>JH651248.1:632585-740530 GCA_000260095.1 Tetrahymena borealis | reverse complement strand
AGAAGACAAACAATCCAAAAATTATCAATATTGCAAATAATGTTGCTGTTTATGAGGAGCGAGAGCTAACCTCATTTGTAATAGGAACAGGGAGGTACTTAAATATATCTAAATTACTTAAGCAGTACCAACATCCACTCCTAAATTAATACATAATTAATAGATAATGTTAAATTTTTAATTCAAAAGTTTTAAAATATTGAATACTTCTAACTGGCTATGGATTATGCTCTAATTGAACTAGGTACTCTTGAAGTTTAGGAGGAATTTGTTATAGATTCTGCTCTTTCCATTTCAAATTCTTAAGCAATAAATTGATTACAAAGTATATACGTATGATTAAGTATTGTTGATAAATTTATAATATTAGATTCTTATACTATCTTAGAATATTATAAATTTCTACACAAATCTTACCTTATTTATAATATATTCTGGCTAATCAAAGATATTTTGAATTTAACCTTTTTCAATGATTTCTCATCTTTGAAGAATTGTAAGTAAGTATTAATATATTTTTTAGTTTAAATAGAACAAAAAAATATGATTTACTACTACTTTAAATCCTATAGTAAATTTCCAGATTATTATAGTTACTTTTACATTTTTATTCCATAAATTCATTAATTGATTAGATCATAAATATTTATAATAGATAATTAATATCTTAGAATATAATAAATTATCTCTCCAATAAATTTTATGATTTAAAATTAATTTATTTAATTATTGAGAAATTAAAATATAAATACAACATAGAATATTTTTCTCCTCAATGTTGATTCTTCAATTTTATCATAGTTAATATGTTTAAAATAAATATATGAAAGGTATATTGGTACTATTTAACATTAAATTTTACCCCTACTTTTATAATTTCTTTCTTATGGATATTTATTTATTAACTTTTTATTTAAATTCTCATATTACAAATATTTTTTTAAGTAAATACATTTATTATTTTTAAAAATACAAAATTTATTATTTTATTTCATTATTATTAATGAAAAAATAAGCTTTACCAATTTCTTTATTATTATTAACTACAAAAAAGGTTTGTTGAGAACTTCAATAGATATATTAAAAATATAAGTAATTATAAATTTCTTTGTAATAACAATTATAACAGTTTTATTCTTATAATTTTAAAAAATGAAATATTATCTAAAGTTTAAGTAAAGTACATTAAAAAAACTATGAATACTAAAGGTGGAATATGAGTTTAATTGAATATAAAATAAATAGTTAAATTCAAAAATAGACAAAATTTAAAACTTCTTTTTATAACTTCAATTATTTATTTACTAGAAATCTATTTTTACTTTAAAATTCATCTAGAAAAGAAGAATTCAGAATTTGATTAAAAGAAACTTCTATAATTAAGACAATTATGATAATTCTTTCTGATAGATAAAATTTTAATATTTTGTTTTATCTATTCTAAGTAAAAATATGAATAATTAAACCCTGAAAATTAACATTAAGAAATTATGTTATTCAATAATTTTAAATAATAAATAGAAAACAAAAGTTGAAAATACAAATGTGTATGGGTTGTGGTGTTTCTCAAAAAGATATGAATATTCTTAGTGGAATAGCAGCAAGCTTTGTCTTAACTATATTCTAAATATACTAGTTTATTTAGCTTAGCTTCGATGGTGAAATTATTGCAATAAAAGTAATAGTGTTTACATGGGTAATATCTAAATTACTGTCACTAAGAATTATGTTAAAAGATTATAATTCTTCAGGAATCATATATTATATACTTGCATTAATATTTCAAGATGAATGGTATTTTAATTGCTAATCTGATTAAGATTCAATTATGAGAGTAATGGGTTAGTAGCTAGTTCTTACTTTTCCTACCACAATTGTTAACATTTACCTTTTGTCAGACACCTCTAGAGACATTACTCATGGATATTATATTGCTATGATTTTTATTAATTACCTAGTCCTTGGAATATGCATTATTACTGTCATTTAAGAAAATGATTCTCAAAGTTCTTTTAAAAAGTTATTAATAAAAGGTGTCCCTTCTATCTTTGCAAATTTCTCCTTTTTATATTTGCTAGTATAAAGCTTTTTATTCAATAAATATATTGGCATCTCCTTACTAATCATAAATTGTTTAATTGGTGTAATAGATTACATAATATTTAGGAAACATCTATCTTATCAGTATAACAGAAATCTTATATTCATCAATGTCTTGCAATACATCTTCTAAATTAATTGCTTTACATTCAAGACTTATTCAAAGTAGTCAAGTAAATTAAAATTAATGGATTGGGAGCCTCTTTTAAAACTCGGAGTATAATGTTTGAACATAGCTATTCTTATCATTGTTAAATTTTCATGCTATCCACTAATTATTTAATTAGATAAGGCTTTTTATGTTTTTCTCGCATTTAGTTTACCTTAGTTCTACTTTTTAGCAATTAACCTTTACTATAAATTGACAAAGTAGAACTATTATAATCTGATTTTGAACTTTGGAGAGGAAAAGCTTAATATTGAGAAAAAAGCTTATAATCTTCTGAGCGATAGATTTGTTTTTAGTTATGGTGTTAAAGTTAACGTAAATATATAGAATCTAGATACTTTTAATAAATAATAATTTATAGACAATATAAAAATATTGAGACATTTTTTAGAAATAGTAAGATAAAGCTAATAGGATGATATTAATGTTTAAATAAATGATATTAATCACTAACTTAATATCAAAATGCATAAAAAAAGATATGAAAATTAATTAGAATAAACTATTCAGATTGGAAGCTCATTTTTTGATAACCCTTTTAATTTGTTCCTTATTCAATATTTATCTTTATTAATGAAACAGAGTGCTTATTAAAAAGTAAATGTATTTTCTCCTACTAATTAAGTGGAATCCTTTTTAATAGATATCTAAGCATTTAATAAATATGTTTATGACTTCAGTAGCCATTACTCTAAAAATTGTCATCTTTTAAATGATTAGCTTTCCAAAATAATTAGTAATAACTATTAAATACTAGCTTTCAATAAAAATATATAAGAATACACTCCAATTAATCCTATCCATTTATTATATGATCTTTACTCAGATATTATTTGATTTGTTTATTATTGAATTACATTAATTTATTTTTATTCTTCGTAGATTAACTATAGTTTTCTAATATCAAACTTATATTTAAAAAATAAACTTTTTCAATTTTTCTAATATTCTGAAATATCCTGATCAGAAATAAAAAGAAGATTTATAAACATAAATTTTTAAAAGTTAAATTATCCATAAGATATAAAATTTTTCATCATTTATAAATTTAACAATTTAAACAAATCTTTCATATCACATTTTATCTTTTTTTAATTTTCTAAATTAGTAAATAGTCTTTATAAACTTAGTAAAAATTTTATTTTAATCAAAATAGAGAATATAAAAATAATTATGATAAAATAAATAATACATAACTAGTTAAATAAAAATCTTAAATTAATATATTTACCCTATTTTTTTAATGTTTATCTATCTATACACTAGACTAAATAAATTTATTAAATTAGAATTTAATTCTTAACCACTTTTTAGGTGAATATTAAAGGATGATATCTGAGATTAAATCGAAAATAAAATAAATAGCTGAATTAAATAATAGAGATTATTTAAAACTTCTTTTAATAATTTAAAAAGTAGACAAATTAGTAATAGATTGTAACTTAAAGATTCGTCTAGAAAAGATCAAATCAGAATTTGATTAAAATAAAGTTAAGAATCTAAGAGATTCTTTTTAATATAATAATATCTGATCCATAAATTTTAAACACTGATAATACAATAGTGAATATTCAAAGTTTATTTTGTTTCATCTATTCTAATAACGAAAAGACATAATTAAACCTATTTTTTGAAACAACAAAAAGAATTTATATTTTTTAATAATTACAAATAAAATACAAAAAACAATAGTAGAACCTAGAGATGTGTAAAAGTTGTGGCAATTTTCAATAAGATTTTAATATTCTTTGTGGTATAGTAGCAAGTATTGTCTTAACAATATTCTAAATATACTAGTTTATTTAGCTTAGTTTTGATGGAGAAACTAATGCTATAAAAGTAATAGTGTTTTCTTGGGTAATATCTAAAATACTGTCTCTTAGAATTATGATAAAAAACTTTAGTTATAAAACAATCATATTTTATATACTAGCATTAACCTTTTAAACAGAATGGTATTTTAATTGTTAATCTAGATGGGATTCAATAAGGAGAATAATGGGTTAGTAGATAGTTCTTACTTTTCCTACTACAATTATTAATATTTACCTTTTGTCTGACACATCTAGAGACATTTCTCATGGATATTATATTGCTATGATCTTTATTAATTATATTATACTTGGAATTTGCATTATTACTGTTATTTAAGAAAATGATTTTTAAAGTACTACTAAAAGATTATTAAAAAGTATTCCTTCTATTTTTGCAAATTTCTCCTTTGTATATTTGCTAATATAGAGCTTTTTATACAATAAGCATATTGGTATCTCCTTATTAATAGTCAATTTTTTTATTGGTATTATAGATTACATAGTATTTAAGAAAACCATACTTAAACATTATATACAAAGTCGTACATTCATCAATACTTTGCAATACATCTTCTAAATTAATTGTTTTGAATATAAAACTTATTCAAAATAGATAAGTGACCTATAATTAATGGAATGGGAGCCTCTATTAAAATTAGGAGTATAATGTTTGAACATAGCTATTCTTTTCATTGTTAAATATACATACTATCAGCTTATTATTTAATTAGATAAGGCGTTCTATGTAATTATCGCATTTAGTTTACCTTAGTTCTACTTTTTAGCCATTAACCTTTACTATAAATTGACAAAGTAGAACTATTATAATCTGATTTTGAACTTTGGAGAGGAAAAGCTTAATGTTGAGAAAAAAGCTTATAATCTTCTGAGTGATAGGTTTGTTTTTAGTTATGATGTTAAAGTTAATGTAAATATATAGAGTCTAGAAACATTTAATAGACAATTATTTTTAGAAAATTTAAAAATATTGGGACATTTTTTATAAAAAGTAAGTGAATGTAAAAAGAAGGATATTATTGTTCAAATAATTGATATTAACCACTAATTTAAAATCAAGATTCCAAAAATAAGATTTGAAAAGTAATCAGATTATTCTATTGAAATTGGAATTTAATTTTTTGATAACCCTTTTAATTTGTTCCTTATGTAATATTTATCCTTATTAATGAAACAAAGTACTTATTAAAATGTAAGTGTGGTAACTGCTGCTAGTAACTAATCCTTTTTAATAGATATTTAAGCATTTAATAAATATTTTTACTAATTCAGTGAAGATAACTCTATTAATTGTTATCTTTTTAATGCTTAGCTTTCCAAAATAATTAGCAGAAACTATTAAATACTTGCTTTCTATAAAACTATCTAAACATATATTCCAATTAATCCTACCCATTTATTATATGATCTATACTCAGATATTATTTGATATTTGTTTAGAAGGAATTTAATTAATTTATTTATATCTTAGTAGATTTAGTATTAATAACAAACTTTATATCACATAGTACAATTAAATGGTCCAATTTAATTTTTTTACCTAATAGCTATGATATTTGTCTCAATATCACATTACTTACCCTTTAAATTTGTTCTTAACTCTTCTTCTTTTATCATGCTTATAAATTTAGAATATTATTACACGTCTAAAGGTCTTGTTTCTTTATATACTAATTTTTATTAGAACTATTCTAACAAAAATATAAAATAGTTTTAAAAATATTAAAATAAACCTAAATTAAATATTTATGTTTAGTTAAAGTAAAATTATTATTACATTTGTTTTAAAAAATTAAAACATAAAACACAAAGAAACATCAATTAAAAAAGAAAAAATCCTAGTAGAAATTGTGTTGCAAAATATAATTTTGAAGCTAAAATATTAGAATATCATTTCTCATTAGAAAATTTATTAATTATTTTTTATCATTCTTGCATGTTTTTTCATTAGATTTTATTGTTAAATTATTTAGTTATAATAAAGAAATAGTAGAAAGTATTTGTCAAAAATCATGAGAAACTTTTTAAGGGCTATTTAAAATAGCAATATTTTCAATTTTTTATTTGTCTAAATGAATTTTCTGTTTATTTAATCCTTTCATTAACGGAATAATTTGATTATTTAGTGATATTAGTGCAATAAAAAGTGATAGGAATGATATTTATTAAAAAGAATAAATAATAGGAGTACACACATGTTTAATAAGATTACAAGAAAAATTGCAGTATGTAAATTCCTTAAATTAAGTGATTATATTATATTTTATAGAATAAAAAAAGGCAATTATAACATCATGAAATTAACTTGTATTTTCAAAATAAACTAGATTAATCAATAAATTATTAAATAAAAAGTAATAATATTTTTAGACTGTGAATCTTATTTATAATTAACCAATACCATTGTATGTTGTATTCTATTTTCTATTTAATATCTAGGAGCATTAAAATACATTAAGTTTTTAATCCTTATATATATTTTAGTAATGCTAATAAAATCTCTTCCTAGTAATATAATTTACATAATATTTTTTCATTTAAATTCATTAAAATAAATATTCTTTATTAATTTTTAGTTTGAAATATCTTTTTTATTTGCAAAAGTTAGATTGATTAAAAATTTTGAGTTAGAGTAGATATTTAAATGAATTTATTCTTTATTTATTAGAAATACAAAAAAATAAATATAAATTTCATATTAGTTTTAATATTTTTATATAAGTAGAATACTAAGAATATTTGATAGAATAATTAATCATTGATTAATACCAAAGTTCTTTTCACAATCGCCAGGAACGTGGTAGGCAACATTACCGGAAGAACAAGCACCACACTTATTTCCAAAATTGACACCACAAGGAGCTCTGAAGCACTTGACTGATTGATCGAACATACCACAAACGGGATTGTATTCCATAGTGCAAATCTTTTATTTACCAGCATCAGGATGACAGAAAGTAGCATTCTTGGGATAATTTTCGCAAGCACCTTCAGCTAAGAATATAACTTATTCATTTCCACAAGCAGTACATTTGTTAGAGTAGGTGGTTTTGACAAGTTGGCTAGCATTATCAGGAGAGACGGATAAACCGCAAACAGGACTATAGATCTTAGTACAAACTTAGTTGCTTCTTTCTTAAAGAGTGCACTTGTAGTTTGAAGCAGAGCAGAGAGCTAAAATAGCTAAAATAGCAATAGTAATCTTGAACATTTTATTAAGCAATTTTTAAACCTTATTTTATTGATTTTATTATTTTGATTATTGATTATAGCTATATTTTTGAATTGGATATTTAAATTCAGTATTTCCACAATTAATCAATCTTTTTCCATAAAAAATTAAGGCAATATGTCTTTTAATTTTGATTTTAGATGGCTAAAGATACTTTTATTACTTCTGATGAATTTGATCCCCTCTTCCTTTTTTGATAGAAAAAATTAAGCTTATTAAACCAATTTCAGAAATTTTTATTCAATTTTAAAAATCACCTCTTCAATACAAATACAAGTAAGCTAATTGCTATCATTCGTTTAGTGTAAGGTTAAAAATAATAAAATATCTTCATTTTAGCTAGCAGAAAATAATTAGCACATTCAATTTTTAAATACTCTGCTTAAGTAAATAAACGTAAGTAAGCTGACATTTTATCTATTTAATTTTGAACACATTTGCGAGTAAGACAGTAATCATATAATAAATTGATATTGGTTTATGATGAATAGGTGTAGGAACATAGGTAAAGGATTTGACTAATAAAAATAAGTCAATAATTATTAGCTTACTAAAGTATTGTATCAATTAGAAATACAAAAGAAATTATCAAGTAATTATATATCCATTAGTGTTTACATTATTTTTATTAAATCTGATTAAATCTTAATTTATTTATTTCAAATTTAAGCAATCAATTTATAAACTTTACATTTTAAAAATCAATATTCCTACTAAATAAATAGTAGAGAGTTGAAATTATTATTTTGGAAAGAAATATACTAATTAAAATATCTATTCCTTATCTATATTTAATTATTAAAATTCTGAATGTGAATTTAAGTTCACTTAATTTCTTTTTATTTCCCTTCTTTCAATTAAGAAAATTGAATAGTAACCTAAAATTATAAAATACATTGTTATGTAAACGACAAAGAGGATAAAATTATAATTAGAGAACTAATGATATTTGCTGTACAATCGATTCTACTTCAAATCAATATTAAAAAATAAATGTTATTATGCCTAAGAATTTATATATGTTTGTAAAAATCAAATAAAAGTGTAATGACGGTTTTAAAGCTTGAAATCAATTCGTGTAAATTAAAAAGATAAAATTATAAGAAAGATAAGGGAAATCCTCTGATATTTATTTTAGAAATTATTTGAAGAGTTTGGCAATTAGATAAATTAGACAAATAATAATTTGGATTAAACTTAAAATCCTCTAATTAAGTGATGGTTTATCTAAAATAATTCACTAATTGCTTATCTTATTAATTCTTTGCTTATCCTATTTAATTAACCTGATTTCTTATTTTCAATTTTATAAGTGGAATATCAAATATTTACTTGGTGATATTTGAAAAAATTTTAGCCTTACATATCATAAATTGCCAAAGCTTAAATTCTTAGTATAAATTAATCAGAATCAATAAACTAAAGCTTTATCATCTTTACTAAATTATCAAAGTTGTAAAGAAGGTGATTGATAATCAAAGATGAGAATGTTGTTTTTTTGGATTAGAAATGTATTTTTATCAATAAAATCTACACATAATTTCTTTTGAATAAAATATGGGTATTTTTACTATGCCCAATGAATTTTTAAGAAATTGAACCTACTTGCAATATACTTTAAAATCTTTTTTGTATGCATTAAAACATTAATGAAAAATTAATTTTTAAAACATTTCATATATTTGGATAATAAAAATAGTAGTATTACTTTTTCACTTAAATTATCTTACAATTTAATATTAATAAAAAAATTTAAAAATAGTCTACCTTAAATTAAAAAATTTTTGAGAAAATAAGACCAAAAAAATTATTAAAGTAATATCTATATCTAATTTTAAAGAAATATATTTTTTAATTCTTAAAATCAGCATTAATTTTATTTCTATTTTAACTCTATGCTATTTGCACCATATTTTCTTTTTGTATAATTCATATTACATTTTATTATTAAAATAATTGAATTATTAATTTAAATTTGTTAAGTCTAATAATCAATAGTAGAAAAGTATTCTGTTTTAAAAAATGATAACTATCTTCATTAAAAATGTAAATTACCTAATTATAAACAAATTAATCTAAATTATTATTTTCTTACTTTGAAATATTAAAAGTAAATTGAACAATAATATTCTAAAGATAATAAAACTTTAATTTTTACGTAAATAAATTATTTATTCGTTTTCTTTAAATTTAGTTAATGTTAAAATTCTCATTTTTTCCCTTAAACATTTTTTAATTTACAAGAGGAAATATCATTAAAGATTAGGGAGCATGTGGTTTAGGATAAGGATTAGGAAACTGCGAACAACTTACCACATTAACTCTTAATTTATAGTAAAATTCTATAAAAATTTTTTATTTTTTTTTTATTTTAATTTCAAATTAATTTACTGCTATTTTTAAATCAACTCATTAAATTTATAAGGAGAAATAGTATTGGGGATTAGGGTGCTTGTGCAATAGGGATTGGATTAGGGAATTGCTCTTTACTTACTACTTTATCTATTAATTTTGAGTAAAATATTTAATTATCTTTGCTTTATTAAACTTTATCATTACAATTTTGAAATTTATTATTTTAACTTTAACAGAAGAAATATGATTGGATAATAGGGAGCTCGTGGTTTAGTATCAGAATTAAGAAAATGTTAATAATTAGCCACATTAATACTTAATTTATAGTAAAGTTTTATAAATATTTATCATCTTTTATCAATAATCTTTTTATTTAAATTATTTAATCTAATAGATTCAATGCTATTGGAGATTAGGGTGCTGGTAGTTTATTATTAGGATTAGAAGATTGTTTATAACTTACAACATTAATTCTTTATTTATCGTAAAATATTTTATTATTTTCGCTTCTTTTTACTTTCTATAGTAAAAATTTATGGATATTTTATTAAATTGTACTTAATTCATTAAATTTAAAAGAAGAAGTAGTATAGGAGATTAAGGTTCTTGTGGCTTAGGATCTGCATTAGGAAATATGAAATAGCTTACAAAATTGTCTCTTTATTTAGTGTAGAATTCTTAATTTATCTTTCACATGTTATTTCAAATTTTTTTTACATTAATCATATCTTTGATTTACCTCATTAAAAAAGTGAAAATCGTATTGAGGGTTAGGGTGCTTGTGGTTTAGGATCTGGATTATAAAATTGTTAATAACTTCAAACAATAACTCTTAATTTAGAGTAAAAATTTAAGTTATCATTTCTTTGCTTTTTTTGACTTCAAATTTATTCTCTTTAGTTTTTTATCTTCTATTATTTATTTTTTAAAATATAAAAGAAGAAATAGTATTGGATAGCAAGGTGCATGTAGTTTAGGAAATGCATTAAGTCATTGTTCATTGCTGATTTCATTAACTCTTAATTTAAAGTAAAATTATTTAAGTATTTTTGTTAATTCTTAAATTTAATTTTAAATTAATTTTATTGACTATTTTCTTATTACTTTTTAATTAAATTTTAATTAAAAAGGTTTAACCTTATTGGAGATAGTGGTGCTTAAGGTATAGTATCAGGTTTAGTAAATTGCTCATAACTTACTGTGTTAACTCTTCATTTAGAGTAAGATTTTATTTTTTATAATTATTATTGCTAAACACATTAAATATAAAAAAGAGGAAATTGTATTTAGGATCAAGGTGCTAGTGGTTTAGCTTCAGCATTAGGAAGCTACCCTTAACTTAGCACATTAAGTCTTCATTTGGAGTAAAAAATGAAATAATTTATTTTCTTACACAATAAGCTAGTTTTATCCTTCTTTACTCTTCTCATTAAATATAAAAGTGATAATATTATTGGAAATTAAGGGATCTCTAGTATAGGGCTTGGACTAAGTAATTGCTAAAAGCTTACTACACTAACTCTTTACTTATAGTAATCTATTTTTTTAAATATTTTATTTATATTTTTTTTAAATATAAAAAATTTATACTATCCATTATATACTTTTGAATTAAATCATAAAAATAATAGGAAAATTAGTAGTATAGAAGACTATGGTATTAGTAGTTTATGGTATGGATTAGGAAATTGCCCTATACTTACTATATTAACTCTTAATTTAGAGTAAAATTTACATTATTTTTAATTTTTCTGCTTTTTATTTCAAATTTATTATCTTAGCTTACTATATTCTTTAAATTTAAAAGGGAAAGTAATATCAGAGATCAAGGTTCTAATAAAAGTTTAGGAATAAAATAAGGAATGTTTTCTTAACTTATAACCTTAAATATCTGTTTAGAGTAAAATTTTATATCATTTATTTTATTCTTTCTCTCTATTTTAAGATAATAAGAAAATTTAATTAAAAAATTGATAGATAAAAGCATAAATTCATATAAACATAAAAAATAATGAGAATCAAAAAATTGGTGTTGATTGGTCCCTGATTTAGGTATAAATTAACTTACATATAGTATTATTATGACAGATTAGAAAAAATAAATTGAATTTACTCATCAAAGGAATTCAAAAAAGTGCTTAACTCTATTTTTTTATTTATTAAATAAATCAAAAAATACCATTTTAAATAAGCCTTTATATAAAATTCATAATTTGTAGAAACTTTGTATTAATTATTCTTAGGAACTCTTTTAGATAATCTTAATTTAAAATTTTATTTTTTAACTTAGGTGATATAATAAAGCTCTTATTAAGGGGCAAATAATGATAATTTAGCCATTTCTAATTACTTTTATTATTTAATTTGTAAAAACTTAAGGAGGGGAGTGTAAAAAAAATTAAAAAAACTAAGTCAATAAACTTGTTCATTTTAAATTAATTTTTGATAATTAACTTAATAAAGAGGTTTTAATTTTTTTCACTGCTTATTTTTTATGTAATTATTTAATTTTATGAAAAAAAAATAGTTAATTTTTGCTACATTAATTATTCTAGTAAAGTAAAATACTTAAAATTTATTAGTTAAATTTATTAATTTTAGAAGATAGATGTAATTAATGATTTTTAAATTTTTATTTCTAAGGCAATTTTAAGAATGTTATTTTATTTAGATAATAATAAAGTTTAAAAGGAGATAATAGTAAAAGATTAAAACATTTTAAGCAAATATAAATTATTGTATTTAAAATACACCATATATTATCATAAATTAATATTAAAGAAATTTTATTTCTAGTTTTCAATTAAGAAAATATTTGACTAATCTTTTAATTTTACTAAAACTTCTATGTTTTATCATAGTTTTATTATAACCAAATTCAAAGTACTAGCTAAAGAGTATTTTAATAATAATATCCTTGAATATATTTTTGAATTGAAATAAATAATATACTTTTACTCTACTCTAAAGTAATGAAGATATTCAAGTTATTTCAAGTAATAAGGTAGTCTCAGGATAAATGATTAACTAGGCGAGCAACTTCTAATAATAAAGTTTAGTAATGTTAAATTTCAATAAAATCGGTTTAAAAAATATATTTACTGTAAGTTGATAATTAAGGATTATAACTATAGGCATTTGCAGATATTATTTAATAAATCTATAAATGGATCACTAGTATTTAAAGAAAATGTATTTTTTAAAATGTTTATCTTAAATATATGGATTACGAATTAATTGTTTTGATCAATGTATTTGATACATCGAGGTTTAAATATTTTAATTATCTACACTCACTAATACCATTTCCTATTCCCTTCAGTCCTTACTCCTCTATTTAGTTTCCACTAAAATGTTAATGTTAATTTCATCTTTATACATAAATCATAGTTTACCATAAATTCAAATACAATTCTTATAAATTCTTGCATTGCACTAACCCCTTACCTATACTTATTGCTCCTTACATACCAACTTTGTTTCTTCTATTAGGTTTTAATAGTTTATATTAAAAGAGTTCAAGAAATTGAAAATAGATTATTAAAATAATCAGTAATTTTACTTCTTTGAAGAAATGAAACTAGCAAAATTAAGTTTAAGGGTTACTAAATTGACTAAAAATGATAATGCTTCTCCTAAAAAACAAGCTCCTTAATATTCAATATTGTTTCCTCTATTTTTAAATTATTCTTATAACATTTTCTATTATTTTTATGAGCTAAATTACTTCAAATCTATTTCAAGGTATTTTAGAAGATTACATTTTGAAATTTCAATTCCTAATAATTTTAATCCTTCGCTATTAACCAAGCTTGACCTATTTTTATAATAATTACTCATTATTTATTTTATTTTTTCTACACATATATAGTAGTTTTCTACATTAAATCTAGATTAAGTATTTCTAAGGTATTTTTTATACAAATATCTGAATCTGATCCTGTATTCTACTCACTTTGACTTGCCTTGAATTGGCTTTTTATATTTTTTAGAATATTTAATTAAAATTTAATTGTTCTATAATAACAAATAATTTACTGGAAATCAGTTGTAACATTTTTTAAGCTTGAACTCCTGCTTAAAATATCTCCAAATTCATACAAACTCTAATCCTCTAGATTATTTCCTCTTTTAAAAAATAGAATATTTAATTATTATCTTTTTCTTTATAAAAATTACGAGATATTAAGGATCAGAGTATTGATAGTTGATGATTGTGAAATCCCAAGTGCAAGCTGCTTAACAGATTATGGGCCAAATTTATTACGACTGTATTTTAAATTAGCATTAAAAAAAATAAAACAAATAATATAACCCCAATTAGAGATGCAAGTAGCTTAATTTCTTGTAAAGTTTGAGACTATCAGAAAAATCTACCAAATGTGAACCTATGGAATTATCCCTAAAATATTTATTTTTGTAACTTTATGAATAATTAATAATTATAAAATACTAAAGGAATAGAATTAGTCTCTCCAAATTCTTTGATTTGCTGATTCCTTTAACTATAGAAGAAAAGCCTTAAGAACCAATATTAGTTTCTCTTTACAAAATTATTAATTAAATTTATATATTTATATTAAAGATGAATATATGATACTATAATCCAAGTGTTAGTTAGGTTAAATTATCGCATTTTGCAATTTCTTATCCAAGAAATGTAGCACCTTCATACTTAATTTATGTTTTCCTATTTGATAAAATTAGATTAATAAAGTAGATTGATTATTTTTTTAATATAATGCTTACATCAATTCCAAAGTGAGTTCATTTAAAAACTTGCATTTAGATATTCCTTGCCCCAAGATCAGACAACCAGTTGCTTGAAATGTTTTGCATAGTCTTTTAAATATTTATCTTATTGAGTTTTGAATTAAAAATTAAAATAATAATTTACGAAAGATCTATGTATAGTGAAGACAAATTAACACATTTACAAGCTTGATTCCCTATTAATAACTATTAGTCTACTCCTAAACCTAATCCACTTTTATTAATAAAGGTAAAGGTTGAGAAAAGTATAACCAAAGAGAAGATAGTTAACATTACTTATTGACTTTTAGATTTCTTACCAAGTGATAAGTATCATCATTCAACTATTCATAATTATTATTGAAAAAGTAATATTTTAAATTACAAATTTACATCTTCCAATGAATAAACAGTTTTTCTATTTTCATCTGTATAATTAAAATTTGATTTATATTTGTTTAATAATAGTTTAATTTACATTAATTAAAGTCAAAAAAATACACTAAAAATTCTTTTATTTTTAGAACTTTGTAGGCAATTTGTAGATCTATCATTTATTATTCGTAGTTTTATTTATCTAAAATAATAATAAATTGGTTTAGTTTAAGAGAGATTAAAACTAATCTTACCACACTTAATATTAAATTTAGTTGATTCATTATTTTCAATTTTAAATTATTCTTCTTCTTTATTATTTTCAAATATCTTTAAATAGGATTATTTATTGTTGTTTTCAGCTTTTAACATTAATGAATGAGAATCGTTATCGTAATAGGCTAAATTATAATAGTCCTTAATTTAATTTAATAAGATATCTATTAAATCTGATAACTTCTCCTTACTAATTTGACATTCAAATGATACTTCAGATAATATTTTAATTGCAATAGGATTCATTTTTTCTTTGAGCGTCTTTTTAATTTGTTTTCTTATAAATTTCTTTGAAAATACAAATAAGATTCCTTATATTTTGTCAGAATATATAGATTCATTTATAGTGTAATTAATTTTATTTCTTTTTTACAATTTATCTTAATTTCTAATTTGTTAATACCTTTCTTTTAAAAAATAATGTTGAGTTTACTTACTTTTATGGCATTTTAAATACATAATTTTAATTTATAGTTGTTATTAGTAATTTTGAAAAATAGTTTAAGTTAATACCTTATCTGCTCAACAATTGATCTCAATTTTCTGGAGATAGTGTAATGAAAATTTTTATATCTAAAAATTTGGTGAATTAAAAGAAAAAGTCATAATAATATTTAGGAAGTAAACAACTTATGGTATTAGTTGTATTAAAATGGATAGATTTGTTATTATTTTTTAAAATAAGAATCTTATTGAATTTAATTTAGATAGATATGTATGAAAATAATCTGTTGTTCAATATTCTTGCCAGAAATATTGATTTATGTTAAATTTAGGGTAAAAATTAAACATAAATCAATTTGAGGTTATAAATTTAAGATTTATGTGGGAAGAAAACAAATCTTGATTAGAAAATATAAGCTAAAATAAACATCGATTCACTTAATTAAAATTACACATAAAACCAATGCTATTTTTTGTATTTATTAGGTTTGATCTAATATTCACTTATAAATTATAGTACCTCTACCTATGTATCAATAGAATATCTATTTTCAACTTTAATAAAATCTCTAATGTAAGGATTGGTTAACTATTTAATAATAGTAAAATTCCAATGAAAATAGTAATGATAAAAATAATTTTCACTATTGGATTAACGAAATTTTAAAACTTATTTTCTTAAAATTAGCTTATAGAAAGTAGTATGTTAGATTTAAATTATTCAAATATTACAGAAATGGTTTTTAACATTAAAAAAACTATTAATCGAAAGAAGATTTAGTAATATAATATATAGGATTCTATTTATGTTACTTCAGTTATGAGTGAGTGGATTTAATTGCAGGAAAAAACTGTAGCGGGAGGTTTGTAAGCATGAATAAGCAAATAATCAAAATTGTTTGAACAATTAATAAATAAACAGAGCATACATATACTTTCTACTTTTATTATAATTTAAGATAGTGTAAAGAAAGACCATCAAATTAATTAACTTTTTCATTTATATACTTTAGAAATTGGAAAGGAAATATAAGGATATTTCGTTATTAGCTAGATATAAGGATTAAGGATGATATTTATTTTACTCATATTGATATATTTCATTTAAAACATATTATGCGCATAGTGCCCTCAATTGCTAACATACCACAGTAAAATCACATTTTGATTATCTAAAAACTAGTTCCATAATTATACATACAAATAACTAATAGATCCCAAATACTCTGAAGGGTATGTAGTCAGAGGTTTCTTAAGGATACCTAAAACTAACATTCTTATAATTAATACAATTTACGAGGAGACATTAGATTCTAGTATAGTTTATTACAGCGATGTTTCAACAAGTTCTGGAGATATTATTAATGTGCTCCAAGGTAAATTAGTTCCTATTATCCTTCTTAAATCACCTCTCTATTGCTTAGAAAATATTATTTTATAAATTGAATAGCTAACTTTGGTATTTTAGAAATGGTATTTATAAAAAATATTGGGAAGATATTATTAAGTAATTATGATCAAGTAGTGATTGCTAATTTATATGATTTAAAGGCAGAAATCACTCTAAACATGCCTTTAACGAGGAAGATATATGAGATTCCAGATACATCATACGCGATAATTATAATGTTCTACAACCAAATAAATATCTTAGATACAAGCTTAGGAAAAATTGTATAAACACTTGACAATTCAATGTATCCAAACAATACTAAAATTTTATAATACTTTGCAAAACTTATAACTCTATAAAACCTCCATGTAATAATGGTTTCAACGAAGAGAGGAATTTTTAGTTGGACCATTGATTTTTAATAATTGACTTATTAATACAATGATTATATCCCTATTAGTAAATTAATTAATTTAATGATAGACTAAACATAACTCACATAACTTAATTAAAATAGCTACTATTGATGCTACTGCTGATAATTACAGAGTCATCGAAAAACATCCTACACTCGATATCATATTCATTACTGGATTAAATTTAGAAATATAAGCAATAGAAATTATAGATATTACTTTAAAAAATTATAAATCCTGGATGGTAGAAAGTAAATTATATAAATAGAAAATATAACAGTATTTATCAATATTCTTTTTAAAATCTAGAACTATATGATGGGTCAAAACCTTAGTCATTAAGAAATCTTGTTTATAGAGATATATCAAAAGATGGTACTACTAAGCCATACCTTTTTGCTGGCGATAATGCCAATGTTTACATTCTAGAAATATAAATCTCTACTTCTACTTCTATTATAACTATAAAGAATCCTTCTTCTCCTCTTTCAGCTGCTGAAGAAAATACAAATTAATGGTATAATTAAGAAGAAGTAAATGAAATTATTATGCCTGCTTCCAATTATGTTACCTTGTTTAATACTCAAACATTTAAGTTTAAATACCTTCTATGTAAATAGATATTATTGTTTCAAAATAGATATTTATATTTCTTATACCAATATTCCTAGATTTTACAAGTGATGGATTGACAAATAGATTTATGTATCAAACAGACTTATTGGATTTATACGTTACAGTTTATGGAAATGAAATAGTTTTGCATTAGAGAGGATAGTATGGTGATTATTTCGACTAATAAAAACCTACTTTAACTAAAGAAATCATTTCATAAATTCATAGCTTTTTTAGAGTAAAAAATTGTAATGAATGTCTTTTAATTAAAGGCTAAGATTCAAATTCAAATAGTTTTATTCTAACCACAAAAATAGAGCCTTTTGACTATGAGAATAAGGTATTCTTTTCATTTGGGAAATCATTGTTTGTTAACTAAATAGTTTTTTTATTATTTTAGGAATTTGATCTTTCTTCTATTGGTTATTCTTGGGATAGTGTCAGTTATTTATTAGATCCATATTAATTACAAAATGGAAACATAGCTGTTGTAATAGGTTTTCCTAATAAAAGCGATACATAGAATTACTTATTTTTGTTACTAAATACAGACACTGGTATTCAAACTTAGTTAATTTCAGGCAATTTATCTGAAAACTCTAGAAAGACTAGTTTCGCATTAGTTCATTTAAAAGATCCTTAAAATTAACTAATAATAGGCGTTGATACAGTTGGAAATGCTTATCTCTGGAATCTCAATACTTATTAATATATAAAGACTATATCTTTAGGTAAGCTCATATTCTTTAATTATAATATTGATTATAAAAATTAATAATAATTTAAAAAAGGTTAATGTTAATAATCTTTAGAAGGTGATATTTATTATGATAGCAGTGCTACTTTTTTAATAGTTGACTGTAAAAATTAGAATATCTTGGGTGTAGATTTATCGAATGGAAATATTTAAACCATAATGAAAGTAACTTCATCAACTTAACCATTAAGGGCGTTCTCAGAGTTAGGAATTGTAGTGGTTGGTGATAAAAGTAGAGGATTGGCATATATTTTGAAGTATAATAAATAAAAATTATTATTTGAGAGTTTCTTAGAGATTACTACTGGTGAAATAAGTGAAATTGTCCAATCAGTATAAATTTTAAAAGATAATACAATATGGTTGCAATACTAATTTAGTAATATCTTTTACAATATTTAAGACTGCATTAGTGATGTGAAACTATGCAAATAATGTGATTAAGAATATTACTTTTCAACGGATGAGCAGGGTATTTAAGGTATTTATGGATTAGGAACCTAAGCATCTCCTTTCAAGACTTCTAATAATTTCTTCACCTCAATGTTAAGGGTATTTTTAATTTTAATTATTAGGATAAAATAAGCTTAATTTTAAATATAAAAAATAATTAGTCTTAGTTGTATTATGATTTAATTAAAGACACTTCTTATATCAATGTTATTTTAAATGTCAATCCAACATATCAAATGGCTTTAATACCAAGCCTATTATCATTTGATTTTAGCCAAGCTATTGCTTTAAAGATACAAAGTTCTTCTACAGATAAAAAAGCCAAGTTAAATTTCTCTAAAATGGTTGAATTCGCCTCTTATTGGTCTATTAGTTTAACCAATATTCTGATTTACTAATAAGCAATAGAGAGTGAAGAATATCCTTGTGGATTAAAATTCTCAAATATCTAATAGGTAACTTAAATAAATGATATAAATATAATAAGTACATTTGGAGGAAACATTAATTGTAATGTAATCTATGTAGATAACTCTTATTTATAAGTACTTAAATACACTCTTTCTGAAGAATCGTTTGCCTATCATAATTCGATTATTAACTCTTTAAATTCGCCAAAGGTAATTTTTTTAAATTAATAAATCAATAATTAGAATCATCTCATTCTTATTTTTATAATAAAATTAGATTGAAATATCTAATCTTACACTTGATAATTGTGAACTAGGTCCTAATTTTTCCATATTCAGTTAATAAAATGATTCAAAGATGTTTTTAAAAACAATTACAATTTCTAATAATTACTGCAGCAGTTAATAATTAGAAAACAGTGTTACGGATACACCATTATTTTCAGCAGGTTATTTTAGTGCTGAAGGTATTTAAATTTTAACAAATTCTTTTTGCAATAAAATAATTTTCTAAACTGTCCCTCTACTCTCACATGTTAATCAGAGTTTTTCTTTCAAAGATATTGTAATTTCTGAAAATTCCTTTACATCTATTTCATCATTCCTATTTTTCTCGGCTATTTACTCTATGAGATAGACACCATCGCATTCAGTTAGATTTGATACTTTATAATTGACCAAAAATAAAATATTCAGTCAACAAAACCAATAAGACGAAGGTGTTCTAGGATATTTCGTACAAACCAATAAGATCTCTGAACTCTATTTCTTAAATATTGGATTGGAGAATCACTAATTCATTTCATTAGGAAGTTTTGAAAATTCTAACAAAGTGGATATGAACACATTTAATTGCTTAAATGACATTGCCTTCTTTAACTAATCTCTAGAAAAATAATCATCGAGCTGTATTGAGTTTAAGGAGATTCAAATAATGAATTTAGTGAGCTTAAAATTCCAATTTAAGAAAATATAAGATTAAAATTTGATAAAATTTGAAAACTATGTTTATCAAAGCACAAAGTTAGATATAAAATCCTCCTACTTTTAAAATTTAAAAATGTCTTAGACTTTAACAAATGCCTATGTTAATCCAATTATGATTTTATCAAACTATGCTCTTAGTATTACTTTAGACGACTGTCATTTCATAGATAATATTCTAATCAGTAAATAAAATTCAATGGCTTACTCTTCCACTGGTTTATGGGCTTTAAATTACCATGGAGATGCTACTATCAAAAATTCATCCTTTAAAAATTCTTACAGTAGTGCTAAATTGAATTTTATGTACTTTTAAGGATAATCAATTACTTTAATTAATGTAATTAGTTAAAAATCATCATTTTTCTTGTAAGGAGAGAACACTGAAAATTATTAAATGTTCTATTAGGAAGGTGGTGTATTGCACGCAAAAACTAATAAACTAGATATTTAAGACTCTAATTTTTCCTAGTCAACAGCTTTAAGTGGAGGTTTTTTGTACATAGAATCATATGAAACCAACTTAATTATAGACATCAAAAACACTGTATTCTCTGAAGGATATTGCGATTATGATGGGAGTGCCATTTATTTACTTATCCCTGGTTAAAATGTAATATTTACTTGTGTAGAATGCTAATTTTAAAATTTGTATAGCTTAAATTAAGAATCATCTTCAGCAGTTTAATTTGAGTAATTTCTAATTAAATTATTTATTTAAATAAATTAATATTATATTAAATGTATAAAAGGAATTAACATTCTAGATAAGCAATAGTATACCATCAAATTACCTTTTAAGGTGGTAGTATTTAAAATATCTATGGAAACGGGAATAGTTATTTTATTTATTCTCAGAAAGCTGCTATAAAATTCATTGAAATTGAAAATATGAATAATATTCTATTTTCAACAACATCCGAAGCTTAAAATATATTTAGTGAAAGTACAATTAAACAACTATCAACATTTATTGGAGTATTAGATGGATAAGTAACTGTATAAAATTGCAAAGCTAATAATATAAAAGCAACTTCCTCTCCATCTTCATTTCCTTTATTTATATTATCTGAAAATTCTGAAGTTTAGATTATTAATTCTTAATTCAATGATATCCTATTCTAATAGAATCTGATTTCTGTCCTAAAGGGTTCCATTCTCATTTAAAAATCTAAATTTTTAAATCTTTACTAAAAAGAAAAAGTTAAAAGATTATTACAAATTAATGAAAGTTCTCCTTCTACTGTAGATTCTTCTTTGATACTTTTAATTAATACAAATGTATAAATAAATGATTACTCAAGCTTTAATACAATTGATTGTAGTAACAATTGTAATGGGTCAACCTTAAATTTATAAGATTCTGTTTTTAAAATTTAAAATACTGAGTTTCTATCTTCAAATGTAATTATTTTTTAAATAAAAGTAATTCTAAATTCTAAAATTTTATTCTTGTACAACTTAGGCAGCCTTTGGTGGAAGTATCTATATTTAAGGCATTAAAGATGATAGTTTAATAAATAATTGTCAATTCAATGGTAATATTGCAAGTGTAAATGGTGGAGCCATATACTTATAATCTTCTGAAACAGATGTAAACATTTCATTTTAATATTTTAGCAGTTTAATTTAACAAATATTTAATCCAAATTTAATATTAACAGAAATTCACATTAGATTTTACAGAAACTGAAATAATAGAAAATTCAGCCACGAGTGGAAGAGGTGGTGCAATGTATATTAGATTAGGAAGCTAGCTAGCACCTTAAACTTAGAAAATCTAATTTATAAATTCTAAAATAAGATTAAATAAAGCATAAATTGGTGGGGGTATAGATATGAGAAATGCCCATCCTTCTTATATAGGAACTACTTTAATTTAAAATAATGTTGCTCTAAAGTATGGTGATAACACAATTTCTCATCCGACTTCAATGAAGTTGGTTAATCAAGATATCTTCTTAAAAAATTTCACTGATTCTGCAACTGCTAAAATTTAAAACTCAAATATTGTTATTACTAATTTCAGAAGTGGATAGAGCCTAGGAACTCTCTAATTTAAACTGACTGATATTAATGGAGAAATCAAACCAATTACTTAATAAGAATTAGATAGTTTCTCAATCACTGCATAGATCAGTTCTAAATAAAAAAATAAAGATCAATATTACATAAGAGGATAGAAACAAGCTTTTTATGATACAAACACTGGCTTTTTTGAGTTTTCTGATATTGAAATAATTGGAGTCCCTGTAAGTCAAATGAGATTGCAATTTGTATCAAACTAAATTTACTTTTATAATTCTGCCTCTGATTCGTTTGATTCAAGCTACTCTTTTGACTTAATTATAAACTTTAGAAATTGTACTTCTGGAGAAATGAAAAATTAATATAATTAATACTCCGAATGCGAGCTATGTCCTTTTGGCACTTATTCATTTGACATTAAATCTTGTTATACTTGTCCTGATGGGGCTATATGTAAAGGAGGTTCATAACTAGAAACAAAGCTAGGTAATTGGAGAAAAGACATTAACAGTACTGAGATAATTTAATGTTCAAATCTAGAAGATAATTGTTAAGGAGGACTTTATGGTAATAAAATATGCTTCTAAGGTCATATTGGAGCTTTATGTGAAGAATGCGATGTAATGATTTTATTTCATTTTATTAACAATTTTATTAAAATAATTTCACTTATTTCAATAGATTTTTGGAGAATATTGGGAAGAATCTTATGCAAAAACTGGGAGATATTAATGCTCATAATGCAGTAAGATTTCTTATAATATTTGGGCTGTAATGGGACTTGGTCTTTTTACACTAGTCACCATGTCAATTGCTATTTAGAGAGGTGTAAAGAGAGTTGAGAAGAAAACTTTAATAAATACATTTTAAAAGCATAAAGATTAAAATAAATAGAGAAATTCTTTAAGATTGACTCATATTGTGATAGCTCCTCCTAAGAAATAAATATCATAATCTTAATTATTCTTCTAAAATCCTCCAGATAATGATGACAATTCTGGTATTTACATTAAGATGTTTACTAATTATTTCTAAATAGTATCTACGATTCGTACATTTAACATCAATATTGATGCAGGTAATTTTTAATGATCTAAATATTTTCTAAAGATTTTTATTTAATTTTTATTTGTAGGCATTTTTTCATTCCCTGAGTCTATAGCTTAGCCTTTAAAGTACTCTTTAGCGTCATTAGATTGTGTATTAAAAGATATGGATACTAAAGTTCCTATAATTTACTTGAAGTTGATATTCTCTTTAATCTTCCCATTTATCTATTTGCTTATCTTTATATTAACAATCGTGGTAATCAATAAGCTTAAAGGTAAAAAGCGTAAACTAATTCACTAGCACTACATCTCAACAGCAACACTCTTTTTGGTTCTTTACACCTAAACAGACATTGTATCTTAGCTAATATCTCTCTTATCCTGCAGAAAAATAGGTGATACTGATTATATTCTTACTAATGTAGCTTTTGAATGTAACAATGATAGCCATTTTAAATATACCAGAGGACTAATCACTCCTCTTATTCTTTTTTGGCTTTTTATTCTCCCTGTTGGATTGTTTTACCTAATTTGGAGAAATAAGAAATACCTAGAGTATACCTCTGTTAAGCTTCATATCGGCTATCTTTATAAAGAATACACTAATAAAGCTTATTATTGGGAATTTATCAAAATGCTTTAAAAATTTGCTATTATTTTTAGCTTGAATTTTTATTCATAGAGTATGAATATCAAGGGAATTTTAGTCTTCTTGATAATTATTATTTATGGAATATTAACTCTTCTAATCAAGCCCTTCTAAGATTAAATGATAAATTAGATAGATATTTTCTCTACTAAGGTGTGTGCTGGAACAATTCTGTTAGGTGTATTTATGGTTAACAATCCTTATAAATACTTTACTTACTCTGCTCTGGTAATAATAGTAGTTGTCAATTTTATTTTTATAGTAGGAATGATTAAAAAGATATTGTTTGTTTATTTATCCAAATTCAAAAAATTAAAACTACAATTTATTCAAGCTCTCTCTAAAAAGTTCCCCTCATTAAAGAAATATGAGGAAAAGCCTCTACCTCCTAAAAGAGTAATTAATCCAGAAGTTAAAAAAAATGTTAAAAGGGTTTTTACAAATTTTGTTAATAAATCTTCTTTTGAGAAAAAAGAAATCATGGTTAATCTTATCCAAAAAAAAATAGGTAATATAAATAATTATCTTTGTCATTCTAAATAAAATTTTAAACATAATTTAATTATTTTAATTAGAAAAAGATTGCCTTTCAGGAGTTAACAATCTATATGAGAGTTAAACTCAATCATAAAAACTAATAGAATCTAAAAAATTCTTATGCAATTTTGATAGATCAAGATAATTCGATACTCCTCTCTAGCATAATTTCATAACTGAAGAAAAAAATGATTAATTATAAACATAGTAACAACATTTAATTCCTTTGGATACATAAAATGAGAGATCATCGCCTCACTAAAACTTTTTTTCTAAAGAAGTTATATTTGATAAGATTGTTATTTCAAACGAAACTGAAACTCACTCTGAAATTAAATAGGAATAAGATATTGATCACTAGAATGATTAATAAGCATAATCAGCAGTAGTTAAGGATATATATGTAAATTTTAATGAAAATAATTAAAAAGAGAATGAAGAATTAAATTCGTAACAATATTAGTAGAAATGGTAGGATACATAACCACATTCACAAGAATAATAATCATCATAAAATAATTAAGATTAAAAATCTCAATCACATGAATAACCATCTTAATCATAAAAAAAAGAAGATTAAAATGAGGATTTATTAAAAATATCCTTTAGTAATAGTATAGATGAATGAAGAATAAAATAAATTGTTTAGAATGAAATGTAAATAGCTTTTTGAGATTGAAACAAATAAACACAAACAGATTAGTAATATATCAAATAAATTAGATTGTAAGAATATCATAATAAATTAGATTGTAAGTATATCATAATAAATCATAATAAAATAAAATTTTCATTTTTATATTTTTAATATTAAATTTATAAATTAATATATTTAAACTTTTAATAATTAATTTAAGTATAATAATTAATAAAAAGAAATTTAACTTTGATATTTAATTTTAACTTAAAAATGTATTTCAAAACAAAAAAATATTAATTAATTTGTATGAATAGAATCTAAAAGTAATCAATAAAAGCTTCTATCAAAATATATGTAAGGAAATACTTTCAAAGAATAATTACAGTTAATAAAGGATTAAATTTCACCTAAATATTATGAAATTAAATAAATCCGTTCAATTATCTATTGCTATTTTTATAGGATTAGAAGGAATAAATTATTAAATAGTTCACTCAATCAATTTAATTGAATATAATTATTTATAGTTAAATTTCTTTATAGAAGTATAATTGAATATTAAAAGTTGTGTAATAAATAGATTGATTAATCTCTCTCTCCTTTATTCAAGCCTTTTAAACCAATTTTGTCTGATTTGATGGTTATATTCACTAAAATAACTTAAAGTTCCTTAAAAATCAAACAACCATATTGATGAATTAATTAAAAAATAAGAAAAATTTCACAAATTTTATCAAATAAACCTTTTAAATTTTTAAGAAGGTGAATTTTTATTGTATTTACAAGCAAAATTAAAATAAATTAGCTATTTTTATTAAATATTTAATGATTATTAATATTTTTTTCTAATTATAACTATGATACCCTAAATATTTCAGGGGTTTAGAAAGAGAAATATGAACACTGAATATAATAATAAATAAGAATATTATTAAAAGCCAATTCTAAATAGAAAAATAATTAATGAATTCTCCATTTTATAGCAAGTCTAATTAATTAAACTAGATTATAAATTCTTAACAAATATAGTTGAATTAAAATAATCCTTAAAAATAATAAGAAGAATCAATAAATTAAGTTATCAAATTAATTAACATAGCATTAAATGGACAAAAGTTATTTATTAGAAGTCAATCATGAATAAAAAAATGTAAAAGATAATAATTTATTAACTATAATTGGATATAATAATTAAAAATTGATATTAAATCATTTTAATTTTATTTTTACTATAAATCTAATCAACAAAACCAGAAACAATAGCTAAATAATTTAACTAATAAGATAATAGAAAACCTCATCAAGAATAATGCATATTATCCCAATTAGAATAAACTTACTATGACATCCCTAATCATAATAACTCATTATTAATTTAAGATTTTACAAAGATAACCCAACCAAATAATACTTTGATTAAACTGACATAATTTAATTTAATTCATGTCAATAAATCGATTGAAGATTTATTAATAGGAACAAATAAGATTAAATTTTAAAATAGGATCAGTAAAATTGGTGTTTCTATTTTTTTACTCAGTTTTTTATACCTCCTCTAAATATAATTGATATATGCTTTTTATTTTAAATTATTAAAAATTTTGATTAAAAATAGAAATAATGTTAAATACTTTGATATTTCATATAGAATTTATCTTCTTTTTTTAATTCCTATTATAATTACTGCAATAAAATTGTTATATTATACTAAACTAAGCTTATTAATATATTTCAATAAATTATAAATTTTCTTGAAATTTAATTAAAAGCTGGTCTTTTCTAAAAATCTGGAGCTTCCTGCTCTACTTCTGTTATTCTTTCACTGTATGAAACTTTATTTTTAAATGATTGGAATTAACAAAAAAATAAATGAATAATTAATATAAACTCTATTAAATCGATTTTAAAAATAATCTTTATAAACAAGCAATTTAATAATAATGAAGACCAAATTTATTTTTTCTATAGTATACTACCTAGTAATTCTAATTCAATATACACAATCATAACAAAAATACTCAAATGTACAATTATTTGCAGGTAAAAATTCATTTTTACTTTAAATATTATTTTCAATCATTTTTTATGATATAACAGCTCCCAAATAATATTACAAAAATTATTACAGTCTATATTCCCCAGCTTAAGATGAAGCTTACAAATACGAATGTGGGTTTGATATTTAGTAAATTTTAACAATACCATAAATACATATGGCCCTAATACTTACAGTTTAGACAGAACATAATGATGCTAGCATTGTGTATTATACTGACCTTTAGACTGGAGAGACATTAAATCTGATTAAATGTAGTTTTTTTACAATAAAGAAATAGAAAGATAAATTTATTATTAATTTTAGTAAATTATAAGATAAGTCTAATGGAATATACAGAATATACTTCACAAATATTAGCTACTACAAATGAAAACCTGTTATTACTTGATCTATATACACTAAACACTATTAATAGCTATTACATAACTTCAATAAACCAAATTTTAATTTTAAATCTATCACAATATATCATTCTTTCTACAAATTTTAATGGCTTTGTAGCTTTTGATATTGTCAAGTATTAAATTGTATTTAACATTTCAAAACATATTTCAGAAGAGTTATTTTTCACTAACATCAGAGCATTCTATTCAATAGAAAAAAGAATGTTTGGAGGCTAGTAAATTATATTGCTATTTGATAGTAAGGGACTTTTCGCTTTCTCTTATGAAATAAAATAAGAAAATATTTTATTCTAAGAGATAGCAATGCTAGTTAATTCTGATTAAGGTAATTTCTTTATTTTTTTGTAAATACTTTTAATATGTTTTTAACTATTTATTAGACTTCAATAGTTCGCCTATTATGTGGTACTGTGAAGTTCTTGATAAAACAGATACATTGATATTAGTTAGTTCTTCTTATTAAATAAAAGTAGTTTAAATTGATGCACAATTTTAGATAAATACTCTATCAGAATATTGTAAATATTAATAATTTTTAAAATATCAATTTATCTTTCAATCAAAGGTTATTTTAAAAAATTTTATTATTTAATAGAAATAACTTCTTAATTTCAAGCCAGTGATAAAATAATAAATATGATAATAAAAGAAAAAATAAATGAAAAGGTTTAGATAATTTTAGGAGATCAGAATAAAATTTACTTCTTTGATTTAATTGTTGATTCAAGTGTCCAGCTAAAAACTTATAAATTGATTGAAAGTACTTAGATTACTCTAAAATAATCTTTAAATTGGCATAGCCTAACAGAGAGTTTATATATCTATATAATTCCTTAAAGTGGAGATAGAAATATTTTTATTCTAGATGTCACAAATAAATAAATCTATAAAAACTAATGTAAATATTTTATAATTAGCCATTATTATAAATTAATTCAATCAAGCAAATGTCTTTAAAAAATACTTTAATTTTGAAGATTTTCGATTAAAGAAATCTCATTAATTTTAAATAAAATAGGGTATATGACTGATAGTATTTAAAGAAGGTTTGCTGTATAGAAAGATGATAATACTTTTTAATATGCAAGTTGGAATGGAAATAATTTTTAAATATATAGTAGAGGAATGATTGGATTCTAATTAATAAATGAAAAATAGACTTATTCTAAAAAACTAGATCTTAACTATGGAAGTATTATAAAAGTATAAGGAAATGACCGAATGATAGTAGCAAGAGGAGATGAAGCATAAATAATATTAATATTGGAAGACCCGTTCGATATTTTGTTTTAGCCTAAGGTAACCATCATTTTGTGTTGTTTGTTATTTATTATTCTAATATTTTATTTACTTATAAATTCTAGATTATTAATGTTACAGAATAATAAGGGGTGTGGTTTTACTAATTAAAAGGAAAGCTATTTCCTTTTCAATAAAATGAAACTATTTTTGTTATAATGTGTATCTCTACTTCTATTTATGAAGGCTAACTGCTTATTGTCAATTTCTCTCAACAGCCTTATAAAACAATTAATGCAGGATATGAATAACAAATTTTCTTTACTTCACTACTTGGAGACATTATTTCGATAAGCGTCAACCACATATCTATTTGGAATTTTGATACCTTTGAATAGAAGAAAATTATTAAAAATAGTAATTATTATTTTCACCATATTTTTTATTAATTTTTTAAAATCTAAATTAGAATATGAAGCTAACTATGGATCATATGCACACTATTAAAAATAGGATTTTAATTATTTAGTTATGACAGGCACAAAAGGGTAAATTTCTGACTAAGTAAAACTTTTATGTGTAAATTTAGAAACTGAAGAAACAGATGAAATTGACTCTGACATCAGCTTTAACAGCTTATTAAGTGTTTCAATTAATTTAGATGCCTTAGTTTATGTTGATGAATAGAAAATATTATTATTTAAGTTTGATGCATCTATTAGAGTATTTAAATAAATAAAAAAGATAAATATTTCTAATCAAGATAAATTCATAGCAGTAGAGTTTTTAAATAGTAATTAAATATGGATTTAGTATGTTTACTATAATTATTATATTACTCTTAATGATTGTCTTTTAAATTAATAATACTGTTAATGTGATACAACATTCTTATTAAGCGATACAAATTTACTACTTCAATAGTAAATTTATGGTGCAGGTTCAAATATTCCTTCAAGCTTCACCATTGTATCTAAAGCTATATTAAAGGTATTTTCTAAAATTAACCAATTATTTTTTAAAATTAAATATCTTTTTATTAAATATTAGATTAATCAATGCAGTTAATTTCTGGATGATTAAAGCAGCTAAATTAAATTAATGATCGATTCTGATTTTATAAATTTTAATTAATAACTTCTCTAATCTAATTATTTACAGAATGTTTAACTTGATATAGTAGGATCTACTTAAAGTGCTATCCCAATTATCTATGCTAATAATATTCTGAAAATATCTAACTTAAAGTTAGTAAAGTTTGAAAATCTATTTATTAAATTTTTAAATTAAAACAACGAATGTGGATTGGTTTTTGAAAAAGTATAAATGGCTGAGATTAATAATGTTTAATTTTTATCATTCTAGGAAAATGTTAATTGTAATAAAATAATTGCAATTTAATCTAATTTGGCAGTTTCAAATATCTCAATAAATTAATAAACTTTTGATGATGGATAATCTATTGTAACATCAATAGATTCAGAAAATGTAAAATTTCATTTCTTATTATTATTTAATATTTATTTAATTTACTTTTCAATTTTAGGTTACTTTTAATAACATTAGTATAGAAAATTGCCAATTTTCTAAAAGATTTACAATAATGTAGTGTAAGAGTGAAACTAAATTAATAATAAACAATCTCACTCTTTTTAATAATTAAAATGTTGAAGCTGAAGATAACTATCCTCTATTTGAAGCTCATTCCATGCAGATTAATAGCATAATGATTGTATAAAATAGTTTCTCTGATCAAAGCCTTTTCTCCTATAATCAAAAAGTAGGATCATCATAATTGTCATTTCATTTTGAAAACGTTAATGTTAGTGAAAATAATTTAATGTTCTCCAAATAAGATTCATTTTTTACTTTTAAATTCATAAGCTAAGAAATTTAATCTGCAATTATTACATTTAATGTAGCTATATTCGATTCAAACAATATAATTGATAAAGCTGCTCACGATATTTAAATTCTATCATTTATTTTCATTTCTAGAGGACAAAAAATACAGTTAAATAATGTTGGATTCTTTAATGCTTAAAATATTTAATTGAGTTAAATTGAATTTGCTAAAGAAGTAGATTTCTTTTAAGTAACTTGTGTTAACAATGATAGTTATTAAATCGAAAATACAAATTATACACCTATTTTCTCTTTTAATGAGATAGAGACTTGTATCATAGATCAATTACTAATTGAAAACAAAAAAGTTATTGATACAAATGTAGTCTATTTTGAGAATTAATATCAATAAAATGGTGAACTAATAATTAAAAACAGTTAATTCAAGAAGATTAAACTGTTATAGATCGAAGAAAACAAATACACCAATACTATAATGATTTAAAATAGATTTTCTTTATATATTGAGATGAATGATTGTTATTTTGAGAATATTTAGTTAATTGCATAATAAAAAACAAAATATTATTCTGCCAATGCACTTTGGGTATAAAGTAATGATGGATAAGTCGATATTAATAGGACTCATTTTATTAATTGTTAAAGTAATTCAAAGTATAATTTTGTCTACGTTAACATTTAGACCTTATAAATTAATTAAGTTGAATTTGACACTACCTATCTGAAGGGAGAAACTCTTAATATCGATTAGCTCTATTAGAATATTGGAGGATTTATGAATCTTAAAGTTGTTAATTTATTTATTAAAGATTCATTTTTTGCTAATTCTTGGGCTAGATATGGGTCTTTTTTATATATTTAACCTATTGGATAGTAATTATTTATAGACATCTTTAATTCCTATTTCTCTAATGGGTTTAGCTCTATTACAGGAGGAGCTTTTTTTATAAGCAGTCCAGAATCTAAAATAAATCTAAAATGTGATCAATGCTATTTTACCAATATTTTATCTTTAGGAAATAGATCATCTGCTATTGTTATTGAGTAAATTTTTTTTTCCTTTTAAATTCTATCACTTTTAAGTATGTTAATTTTCTAATTATATAAGGAAAATAAGTGAAATCAATTTAAAATATTAAAATAGTATTTAAATAAATATTTTAATAATTTTCTTTTAAAACTAGTTCGAGCTATAAGGAAAAAGCAAGTGATTACAATGAGGTAGTAATCTAAAATGGTAATTTGAAGAATATAGTTGGTGATGGAGAGAGTTATTTTATGTAAGTAGATTCTGCGAATATTAAATTTGAGAATATGGTTATTACTACTCAATTGGAAGAATTAAGAAAAATTAATTATTAAAACTACATTAGATAAGGAATAATTTTAACTTAAAGTACATTGTTTTTAGCTACAAATACTAATTTAAATATCAACTAATCATTAATTGATAATTACACTTTTAATCCTTCTTCCTAGCCTCAATTTATTGCTTCTGAAAACTCTCACATAGTTCTCTCCAAGTTTATTGTAACTAATTCTATATTCTATAAAAGTGGATTCAAAATATCAGGAGGATCTGTTTAAATTATTAACTGTAGCTTTAAATCAATTAAGTAATAAGGTTAAAGTAACCTGAGGTTATTGGAACAAAATAATACTCCTATCAACTCCTTCTCTCTATTTATCATTTAAGAATCTCAATTGACTATTTTAGATTAAACAGAGTTTTTAAACATTTCTTGTTCTCAAAATTGTAGTGGAGGAGCACTCTAAATATTAAATACAAATTTTAACATCCAATAATTATAAATCAATAGTTCAAAAGTAATTTTAATTATTTTTGGTTATAAATATAATACTTATTTTATTAATTTAAAATTAGGCATAATTTGGTGGAGGCATGTTTATTTCTGGTTTAATAGGATAAAATTACATTAAAGAACTCAATTTAGAATAAAATACAGCAGATATTGATGGAGGTGGAATATTCATAATGTCTTAATAAAACGAAGTAAATATATTTAAATGAAAGCATTAATTTATATTAATCATATTATTTTAAAACTTAGGTATTCAACTTAGAAATATCATAAAGCCAAATCAATTAAAATATTGCTTCTAATGGTCGTGGTGGTGGTCTATTTATCAAATCAAATGATCCAAAAGATATATCTAAATAATAAATAAAGCTTGTAGATACTTCAATTTTAGAAAATAAAGCTATATCTAGTGGTGGAATTCATTAAGAGAATATCAAATTTGAAATTAAGGGATAAACAATAATTGATAAAAATATTGGTTAATAATATGGAAATAATATTTGTTCATAACCAACTCACCTCATTTATTATAAAAAATAATAAAAGATGTTGTAATAAACCAATTCATCTGAAAGCAAATAGAATATCCATTCAGCTGAATATTAGACTTACTAAATAGTTCAATAGGATAAATATATTCAAATTAATAATTTTAGAAGTGGAGGAACTCTAATAGATTTATCATTTTAATTAGCAACTGATAATAATGACATTGTTAAACCAATCAATGATTCTGAATAATAAAATTTTAAAATAGAAATATCTATACCTTCTAATCAAAATAATATCAACAATTACCAATTAAATGGTTAAACTTTAATTCAATATAATAAAACTATGAATGCTTTTGTTTTTAGCTCATTAGATATTATTGGGATTCCTAATTCTTTATTAACTCTTGAAGTCAAATCAGATCTTATAAGCACTATCAACCCTTAAAATGGTTAGATAAGCTAAGATTATTCATTTAAAGTAGTTATTCATTTTAGAGAATGTGCTATTGGCGAGATAAAATAAACTTCAAGATAAATTACTGAGTGTGTTGCATGTGAGAAAGGAACTTACACATTTTATTAAAACAATTGCAAAGATTGTGTTGAAGGAGCTACTTGTAATGGAGGAGCTAATTTAGAAATTCATTCAGGCTACTGGAGGGAAAATAATCTTACTGATATAGTACTTAAATGCTATAATTAAGAAGAAAACTGTATTGGAGGATCATCTGGAAATTAACAATGCTATGAAGGACATATTGGTGCTCTATGCGAAGAATGTGATGTAAAAAATATTTCTTAGTTTTTTATTATATAATTCTAAATTTTATTTAATTTATATAGATTAAAGGGGAGTATTGGGATGAAAGTTTTTCAAGATCTTCAAAATATTCTTGCACAAAGTGCTCTGAAATAAAATATAATATGTATATAGTTGTTGTCTTAGTATTATGGTCTCAGATTTCTTTATCTTTAGCTATTAAAGGAGGATTAGAATAAATGAAAGAACAAGCTGGGGTATAGCTTGTATAAAAAAATATAAAGCTTAAATACCATAAAAAATATTTAAGATTCTCCTTAAGTAGTAGCAGACCTCCTCAAAATCTATTAAATGAACTCGAAGAACCTATTTCATCTCCAGATGAGAAATCTTCAGTTTATATTAAAATGCTCACTAATTATTTTTAAATTATTGGAACAGTATCAACTTTTAATCTTACTATTCCTAATGGTATTTATTAATTATCTACTAAAATAAAAATAGAACAATTCATAAATTTTATTATAGGAATATTTGAAACTCCTTAAACCATAGGCTAACCTTTATCGTAGTCTATGAATTCTATGGAATGCTTACTAAACTAAATAGATACTGATGTGCCTATCATTTACTTGAGATTCTTCTTTTCTCTTTTAATTCCTATCGCTTATTTTATTCTTTTCATCCTAAGTTTTCTTATCTATCATATAATAAAGAAAAAGAAAGAATTTCCCTATTATATCATTTCTAGTGCCTCAATGTATTTAATTATATTAGTTCAACCTGATTTAGTTTCATAAGCAATCGGATTAATATCTTGTAGGAAAATCGGAGATAGATCTTACGTTCTGAGCAATGTTTCTTATGAATGTCTTACAGATGAACATATTAATTATATCTAAATCCTAGCTCCTATACTTTTTGTTTGGGCTATTTTGCTACCATTAATTCTATACCTCGTTTTAAGAAAAAATAAGGAGAAATTAGGAAGTTTCTAAATACAATTAAAGTATGGATTTATATATAAAGAATATTCTAATAGAGCGTACTATTGGGAATTCATCAAAATGACTTAAAAAATTATAATCATGATTATCTTGAATTTTTATTCAGAAAATATTTCAGTGAAGGGAACTTTAGTGTTAATGGTAATTACTGGCTATGGAATCCTCTGTTAAAAGGTAAAACCTTACTAAGATGAAGAGCTAAATTAAGTTGACTCTCTTTCTACTAATGTTTGCGCTGTTACTGTGCTATTAGCTTTGCTTATTTAAGATAACCCTTATTTATATTTAACATACTCTTCCTTGTTTATTATGATAGCTATCAACATCTGGCTATTAGTAAAATTAACTAAAAGTTTAATTTCAATTTTCCTAATCAAATTCGATCCTTTGATCTAAATGGTTATATTTCTATTGGTCTCGAAAATTAAATGCTTAAAATAGGTCTATTAAAAATATAGTAAAAAGAAATCAATTAAGCCTGAAATAAGAAAGAAATTTCAATAGATATTTTTTAGGTTTATAAATTAACCTATCAAAATAAGAAGACAAATCATCTATAGTATAATGGAATAAAAACTAAGTAAATAAATACATCATTCAATAAATATTTACTTTAATTATTTAATTTTATTAATTTAGTATTAGAACACCCAAGACTGTTTGGTGGATATGGTAAAGAAGTGGAGTATTTAGATTTTAAAGACTCGTGTATTATTGAAAATGGCATTTCATAGCCTCTATAAAACTAAATAAATAATGAAAATATGAATTAAGATGTAATAAATATTCATGATACTAATGAAAATCTAATCAAAACAACTAAAGACTAAAAATAAAGTATGTTATTTTTGTTACTAAAGAAAAAATTAATATATTTTTTAAATTAGATGAAGAATAATCAAAATCTCCATAATAGAATCTACTCATAAGATTATCTGATATAGAAGAAAATAAGCTAAATATGTAAGGCGATGAAAATAATTAAATTTAACAAAGTTGCATAATTAATAGTGCTTTCAATACTCCTTTTCATAAAAATAATTTGAATCATGAAATTATAGCATGGACTGAAAATAGTATTTAAATAAATCATTTTTAAGAAGAAACTCAAGATAAAAATAATCAGATTTCTAAAACTATTATAGAAATGGGAGAAAAGTAATAGGTAGTTCAAGACAAAAATGTTAAATGTGATACAAATGAAGAAATTAATTTGAGTGATGAAAATCGTAATAATTTTATTTACACATAAGATAGTAAAAATGCTGAAGTATAGTTTAAAAATGATAATTGATTAATTCATTAATTTAAAAGATAAAATTTAAAATAATAGTTGTATATATTTCAAATTGTAATATTAATTTATTTATTTAATTGTTAATAAACATTTTTATACTTTTTATAACAAATATTTAAAAAGAATTATTTTACATTAAAAGTTTTAAAGATATTAATTTATTTTTAATGGTTATTTTTGAATAAATCACAATATACTTTAAACATATTATAATTTATTTTTTAAATATTAAATATTATTAAAGATATCTTAATAAAATTAAATAATATTATACAATTAGCTTAATAACTGAATATTTCCCAATTAATTATTAATAAATTAAAATATATTATTTTCTTCATTAATTCGATCCTATTACCAAAAAATCATTGAACTAAAAAATTAGTTTCCTCTTTTATAAAAACTTAAATTCTTACAACCTACGTTTAATAGGAGCAAAATAGAGAATATAACAAATAATTTCGAAATAATATTAAATAAGCAATTTTAAAAATAAGCAAATTAAAATTTTAATAAGTATTTAGCTTATTTATATGTTGAATAGCATTTTTAGTTTGAATGAAAACAAAAAGATGATTTAATGTTAGGTTTTGCAAATATTTGTGAATAATTGATAACAAATAAGTTTATAAAAGAAATATGTCTTTCATCAAATAGTGAAAACTTAAATTTTACAGTAATCAAACCATTCATCTCTTAGAGCTTACAAATATTAATGAATTAATTAATGTTCTATCCTTAGATTAATTTATTCTTTAAAAGTTCTTTCTTTCAAATTTATAAAAAATATTAGAAATATTTTGCTCATTAAGTAATTGCAAACAATATTATTAATCATAAGAAGATATCTTACATATTAAAAGAAAAGGAAAAGTATATTAAGATAAAAAATGGTAAAATATCTTTTCATTCTTTGTATTTTGGCCTTGGGATTAGTAGGATCTTTTGCTAAATATAGCGGCGATGAAGGTTTATCTAATTTCCATTAGAAGCTCTAAATTCAAAAAAATAAATAAGTTCTTTTACATTTGAAAGATCTAGTGGAGAATCCTGCAAGTTAATTTCATCATTCTGCCTTCAATAGATTGGCCTATATTGTTGATACTTATGGTCCTCGTTTATGGGTAAATGATTAATCAAATAATAAAATAATTTTTTTAGAATTTAACTTTAAAATGATGGAATAATTTATTATAATAAGGCTAATTTTGACCTTAAAGAAAAAAAAGAATTCATTTTTACTCAAAATAACTACAAAAAAGAAGAATAATATACTAAAAAATTCCTAAAGTATATAATTGCACAACGATAGATCTTTTTTGCTATTTAGAATCAAAAATTCAATTCAATTAATTATTTTTGTTGTGCTTTCTATAAATAAAATCAATTAGAATTAAACAATCTTATATTAATATTATTCATTCTATTAATAGGGTTCTGAAACTCTTGAGCTTGTTATTCAAGATTTGGCTCAATAAATCTAAGCTGATGGTATTGACGTTAGACTTGAACCAGTCAAGAATTTTACTAAGTGGGTGAGAGGAGAAGAATCTCTCATTTTATATGATCCCCGTCCCTTCCCTCAAAAGCTTAAGTTCATCGGTTTAGGTAGATCAGTGAGTGGTAACATAACTGCAGAAGCAATTGTTGTTACTTCTTTTGATGATCTCAAGTCTAAGGCTGATTAGGTTCCAGGAAAAATTGTTATTTATGCTGTCCCATGGTAAAAAATATATTAAAATTATTTAAAAAATAAAAATCAAATTAATAAAATAATACTATTATACTATTTTTTAAAAAACTAGGGTTGATTACGGCACAACTGTAGCCTATAGAAGCTCTGGAGCTATTGAAGCTGCCAAGCTTGGTGCAGTTGCATCTTTGGTTAGAAGTATTACTCCTTACAGTATTGAATCTCCCCATACTGGTGGTGTAGGATATGCTACTGGTGTTCCTCAAATTCCTGCCGCTGCAATTACTGTTGAGGATGCTGAAATGTTTTTGAGAATGTATTAAAGAGGCTAAAAGATTAAACTTCACCTTTACATGTAAAACTGGTCTGTTCCTAATACTAACTCCTACAACGTTATAGCTGAACTTAAGGGTACTACCTATCCTGAAAAAATTCTTGTCCTTGGTAAGAATTCTAAATAATTATCTTCGAAAACATTTAAAAATTAATTTTAATATTTATATTTGTAGGTGGTCACAGTGATAGTTGGGATGCTGGTAGCCAAACTGGTGCTAATGATGATGGTGGTGGTTTTGTTACTACTTATGAAGCTCTTAGATTAATTGCTAAATCTGGTTTCACCCCTAAGAGAACTCTTCGTTTTATTGCATGGAGTGGTGAAGAATATGGTGGAGCTTTAAGTGGTGCTAGCTAATATGCAATTGATCATAAAAATGAAATGAATGATCATATTATTGCTTTTGAAAGTGATCTTGGTTCTAGAACTCCTGTAGCTTGGGGCTTCTCAGGTGGTTAGAATGGCTTAAATTACTTCTAAGACCTTGTTAATACCTACTTCTAAGTAAATAATTATATAATTTTTAAAATTATTTAATGAGAATTTTTTAATTTTTAAATAAAATAGCCTATCTATAACTTAACCTAAGTTATTGACGGTGAAGGTGAAATGGTTGATAGTGGATATATTGGTGAATATGGTGTCCCTATGGTTAGAAATATTGGATAAGATACTGCTAATAATGATTTCTACTTCACTTTCCATCATTCTGGTGGTGATTCTATGACCATGATGGACCCTGATCAAATGGATCAAAATGTAGTTGCTATTGCTTCCTTATATTATCTTTTAGCTGATGCTGAAGTTCCTATTCCTCGTGATTGAAGAAGAATAAAATTCTACAGATTTATAAAATGTATTAAATAATTGAACTCTTTATTTCTATACATGTAAATTTTCATAACAATATAATAAAATTGCAAACACACTAATTAGATTATATATTCTTTATCATCAACTTAAATTATAATCAAAATTTAACTCTTCATATTTAATAAAATCATCTCTAATAATTGTTTAAATTTTAAACACTTTTTAAATTTATTTTTAAAACAAATAGAATATCTAGTTAAGAAAAATAAGATTTCCTTCTAATAATATATCAATTACCTCATTAAAATTCTCATCAAAAAAGTTTAATTTTTATTTATAATTATGATTACTCTCTCTTTTTATTAAAATAATGTTGAAAAATATTAAATCCTCTTAAATATACATCAGGTGGTGACAAAAAATATTTACTAAAAGTTTATAAAAAGTGTCAAAAGTTATTTGCAGGATACAAAATTCTTAAAACAAGAGCATAAATCTGAAGTAAGAATTAATTAAAAAGCCACACCAATTTTAAATTTAAATATTGTAATATTGGTATTTAAAATTGAGATAAATAAAATTATATATTTATGATTTGTATATTAGATAATACTTGGATATTTTGAATTTATAGAAATTGTTTTTTTCATTTTTTACTTAAGGTGAAGGTTTAGAAATAAATGAGGAAATTCATTAAAAATATTTAATTTAACTCAATTAATGTTGATTCAGAAGCTTTACCTTTTTATAGTTCAAATTTGGAGGGATCTAAACAAGAAAGATTTTTCTTTAAAAAATATTTAGAATAAGATTAAATATATTTAAGTATTTGAAGACAATTTACATTCAATATATAATGTAAAAACCTGTAAGATATCATTTTTGGTTCTTTACTGGATAGAAAGAAGAAAAAATTAATTAATTTTATTGAACTTGGATAATTTTGTAAAAGTTAAGCTTCTATTTTATTTTTTAATAAAGGATTTAAAATTACTTTGTGCTATCTTGTAGGTAAAAATTAAATACTAATTAAATCCCTATCAATTTATTTAAAATATTTAAAAAAGCAATACATTTAATTCATTTTAATAAAATTATTAAAATATTAATTATAAAAATCAATAAATTAAATTTTTCACAAATTTCTTTTTATAACTGTTATATTTCAATAAATATAAGCTTAAATCATAAAAAAAGGGACCTGCCAGGATTGAACCGGCGACCTAAGGATTTGCAGTCCTCCGCTCTGCCACTGAGCTAAAGCCCCTTTCTTAATAGTACCTTAAACTGATAAAGAGTAAATGATATCTAAATGCATTTATTATATTCTATAATATTAAATAAAAAAACTCTTTTTTAATTCTATCATCATTATTTAAATTATTAAATTTAAAAAAGGAGGTTTAATCTAAAGTATTTAAAACATATTAGAAAATTATATTGTTTCTATCAACAATAGTTTAAATTTATTTAAAAATATTTCTTAAAAATTCTCATAGGCTTTAGCACTAATTGAATCTATAAAATCCAAAGATATGATAGATATTAAGTTAATAATTTTTTCTGGGATAGATATTATTTGCCTGTTTAATTCAAACTTCTAAAGAAAACCTAAAAATTTTATTTAAAATTAATATACTCATTAAAATATAAAGGTTTAAAATTTAAATATAATTGTGCCCCACTCATTACTTAACAGGAAATTCAATTTATTTGAGAATTTTACTAGTATAAAAAGAGAGGCTATCTACAGGTTTGATATTTTATACAATATATATTTCAATCTAAATTTGATAGTCTATATCTTTAAACATAAATCATCTAGAAAATTAGGTATTTTGTTTTATTAATAATTTACAAATTCCATTTTCAATCTAAAACTATTTAGTAAAATAAAATTAGATATATTATAACTTTATCTAAATAAATGAAAATTAAAAAATATAATATCTTATCAAATTGTAGAGAAAAGTAATAGAAAATTACTTTAAAAAAGAAATTCAACAGCTCCAAACTTGCCAAAAATATCCAAAATAGAATAAAAATTAGAGGCATTGTATGTTTTTATTACTTTCATATTTTTATAAAAATTATTTAATACAAGGGCTGATTAGTAAGTGATTGTTATCAGATTTTGTAAGAACAATTTATTTAATTTCATTAGCCGAATCATTGAGGAAAAAAAATTTTTTTTGCTTTTTATACTTTACTTAATAATTTTTATGTTACTTTAGTATTGTAGAAAAATATGAATTAGAATAGATGATAGGGCATAATATTTTAAGGAAAAATGCAAAGACATTTATTTTTAAGGAGTTTGATTAATGAAATTTTATTTTCCAAGACAAATCTATGAAGTTTATGTATTTAAATTTCTTATTTGTTTCTTTATAGTGAGTTTATATCATATTTGAAGTTTTAGATAGTATATAATTGGTTATTAAAAACAGGATTTGTTTAAAATTAACAAAATTAACAAAGTAAAGTAAAAAAGAAATAATTGATTTAGAAGATATTAACAATGAAAAGCTAAGCTAATTATTTCAATTCTCATATTAAAAGCATATTAGTATTGATAGTAGCTATACTTTCTCAATACTAAGTTAATTCGATAGAATGCCCTCAAATTGAATCTTATTAGAGTATATTATATCTTGATTTATTAGCTCTCTTATATTAACTTAAAATAATAATTATAATAATAGATACTTTATCATCTTATAATCTGTATGTGAACAACATGCTTAGAATTCCAAATACTAATATTTTAATAGTTAATACGATTAATCAAAACAATGATGTGAGTATCGTTTATTATAGCGATCTTACTACCACATCAGGGGCAATCATCAATATAGTTAAGCGTAAGTAGTTTTTAATACTTTCAATAATCGAATAAATTCTTTTTAATTATATAGCTGATTATGTTATAGTCTTCTTTGATTTTATACATGAGACTAAAAATCTAATAATTCTAAACAATTAGAAGCTGATTATTGCAGACTTATATACATTAAAATCAATTTACTCATTATCTATATCTAAAGTAATTCATATAATGATGATCCCTGAAACAAATTATGCCATCATTACAGGCTATGAAAATATTTTGTATATATTTGATGTTACTTTAAGGAAATTTGTTAAGACTCTTGATCATAGTAGCGATCCTAAAGTTAAAAATGTTAAATAGACTATATCTTAAACATTTTAATTCAAATGCTAAGAGCCTTTAGTTATATTAACCACTAATGATAAAGCTATAACAGCTTGGAGCTTTAATAAGGATACTCTTGAAGCTACTTATAATGGAATAATTGAATTATGTAACTTTATTTTTGTTAAAATTTTAATATTAACACTAATAAATTATATAGCTGAATATACTAAAAATGAAATATCTATTCAAGTAGCTAAGCATCCAGAAGAAGATATTTTATTTTTTGGAAGTGTTGCTTAAGAGATCATAGCTGTGAAGGTTAATAAGTTTGAAGAAGGATACTACGTGAATCTTTTATAGGCATGTAAGCATTAAATTAAATTTAATATAGTTTTTTAATTATCAATTTGCATAACATATATATTATTTTAATTCCCTTATCAAAATCTAAAAATAGAATTTACACCACATATTTATTATGATATCGAAAATATATTCTTTGTTTGGAGAACAATTAATGGAATTAAAACGCCCTCTCTGATAGTTGGAAGTGCAAATTGCACTTACACAATCACTTTAGATATAGATTTAGAATAGAATAAGATTACCTCCCCTGATATTTAAAGTCCTTATTTTGCAGAAATAAGATTCTATTATAATTGGTTAGAAAATAAATAAAATACAGAATTAATCTAGCTATCAGGAGATTATATATCCGTTTATAACTATTAGACAAAAAAAATTTATTTTAGTCTATGTAATATTATTTAATTTAATATACCTATTATTTAACCTATTATTTTTCTAGTTTTTTATAGCGATGGCTTATCAAACAAATTTATTTATGAGGAAGCAGGTATTACATTAATAGTTAGTTATTAATACTAAAATTAATACATATCGAAGAAAGCTTACTTAGGCGATAATATATATTATTTCTATTATAAGTTCTCATTTCCTATTTATGATGCATATGGAAGCTTCTATCAAGTTAAAAATCACAAAGAAAGTTTAGTCCTTAAAATTAGAGATAATGGCACAGATTACATTTCTCTCAGTGATGTTATGGATTAATATGATTAGGTAAATTAATCAAAAATACAAAAATTTAATTTAACAGTTTTTGATGATGATTATTAATATTAGATAACAGAGATTACTATCCCTTAATTACAGTTGAACTGGAATAATCTAAGCCAAAACATAGATACATTCTATTAAGATGGCTTCGTATGGATTATTGTTGGTTTTCCAAATAAAGATAATCTTTATTTGGGAGTAAATGGATTATTTTACATAATTAAAGCAAGTGATAGTATGGAACACTATATACTCGCCACAGATGACCCAAATGAGAATAGTAGGAATTCGGCGTTTGCAGTATCATCTTTAGAAGATGAAAACAACAAAGAGATTTATGGAATTGATGAAAAAGGAACAATATATGTCTGGGATTTAACATTTAATAGTTTTCAGTTTAAAGATAGGTATAAATTCGGTAAGTATTTTTATTTTTTAATTATTCTAACTGACCTAATAAATACTGTCTTTTTTTAAAAGAAAGTATTCATAATTTTTCTACAATAATGATAAATGTAAATTACTTTCTTTCTTTCATTAAGAATAGTTAAAATACAGTCATTCAGTTTCAAAGTTCAAATCTAATTAATTTCCCCCAAAACATTAAATTACATCATTCAAATTTATAAATTAATTTAATACCTAATTAGCGTAAGAAAAAAATAAAATTTGTTTGATTTTCGAATTAAATATCAAAACCAAGAATTAATTCCCTTTTACAGTTATCTTCATTATAGAATTATTGTTTGATTATATTTTTTATTACTAATAGATCAATGCCTGAAATCAGAAATAGGAGATATTTTCCATTTTAATAAAATTAAGAAGTTTATTCTTGTTTGCAATGACTTCTATCCTTATAGTTATGATTTTGCAAATAGATCATACTAAAAACTTTAAAGGCTGACATCAATCCCATTAGCTGTTAAAGCATTTTCTTCTCTTAAAATTATAGCTATTGGAGATAGATTTAGCGGTGAATCTTATATTTACAAATATAATGAAACTTCTAATGAATTTGATTTCCTGCTTAAAATAACTTCAGGATCATTAACTGATATTATTATGAAATATGATATCCTACCTGATAATAAAACTTTATGGATTTAATACGAATATGGATATCTTTTCTTCAATATAAGTGAATGTATTGAAAACCCTGCTCTTTGTACTTCATGTACTTAAACCTCATATTTTAAGAATACAAACGAGTATGATAGTGATGGATAATATGGCTACGGCGAATAAAATGAGCCATTCACTACTTCAGATAGCTTTTTTACAACTATGATAAAAGTAATTTTTTTTTAAAGTAATATTTATATAGTAATTTTTTATCCAAATAGGCATAGCTCTATAAGCAATTTATTGGAGGGGTAACTAATATGAAAGTTGATATTTACATCGACCCTCAAAATGAAATGAGTATTTCAAAGGATTTAATCAACTTTGATTTTAATTCTATCATCACTTTGACTTTTAAAAGTGTAGATGACTAAAATTCTGCAACTTTAACATATAATGATTAATTCATTTTTAAGAATTACAATTAGATTACCTTCTAAAATATGATTATTAAATATTTACTTAATCCTGGAAATAATAACAAGTGTGGCTTATCTTTCAGTAATATAAAAAATGGTATTGTTATAAATCGTATTTAGCAATATCCTAGTTCTTAATCAAATGTTAGTTGCTAAATTATTGAAGTTATAGATTCTATTTTGGATATATAAGAATATGCTATTTCCGATGAAGATTTTACCAATCACTAATATATCATTCATACAATTAACTCAAATTAGGTAAATTTCACTCCATTTTTCTTAAAATTGATTTATCTTTTATAAATACATTATAGGTCTTCATAAATAACTTTACTTTAAATAACTGTAAAATTGGTGATTAATTTAGTATTTTATCATAAGGAACCAACATTGAAGCAATTATTAAGTCATTACATATTACAAATAACTATTGCATTTAAAACTTAAATAGTGAATCACTTCCAACTTCATTGTTTACTGCAGGACTATTTAATGCTGATGATATACATATCAACGACAATAAATTCTGTAATAAAAATATCTTTTAAACTATTTCTACCTTATAGCATGTGAATTAAAAATTTATCTTTAGCAATCTAGAGGTAACTAATAATGAATTCTAAGTGAAAACTAACTTTATAATATTTAGTGCTCTTTATTCTATATTATCTTCGCCCTCTCATGAATTGAAAGTATCAAAGTCTACCTTCAAAAATAATGAATTGAAATAATAATTTGATTCTGATTTATCCTCTTCATCATTTTTTTATACAAAAAAAATTGCAAAACTTACCTTTGAAGAAATTCATTTAGAAAACCACTTTGATATTTAATTAGGGGCTATTTAATTTGCTTCTAATGTAAACTTTAATACATTCTATTGTATTAATGATCAAACTTATTTAGATTCTTTACCTAGTAGATAATCTACTGGGTGCGTATAATTGAATGAAGTGAATGAAATTAAATTTACAACTTTAAGAGTTGATAGAAAAAAATCATATGATAGTCCTCTTATCTATGTGCAAAACTATTAAGTAGAATAAGCATCAATAATTGTTGAAGATGGAGAATTTTCAAACTTGGTACTGTCTTAGTCTACCATGAATTCGCATGCAACTCCAATTTACATTAGCAGTAGTTACTAGATAGCCTTGGATTTAATTGACTGTCATTTTTTCAATAACAATCTTGATAGTATTTAATATACTTTAACCTACTCTACGACTGGTCTTTGGGTAGAAAATTATGTGGGAGAGGTTACAATTAAAGATTCATCTTTTAAGAATTGTTATAGCAACTCAAAATACAACTTTGTGTATATTCAAAGTAAGAAATTAAAATTAGATACAGTGACTTTAGAAAAATCTTCCTTCATAATGTAAGATGATACTGCAAATGCAGATAAGAAATTATTTGTATAAGAAGGAGGAATGATGAATATTAATGTTAATTAAGTTGATATTTTAAATTCTAAATTTGATAAATCATCTGCTTCGAAAGGATCTTTTATCTATATGTAGGCATTTAGCTCAGTCCTGACAGTCAACATTGATGATACATCGTTTACTGAAGGTTATAGTTAAATAGATGGAGGAGCATTTTATATTGACACAAAAGGATCCTAACTAGATTTTACTTGTAATAAGTGTAATTTCATTAATAATTACTCTATGCTGCCTTAATCATCTATAATTGCTTTTAAGTAAATAATTATTTTTAATTTTATTCACTCTAACTTTTGAATTGATAAGCTAATTAAAAAGTTTTATTTTTTTTCTAGAAAAGCAAAATTTTAAATAAATTAATTTTATTTTAAATTAGAAAATATTAAAAATAATCGAGCAATAAACTGGATTCGATTAAATTGATAGGAGGTACTATAAAAAATGTGTAAGGAGTTGAAGATAATTACTTTATTGAGAGTTAAAATACAATTATGAAATTAGAGGGAATACAAGAAATATTATAAGAACCATTTACTTCTACTTCAATACCTCATAGCAAGTATAACTCAAAAGAAAATAAATAACACTCGACATTATTTAATCTAATTAATTCATAATGCGATATTATTAATTGCAAAATTTCTAACTTTAAATTTAAAAATAAATTATCTCTATTCCCTCTATTGATTAATTCTTAAAATTCATAAGTAACCTTAAAAGATTCTAAAATAAATGACTGTGATTTTATAACAAGTGCTATGCATCTATAAGGAGGAAGTCTGGTTTTTGATAATACTTAATTAAATAATATAAATCTTTATAAGTAACAGAGGTTACTCATGGCTTAAAATGTATTAAAAGAAGTAGAACCAGCTTTATCAGCACTCTCACTTATTTTAGTATCTTCAGGAAGCATTAAAGCAATAAATAAAAGCTCATTTCTTAATATTGATTGCTCTGTAAGTTGCAATGGAGGTGTATTTTAAATATAAAATGGTAGTATATCTCTTGATGATGTATAAATCAGTAATACAAAGGTAATTAGTATTTAAATACAATTAATTTTTGAATAATTTTAAATATTCTATTAAATTTAGAGTTTATTTGGAGGTGCTATTTATATCGCTGGATTGAAAGGTGACAGTTCTATAAATAATTTATAGGTTAGCCAAAGTATTTCAACTAATAGTGGTGGTGCAATCTATATAAATTAAAGCAACTAAGATGTAAATATTCAAAATATTTGAAATACTTCAATTAATCTTATTTTTAAATTAGGCATTTAAATTGGAACTAACTAATTCTGATTTTACTTAAAATTCAGCATTAGGTGGAAAAGGTGGAGCTATCTATCTCTCCACAAATACAATTAATTCTAATTCATAGATATTTTAAATTAAAAATACTAAAATAACTAATAATAATGCCTAGATTGCTGGAGGAATATATTCTTAGGGTATTTCTCCCAAAATATTTGAAGATTCTATCATAAAAGATAATATAGGCTCAATTTATGGAAAAGATTAATTTGCATATCCTTCTTAACTTTTATTTGCCAGCTAATAAAAATTCTTAGATAACTATAAAGCAAACTAAAAAAATGGAATAATAGAGGTGGATAACTTTAGAAGTGGAGAATCGCTTGAGCATCTTTCGTTTAAACTACTTAATGACCAAAACGGTTAAGCTGAAATTATAAATCCTTAGAATGCAAAGGAAGTAAAGGAATTTTAAGTGAATGTGATAGTAAACCCAAATACACAAAACTACACTAACTATTTTATCAAAGGAAATACAACAGTCTACTTTAATACTGATACTTAATTATTCAGTTTTAATGATTTAAAAGTAGTTGGAGATCCAGGTACTTCAGTCGTAATAGATTTTAAATCAAATTAAATTTAAGTTCTAAATAAAGCAACGAATAATTATGAACAGAATTATTCTTTCAAGATTAAAGTCAACTTTAGAAATTGTGAATAGGGTGAAGAATTAAATACTTTTAATGGACTATCTGAATGTTAAATATGCTCAGCAGGGTATTATTCTTATAATGTAAAAAGATGCCAAGAATGTCCTGATGGTGCAACATGTAAAGGAGGTGCAGATGTAACTATTGATTATGGTTATTGGAGAAAAACAAATTAGAGCGGTTTAGTAGAAAATTGCGATAATTAAAAAGAGAATTGTGTAGGAGGATCTTTTGGAGATAATATTTGCTATGAAGGGCATATAGGAGCTCTATGTGAAGAATGCGATGTAAATATTTGTAATTTTTAAAAATTAAAATTAACTAAAATATAATATATAGATTTACGGTGAATATTGGGGAAATTCCTATTCTAAATCATCTAAATACTCGTGTGCTCGATGCGATAAAATTAAAAATAATATATGGATAGTAGCACTAATGACAATATGGACTTTAATTTCAATGACTCTAGCTATTAAAGGTGATATTGAAATGTTGAAAGCAGTAGCAGTTTAAGTTGCATTATAGAAAAATATATAGAGAAGATCAACTATTTAAGCATCTCGAGTTAAATCTTCAACAATAATTAAGTAATCAAGAATTGTTGAAATAAGATAGAAAGCATTAAGTAAAACCAACAAAAATACAAATAGCAATAAATAGACAAACTAATTAGGTTAAGATAAATCGGGTATTTACATTAAAATGCTTACAAATTACATTTAAATTGTAGGATCAATAGCAACCTTTAATCTTAGCATTCCTTCAGGTATTATTATTTTTAAAAATTGTTTACCTTTCAATAAACTAATATCTAATAAAAAGGTATTTTTGAATTTCCTGAGTCAGTAGGATAACCCTTAAGATAAACTATGAATTCCCTTGATTGTGCTTTATAATAGTTAGATACAAATATACCAATTATATATTTAAGATTGATATTTTCAAATATGATTCCTCTGATATACGTGGTATTATTTTTAATAGGAGTTATAGTTGTCTTTTTTGTTACAAAAGAGAAACAATTCCCTTCGTTTAAAATCTATACATCTATGATGTTTTTGATCATTTATGTCTAACCAGATTTGGTTGCATAAATCATAGCTCTTATTTCTTGTAGAAAAATCGGAGATACTGAATACATTCTCTCTAATGTATCTTTTGAATGCTACACTGATGAGCATTTAAAATATGCAGTATTTTTAATTATTCCTCTTCTCTTATTATGGGTATTTATATTACCTGCTATATTATTTATAATGCTTAGAAAGAATAGAGATAAGCTTGATACTATTTAAGTTAAGCTTAAGTATGGTTTCCTTTATAAAGAATATTAGCACTATGCATTTTACTGGGAATTTGTAAAAATGGTGGAAAAAATAGCAATTATTCTATCTCTTAATTTCTATTCTTAAAGTATCATAACTAAGGCAATTCTAGTCTTCATAGTAATTACTATTTATGGAATTCTATCATTAATTATAGAGCCTTATTAAGAAAGCGATATTAATGAGATTGATGTTAATTCTACAAATGTTTGTGCTATTACAGTACTCCTTGGCTTATTCATGTTTAAAAATCCTTTCCCCTATTTCGTTTACACATCCCTTGGTTTGATTGTATTGATCAACTTATGGTTTATTATAAAAATCGTTTAAAAAATTATAGGAAGTTATATGCCTAAAATTCAACCTATAATTACATCTATAGCCACTAAATTATCAAATAAAATCCCCTGCTTTAAAAAGTTTTTATCTAATGATGATAATAAAAAAAAAATAAATCCTAAAATAAAAGAAAGAATGAGAAAAGTATTCCGCAAATATTTAGAAATGAATGCTTAATAAAAGAAAGAGTTTTTTATAAAAACAATCTAAGCATAGCTAGGTAAATATTATATTCTATTTTAAATTTTTAATGATTTTATTTAAAATAATAGCTACAAATTATAAACATATATTTGTTGACGAGGAAGAAGTATTAATTTTTAGTGAAAACAAACTTCTGATCGAATAAGATTAATAGGATAAATAGGTAAAGTAGGAAAAATAAATTAGTCAAATATAAGAGAGTAACAAGCTTCCTATAGAATAAGACTTATAGGATATAGAAGTATAAATAGAAAAATAAATTAGCCTAAATTAAGAAGTTACCCCTAATGGTTCAGTTTGAAAAATTATAATGAAAATAATATTTATAAATTAATTAACAGTTAAATATTTATTTATTTGCATTTATATTTTTATTAAAAATTTTAATTTCTTATTATATAGATTACAAAAGTAGAATAATAATATTTGTTGGTTATTATTTAAATTTACTTTATTTTTGTTGCTTATCTTATTTTAAAAAATATTTTTTAATATAAATAATCAAGTATATAAGAATTTTCTATTTATAAACTAATTTTGCTTAAATGGTTTAATTTAAAATAAAAACACTTTATTTAGAAAATAGGAAATTTATTAATTATTATCAATATTTATTTTTATAATTTATAATAAAATATTTAAATTTATAGAAATTAGAATGAATATCTAAATATAATTAGTTTATTTTAAAATTGAGGCAATTTAAGCACTTTAATGATTTAGAAAGGCAAAATTAATTTGATCTATGTGAAGATTACATTATTAAGAATTAAATCTCTTAAAATATTTACTGTTATAGAATTATATTTTGTAATTCCCACATCAACTAGAAATTTGATTATTGAGAAACTTTGTTATTATTCTCTCGAAAATTTAAGATTAAAGCGTTATGTTTAATTGTAAAGTCAGTCATAGAATTTTAAAAAAGTAAATCATCTATAGATATTTTTTAAATCTTATTATCATATTAATAAATAAACCTATAAAAATATAACCATTACATTATTTTCAAACTAAAAAGCTATTCTATAATCATAATAGAAGGAATTTAATTATGTATTATTATTATTTATTTTATGTAAATTTCCTAACCAAAAAAGTTATTTTTATTCAAAACTATTAAATAAAGAATATTGGTAGGTTGAACCCACTCTATCTAAAATAAACTTTGATTGTTTATTTTTCTAAAGATAAATCTGAAAATTTTACTACTCCTCGTCCATTCAGCTTGGCATGGGGAATAAGGAATTATGATAAATATAGAAGGTTAGAGGGTCATTTTTAATTATTCTTAATTTTATTATGGTTTACAAATTTTAACAAAGATAAACATAAATTTTTTTTGTACTGAATGTAAGGTAAATTTATGAATTTAAAGGCAAAGAACATAATAAATAAAAAATTTTTAAAAGAAATTGAACTGTAAATAAATTATTGCTGATTGAGTTAAAACAAAATAATGAATTCTATTTATTATAGATTTAAGAGATCATTAACAAAATTTTTAGTGATAACTATTTTATTATAGTTTGAAATCTAGTGTAGCTAGGAATGCCCTAAAATATAGACATATCAAAGTAATAATTATTCTTTTTGTAAAAAGATTCATTCAATAATATTAAAAAAGATCCTAGAACTGATTTGGACTATTATGTACTAAACTTTTTAAGAATACCAGAGACAAATCTACTTATTGTCAACACAATTACTTCGTATTAGGATTAAAGTATTGCTTATTATAACGATCTGTCTTCAACTTCTGGTGAAATTATTAATGTTATCAAGCGTATTTATTTTAATCTATTTACATAAGAAAGCCATTCAAACATATTTCTTTTTTAAAATAGCTGATTATGTCATCATTAATTTGGATTACATTACCTCATGGAAAAAACTATTAATCTCAAATTATGAAAAGATCATTATTGCTGATCCATATACATTAAAATCTGTTGCTTCACTTTCTATATCTTAAATCTAGCACACATTTATGATTCCTAATACTAATTACGCTGTAATTACTCTTTTCTATAACGCTATTTTAATTTTAGATGCTGTTGAGGTATAGATTGTTTAAACTTTAGATCATTCAGGCGATTCTAAAGTAGTTGATTAGTATCAATACTATTCTTATGCTTTCCAATTTAGCTTTTAATCCTAAGTAGTAATAATGATTTCAAACATTAAGAATATTAATGCTTATAGCATTGACATAAATACCTTATAATCAACTTATAATGGAGTGGTTGATAAATGTAAGCTATTTTTTAAATAGAATTTTTTATAAATTAATAATTCTTTTTTGTAAAGCCAATCACGCGATGAAAAATAGTTATAGAAGAATAAGCAAGCATTAAACAGAAGATATTATTTTCTTAGGAGGAGCTTCTTATGAAATAATAGCATTGAAAATCAAGAGTTTGTCATTAGGTTCTGGAGTTTATAAATAAATGATGTCTTTAAGTAATTAATATTCTTTATATACAAGATTATTATAAGAATATACCCTATTCTTTCATTATTATTAATATTTAATAACTTTTAAATATATCTAATCTAAATAATCTAAAAAATATTTATTATCATTAGAATTATATAATGGGTATTACTCCACTTATGTATATAATATAGTATATACAGATTCTAATAGTGAATCAAATTAGCCTACTCTATATATCGGGGATAATAGTTATATTTATACTTTACCTTTAAACATTGATTTATCAAATGAAGTTATTACAGCTAGTACTTTTAATGATCCTGCTTATAAAGAAAATTCATGTGAAGGATATTGGCTTTAGCAGTAGGAATCTAAATCAATAATCATGGTTTCAACTTATTGGATTACGGTGTTTAATTATAAATTGAATACCTATTCATTTAACCTATGTAAGCACTAATAAATTAATTCAAATACATTATTTATGTTAATTTTTTTTCCATCTAAAAAGTCTTCAAAACTGACAGAATAACAAGAAAAATTCTATTTAAAGCATAATCTAAAGAATTGCTTGCTATGTATCATAATTAGTATTATTATTTTTCAGAAAGGACTAATTTAGGAGATTACTATTATTATAACAATAATACAAAATTCAAATATGCAGCTTATCCTTATGCCAACAATCTATAATCTGTAAAAAACTCTACAAATCAATATAGAGTTACGCTTAAAACAAGAGATAGTACTAAATCAATAGATTATATTTCAATTGCTAATGTATATCCCTTTGATGAAGTTGATAAAGTAAATAAATTTATTCTTTGATTATCTATTTTAATAATTTTGATTTTTTAAAAAGTATTAAACAATAAATACTACATCTCTAAAACTAAATTGGGATTTAGTAAACTAAAATATTGACTCATTTTAATATAATGCTAAAACTTGGATTTTAGTCGGATTTCCTAATAAAACTCGCTTATCCATTCAACCAAACTGCCTTTTTTACATGATAAATGCATAAAACACTGCTGAATATTTTCCATTAATATCTTCTAATTCAACTAATAATTCAAAAAACACTAATTTCGCCATTTCATCTTAGGATGATCCTACAAATCTTGAAATTGTAGGAGTAGATGTAGCTGGAACAATTTATATCTGGGATTTAGCATCACGTTCTCTTAAAAATTAATTTTATTTAAGTAAATAAATTATATAAGTTTTTCAAAATTCAATGATATTTTCTTTATAATGATAGGTTTTTGTTAAAGTTCAGTAATTGGAGAAATTTTACATTATAGAAATAGTAAAAAACTTATTCTCGTCTGCAATAATTTAAATACTTATAGCGTAGATTTACAAACAGGAAAGGAATAATTTTTAAAAAGACTTACATCCATACCTGTAGCTATTAAATCATCAACGGCTCTTTCTATAATAGCTATCGGAGATAAATAAAGTGGTTACATTTATACCTATAAATATAATTAAAATACTAATTTATTAGATACTTTTCTTACTATCAAACCTGGGTCTCTAGCAGACAATGTTTAATATATAGACTTTTTGGATGATAATTCTTTGTATGTTTAATACAGTAATAATATCCTCTTTTATGCAATCTAAGAATGCATTTAAAACCCTGAATTATGTACTTAATGCAATTAGAATTATTACTTTAAAACAACTAATCAGCATGACATCAAAGGAATTTTTGGTAGTGGTACTTAATCAGAGCCATATTATACATCAGATAACTTTTTTACAGCCATGATTAAAGTAAAAATTTTTATATTGATAAATGAAAAATTAATAAAATATTATAAATAAAAAATGTAGGCTTAGTATTATTAAAGTATTATTGGTGGAATCACTAATATGAATGTGAACATAAATATTTATCCATAAAATACGATGAGGTTAACAAAAGAACTAGTTAATTTCGATTTTAACTCTATTATATCATTATCATTCTAAAGCACGGATGAAACAGTATAATCAACTATATAATATTATTAATAGTTTTCTTTTTAGAATTACAACTCTATTATTTTCAAGAATATTAAAATTAATTATCAAATGGATTCTTCAAATAATCTTTGTGGATTGTCTTTTAAAAATATAAAAAACAACATTTATTTAGATAATATTTCTTAATTTCCACTTGACCCTTCTTCAGTTTACAGATGCTAAAGTATTGTTGTAGATAATTCAAATTTATATCTATCTAATTATGTGATAAATGATGAAGATTTTTCTGAACACTAATCAATTATTTCAACAATTAATACTAATTATGTAATCACACAATAGTTATTCTTACTATTTATTAATATATTTTGTTAAAAATAGATCGAGCTCTAATAGCTAACCATTTAGAATTGTAAACTTGGTGACAAATTTAGCATTTTGGCTTAAGAGACTAATGTCTCTGTGAATATTAAAACTCTCAAATTGATTGATAACTAATGTAAAGATAATCTAACTGAAGATTCTCTTCCATAGTCACTATTTACTGCAGGAAAGTTTGCTATTGATGATGCTAAAATAATTGGAAACTAATTTTGTAATAAAAATATCTTCCAAACAATTACCTCATTAAAACATATTAATTAGAAATTTGAATTAACAAATATTGATGTTTTTAATAATGAATTCCAAGTTAGAACTAACTTTATATTGTTTAGCGTTCTCTATTCTATTCTGTCAAAACCTTCTCATGAATTAATTTTATCATCAGTTTATTTTGAAAACAATAAACTCAATTAATTCTTCCCTGCAGATTTACCTGTTTCATCATTTATTCAAACAAACAAGATTGCTAAAATTACCTTGACAGATGTTAAACTAGAAAATCATTTTAATATTTAGGCATCTATTATCGAATACTCAAACCTAGTTAAAGTAAATTAATTAAGTTGTATTAATGATGATGCTTATTTAGCTTAAATACCTGATGAAGAAACTATAGGATGTATATAATTAAATGAGGTGAACTAAGTTGATATTTACGACATTAATGTTATTAAGAAGAAGTCCTATGATAATACTCTTGTTACAATTGAAAATTATATTGTTTAATCTGCAATAATTAATATTCAAAAGGGATAATTTAATAATATAGTTTTAGTCTAATCAGTTATGAATTCATTTGCTACTCCTATTTATATAGGAAGTAGTTATCAAATTACCTTAAATATAATTGATTGTCATTTTGATAATAACAAATTGGATAGCATTCAACATACCTTAACATATTCAACTACAGGGCTTTGGATAGAAAACTATGTTGGTTCTGTATTAATTAAAGAATCATCCTTCAACAACTGTTATAGTAATTCTAAATACAATTTCATGTACATCTAAAGCAAAGAATTAGAATTTGATACTGTCTAATTAAATAAATCCTCATTTACATATATTAATGATGCAAATAAGGACTTACCTATGTTTTTATAGCAGGGAGGTATGATGAATCTAGTTGTTAATTAATTAAAAATCCTAAGCTCTTCATTTAGTTAAGCTACTGCAAACAAAGGAGCTTTCATATATTTGAAATCCTTTGGAACTGATATTTAAATAAAAATAAGTGGTACTTCCTTTTCTGAAGGATACGCTCAAACTGATGGAGGAGCATTCTATATTGATCCTGCTGGAGCTTCTATAAATTTATAATGTGAAAAATGCTAATTTAGTAATATTTATTCATTTATGGGTAACTCAACAATAATATCACTATAGTAATTATTTTCATTAATTTAATATATTTAATTAAACAAAATTATAATTTGAAATAAAATGATAGGTAATCAATCGCTTATGGAGAGTAATTAGATATAGTTAACTTCACTGGAGGATTAATTAAGAATGTATATGGAGTAAAGGATAATTACTTTATCACAGTTTACAATACTTAATTAAATTTAAATATACCTAAAATTTTGTCTGAAGATTTTTCTTCCAATTCAGTTGCTCATAGTCTATTTCTTCAAAATACTGAGAAATAATAATCGACTTTAATGAATCTTTAGAACTCAATTGCCAAAATAACAAATTGCTAAATATTTAATTTAAATTTTAATAATCAAAATGCTCATAATCCACTATTAATTTACTCATAACAATCAGTCATCACAATTAAAAATTCATAATTTAAAGATAGTACTTTCATTAGTAGTGCAATTTAATTAAATGGAGGAAAGCTCTACATAGACAATTCTTAGTTTTCAAACATAAATTAACTTTATTAACAAAGGTTTTTATAATTAATAAGTGAAGTAGAACCATAAGAAAATGGGTCATCTCTCATTATTGTATTGAATGGAGATATTTTAGCTAGCAATAAAAGTAAATTTGAGGAGATAAATTGCTCAAATAATTGTAATGGTGGAGTATTTTAGCTCAAGAATGGAAGTATTGATTTAGATGATGTTTTTATAAGTGGAGCATAAGTAAATAAAATATATTTTTATATATTATATGTAATTAAATTATAAAATAGAGTACTTTTGGAGGTGGTATATATATTTCAGGAATCACTGGATAAAGTAGCATAAGTAATTCAGAAATAAATAATTGCTCAGCAAAATATGATGGGGGTGCTATTTTTCTACAAGCTCTTAACACAGATGTACATTATTTATCTTTCTTTATTAAAATTTATAAATTTTATAGAAATTTAAATTAGTAATTGGTAATAGTTAACTAACTTCAAACCAAGCTATTGAAGGAAAAGGAGGAGCTTTATACTTGTTTTCTCCAATATTAAATTCTTCTGAATAATCTATATAAATTAATGATTCTAAAATTTCAGATAATCGCGCCATAATAGGAGGAGGAATAGAATAAAAGAATATTTCTCCATTAAAATAAAATACTATAATTTAAAATAATGTTGGTGAGTTGTTTGGAAACGATTAAATATCATATCCTTCAAAATTAAAACTTTTGAGCTTATCTTAATTTTCTAGTTATTACAAACCAACATATGGATCTGATTTTATTGAAATTGATTCATTTAGAAGTGGTGACATACTAAAATATCTTTCATTTTAATTGCTAAATGATAAAAATGAAGTGATAATACCAGTAACACTCAGTGAAAAGGAAACTTATAATGTTTATTATAAAATAAGTTCGAATACTTAAAATCCTTCAAATTATGATATTAGAGGAGATTTATAGACCTTTTATAAATAAGACACAAATTCTTTTACTTTTGGTGACTTAGCAGTAGTAGGTGCCCCAGGTTCATCTGTAGTGATTGAGTTCAAATCAGATCAAATCTATATTCTAAATTAATAAACCAATTAATATGAACAAAACTATTCATTTAAAATAAAAATCAACTTTAGAATGTGCATGTCAGGTGAATAATAAATTAAGTATAATGACTTAACAGAATGTTAAATATGTGAAGCAGGAATGTATTCTTATAATGTAAAGCTATGTCAAGATTGCCCCTAAGGAGCTACATGCAAAGGTGGAGCTAATTTAATTACTAATGCAGGTTACTGGAGAAAAACTAATGAAAGTGAAATTATTCTAAACTGTGAAAATCTTGAAGATAATTGCATTGGAGGATAATTTGGTGATACCATATGCTATGAAGGTCATATAGGAGCTCTATGTGAAGAATGTGATGTAATAATACAAATTATTATTTAAAAAGTAATTATAATTATTTATTTTAAACTATTAAATAGATTTATGGAGATTATTGGGGTGCCTCTTATTCAAAATCGGCTAAATATTCTTGTGCAAGATGTGATTAAATTAAAAATAATATTTGGATTGTAATTTTAACTACTATATGGACATAAATTTCCATGACTTTAGCTATTAAAGGAGGAGTTGATGATATTAAAAATAAAGCTGCAGCTTTTGTACTAAGAAGAAATTTAATTAGAAATAAATCCTCTACATATTAATAGCCTGAAAAAAGACTATCAATTAATAATATTAGAAGCTATGCCAAGAGCTAAACTTTAAAAAATTCTAAGATATAATAAGATTTAAATATTTTTGAAAAAGATAATTCTGGTATTTTTATTAAAATGTTTACAAATTACATGTAGATAGTAGGCTCTATTGCTACATTTAATTTAACCATTCCTTCTGGTAATTACTTAAATATTTAAAAATAACTATAAGTCAATCTAATTTTTTATAAATAGGTATATTTGAACTTCCAGAGTCTATTGGGTAGCCATTAAAATAAACAATGAATTCTCTAGATTGTGCTTTATAATAGATTAATACAGAAATGCCAATAATATACTTAAGATTGGTGTTTTCTGTTATTTTTCCTTTATTTTACTTGCTTTTATTTTTTATTATCTTAACAATTTATCATCTTGTAAAGAAAGACAGCAAGTTCGAATGGTATATTCTGTCTACTGCAGCTATGTTTTTGATTATTTATATTTAACCTGATTTAGTTGCTCAAATTATAGCTCTTCTTTCTTGTAGAAAAATTGGAGATACTTCATATATTCTGTCAAATGTAGCTTTTGAATGCTATACTGATGAACACAAGCAATATGTATTATTCTTAATTGTTCCTCTTCTTTTAGTTTGGGTCTTTATCTTACCTTTCATCCTATTTATGTTACTTAGAAAAAATAAAGATTAACTTGGTACAATTAAAATAAAGCTTAAATACGGTTTTTTATATAAAGAATATAAGGATCGTGCATTTTATTGGGAGTTTATTAAAATGGCTGAAAAGATAGCAATTATCTTATCTTTAAACTTTTATTCTTAAAGCATTATAATAAAGGGTATTCTTGTTTTCATTGTCATTACATTCTATGGTATTTTATCTCTGATAATTGAGCCATACTAAGATAAAGATGTTAACTAGGTTGATATAAATTCTACAAATGTGTGTGCTATTACAGTACTTCTTGGAATATTTATTTATAACAATCCTTACACTTATTTTGTTTATTCCTCTCTTGCTTTGATAATTATAATTAATTTATTATTTATTATAAAACTATTATAATAAATTGTTGGAGCATATATTCCAAAAATGCAAACTTCTATTACACTTGCTTTAGAAGTTCTATCTAAAAAAATATCATGCCTTTCTAAATATGTAAAAAAACAAGAGGAAAAAAAGAAAATGAAGAATCAAATTGCTTAAAAATTTAGAAGGATATTCTAAAATTATTTAGATATGCCACCTCATGAAAAAAAGAAATTTATTCTTAAAATGATCGAATACTAAATTTGTAAGAATACATTTTTATTATTTGAAAATATATTATTAATAATTATTTGCATTAAAAAAGCTAAAACTCATAAGCATTTATTCTAAGAGAATGAAGAAAAGCTCCTTAATAGTGTGTAAAGATTTGATTTATAACAAAAATAAAAGAGATTTGATGATGAAAAGATATTGGATTAATAAGACCAAAGATAACAATTGAATGAGGATAAATTAGTAAAAATCGATGTGATCTAATTCTATAAGAAATAAATTTCCAGTCCTACTTTTAAATCAAGTAAATATTAAATGTCAAATTTTTACAATAATAAATTTTATTTTATATAAAATAAGATCCAGTAATCGTTTTTGAAGATTAAGAAGAAATATAGTAGCATTCTTAAATAGAGAAAGATGAGTAGGTTAATGCAAACACTTTAAATTAATAATCTCCCAAGAAAGACAATAATTTCATAGATGATGAATTGATTAAATTATCGTTTGACAGTATTGAAGGAAATCATGAATGATATTTCTAAAAACTGATTATTAAATAAATAATCAATAAGTATAAAATACAATTTTTACTTATTTTTCTTGTATAAATTTATATTAATTTAACCTATTATTTATATTATTTCATTTAGAAAGTTACAATTAAGCCCTATTAAAAATTTAATAATTAAATAATTTTACTAACTCAAACAAAAATAAAAAATTTTAGATTATTTCATTAGAATTTAATTTTATTACTTTCAGAAAATGTTAATACTTAAAAAGTAAATACAGAATTTTATGACAAATACACAGTGCTAATTATTTTATGGTTTTTCTATTTACAATTAATTTATTTTATCCATTAATTCATATATAAAATTTGGTAAGCACCCTTTTATTAAATCTAATAATTAAATAAAAAGCTTAATAAAAGTTTATTTACTGACATGTATTATTACAAATAAATTATTATAAATATAAGAAACTTAGAAATTCGAACAAAACTATTTAATAAAATTTTGAAGATCAAATTAGTATTTATTACTTCAATTTCTGATAATATAATTCTATAATCCACTGATGTCTATTAAAAAATATGGAATAAAAATATCTATTTAATTATTTAAGAGAAAATATCTATTTATTATAAAAGAATAATTACAATGATAGATAAATGATAGAATGTAACCAATTCGAGAATTACTAAGAGAAAAGTTAAAAAATACTATTATACTTTCTCTTAAATTTATATTAGAAACTTAATCAATTTTTAAAGTAATATTTTGAATGATTCTTCCCAATCACTATATAAATTTTAAAGGATAAAATTATTGAACCAAATTTTTCAGATAATAAATAATATACTCTAAATATAATCATGAAAGATTTCCTAAATTTTAGTGAAAATTTTGTGGGTTTTAAGAGTATATAATTAAAAGTTTAAACGATTATTAGTGATTATAATAATTGAATAATCTAATAATTAATTTCCATAAATTAAATAAATCAATGTGTAAGGAGGAATATTAAACTTAAAAAATCATAATTAAATAATACAAAAAGATATTTGATACATTATTGAAAAATAATAATTAATTTGAAAGTAATTAAAAAACAAAGAAAAGTGCTAAAGTTATGAAATTTTTAATATTTTGTTTGATAATAATATAAGAGGTAGTAAGTAAAGATATATGCCCATAGATATAAACCTACTTAAGTAACTAATTACTCTAGATATTCATATTTAATTTCTTAAAATATTTTTAAGATCCTAGAAGTGATTTGAATTATAGCGTTTAGAATTTCTTAAGGATCCCATAAACAAACATTTTGATTATCAACTCTGTAACTAAAAAATAAGACTCAAGTATTGTTTATTACAATGATATGTCATCACCATCAGGGGAGATTATAAATGTTATTAAGCGTATTTATTAATTGCTTTATGATTTTAGATATCTATATTTATTTATTTTATTAATACAGCTGATTATGTTCTAATAAATATTGACTATATCCCTTCTTTAAAAAGGCTATTAGTTTCTAACTTTGAAAAGATAATTATAGCTGACGCATACACCCTTAAATCAGTGGCCTCTATTTCTATTTCCTAAATATCTCATATAGCAATGATTCCTAATTCTAAATATGCCACAATTACTCTTTTCTATAATACTGTTTTAATCTTAGATGTTGAAAAAGTAGAAATAGTATTAACTTTAGATAATTCGAATGATATTCATGTTTTGGATTCCTATTAATATTAAACCTACCCTTTTCAATTTAGTTTTTAATCTGAAATAGCAATAATAACATCAAATGGTAAAAATGTTAATTGTTGGAGTTTAGATATAGATAACCTCAAGGCTACTTACAATGGAGTGATAGAAAAAAGTAAATTTTATAAATTTTAGAAAAAATAAACTATTTTACTATAATTATAATAAATAAAGCTGAACATTAAATAGTCGATGGGTACAGAAAGATAGTAAAATATTCTACTTAGGATATATTGATTTTTAGTGGATCATAATATGAGTTTATTGCTATTAAATTTAATAGTTTTTAGATAGGACAAGATTCTTACAAATTACTTATGTCATAATGTAATTAAATAGATTATATCCTTGTTTCAAATTTAAATAATAGGAATAATTGCTTATTTCATGCTTACTTAGAAATTATTTTATTATTTTTAACTTTTTAAAATTTTTAATTTATTTTATTCAAATACTCTTCCTATGATTTTTACAGAGCCTTCTATTTATTATTTACATTAATTTGAATTAAAATAATAAAATAGAGTTATATAATGGGACATTCGATTACTACATATATAATATGGTCTTGGCAGAATACAATAACTAACCAATATTATTTATTGGAGATTATGGATACTTATATTATCTACCGTTATAAATAGATTTAGATAATAATGTTATCTCAATACCTAGTTATGAAAAACCAAAAAATATAAAGTGGAAAAGAAGTGGATATTGGTTAATGCTTATAGAATCACCAAATATTATTATTAGCTCTAGCTATTATGTCACAATTTTTAACTATGAGGAGGAAACATATACCTATAATTTATGTAAAAATTGAAATAATTATAATAACAAACAATATCTAAATTTACCCATAATTCTTAATAGTCGTCAAATCAGATTAGATATCAAGAAAATTTATTTTTAAAGCAGATGATCGTGAAATTATGGCTATATATGATTAAAAATCTTTGTATTTTTCAGAAAAAACCAATTTAGGAGAATATTATAAAAATGCTATTGAAAAATTTCAATATTCAATATATTCCTCATTTGGCAGCCTATACTACATAAAGAACTAAAGCACATCTTATCGGATTTTACTCAAAGTGAGAGATGATTAATCGGTAGATTATATTTCAACTGTAAACATATACCCATTTGAGGAATTAGATTAAGTAAGCATTGTTTAATTAAATTGATTATTCATTAGTATTTTTAATATTAAAGGTTTAACTATTAACAACACCTTAGCTTTAATTGAATTGGAACTTGGTTAACTAAAATATAGACTCATTTGAGTATGATAATGATACTTGGATTTTAGTTGGATTCCCTAATAAGTCTAGCTTATCTGTTAATCCCGGATGTCTTTTTTATATGATCAGTGCTACTGATACATCAATTTATCATCTTTTAGAATCTAAATACCCTTCAGATAATATATAAGATACTAGCTTTGCTATTTCTTCTTTCGACAACAAATAAAATCTTGAAATTATAGGAGTGGATGTTATTGGCACAATTTATATTTGGGATTTAAAAACAAGAACATATAAGGATAAGCATAATTTTAGTAATTTTAAAAATAGATTTAAATAGAAAGTATTAACGTTAATTTTTTATTATAGGTGATTGCATAAATTCATAAGTAGGTGATATTTTCCATTTTGATAATATCAAAAAGCTTATCCTCGTTTGTAAAAATTATAATGCTTATAGTGTTGATTTGTAATCAGGAAAATAATAATTTCTAAAAAAATTAACATCAATTCCAATTTCGATTATTACATCAACATCTCTTTCTATTGCAGCTATTGGGGATAAATAAAATGGCTATGTTTTCATTTATAAATTTAATAAAAATTCAAATGAATTTGATTCTTTTCTAACTATTAAACCTGGATCTCTATCAGATATTGTTCACTATATTGATATTATTGATGGTGGAGTATTATGGATTTAATATTTAAGTGGTGTACTATTTTACAATATTGGTGATTGTATTAGTGATTATAATCTGTGCACTTAATGCACTTAAAGCTATTATTTTGACTCAACTAACACTTATGATAGTCAAGGGATATTTGGAGATGGCTCCCTTTTAAATCCTTACTCTACATCTGATAACTTCTTTACTGCTATGATTAAAGTAAAGCTATATTTTTAATTTGTATTTTCTTACTTTTTTTTAATCAAAATAGGCATAATATTACTAGTAATTAATAGCTGGGATATCTAATATGAAAGTTAATATAAACATCTATCATGAGAATACAATGCAATTATCAAAAGAATTAGTAAATTTTGATTTTAATAGTATCATTTCATTGACTTTTTAAAGCACAGATGAAACGCAGATGGCAACTATATAATATTAAAACTAGTTTAACTTTGTGAATTATAATTCTATTACTTTGTAGAACTTAAAAATTAGTTATGAAATGAAAGACACAAATTAAATATGTGGTTTGTCTTTCAAAAATATTTAATAGAAAACCTTTATAAATAATATTTAGTAATAACCTCTTATTCAAACTTCTACCATTAGATGCTAAAGTATTATCGTTGATAATTCAATAATATAAATATCAAATTATGTGATATAAAAAGAAGACTTATCAAATCATTCATTTGTCATTTCTACAATAAACTCTAGCAATGTAAGTTTTTAATTTTTAGATATTTTGTTAATTTTTTATCTTATCAAAAAAAAGATTGAAATTAATAACTTTACAGTACAAGATTGTTAACTTGGTGATTAATTTAGTATCTTATAATAAGAAACTAACATTTAGGTTAAAATTATATCACTAAACTTAATCAATAATAAATGTACAGAAAATCCTTCTGAAGATTCACTTCCCTCATCCTTATTTACTGCAGGTTTTTTTGTAGCAGATGATGTAAAGATAACAGGAAATAAATTTTGTAATAAGAATATCTTCTAAACTATTACTTCTTAGAAACATAACAACCAAAAGTTCAAATTAACTAACATTAAAATATTTGATAATGAATTTCAAGTTAGAACCTAATTTATATTATTTAGTGTACTTTATTCTATTCTGGCAACATCCTCTCACGAATTGTTATTAGAGAATATACACTTCAAAAATAACAAGCTCAATCAGAATTTCTCTGTTGATTTAACTACTTCCTCTTTTATTTAGACAAATAAAATTGCTTCCGTAACAATAAAAGATATCTAGCTTGAGAATCATTTTGACATATAAGCTTTTACTTTTGAATATGCTGCAAACATTAAAATTAATAAATTTTATTGTTTTAACAGCGATGATTACTTATCTTAAATACTAGATTAATAAAGTATAGGTTGTACATCCTTAAGTGAAGTTAATTAAATTGATATAAATGATATAAAAGTTGATAGGAAAAAGTCCTATGATAATACTTTAATAAATATATAGAATTACATAGTATAAACTGCAGCAATCAATATAGAAGCAGGTTACTTTAAGAATTTAATATTAGTTCAATCTTAAATGAACTCTTTTGCAGTCCCTATTTATATAGGTAGTGGATATGAAATCAAATTAAAATTATTGGATTGCCATTTTGATAATAATAAATTAAATAGTATACCATTTACTTTAACATCCTCTACTACTGCTCTTTGGATAGAAAACTACGTTGGTTCTGTAACAATAATAAATTCATCATTCAGTAATTGTTTCAGTAACTCTAAGTATAATTTTATGTATATCCAAACCAAAAAATTGACATTTGAAGAGGTTTCATTAAATAAATCTTCCTTTTCATTAATAGGTGATAAAGATTAGAGCGAAAAGATATTCTTATAATAAGGAGGAATGATGAATCTAGTTGTCAATTAATTAAATATTAAAAAATCTTAATTTAGTTAATCTACTGCAAATAAAGGATCTTTTATGTATTTAAAATAATTTGGTTCAGATTTATAAATAGAAATAAGTGAATCATCTTTTTCAGAAGGGTATTCTTAAAGTGATGGAGGAGCTTTCTTTATTGATTCAACTGGAGCTTCTATAAATTTTATTTGTAATAATTGCAAATTCAGTAATATTTACACAATATAGGGTTAAACAAAAATAATCTCCTTCCAGTAATTTATAAATTTTATTATTTTGAACATTAAAATTGATTGATAAATTTAAAAATAGATAATCGACTTCAGGGTTAACATCAAAGGATTAAATATAGTTTAATGGAGGATTCATCAAAAATGTGTTTGGAGGACGAGATAATTATTTCATTCAAGTTTTTAATACTAATTTATCCTTCAGCAATATTCCTTAAATTTTGTCAGAAGAATTTGAATCTACTTCAATAGCTCATAAAACCTATTTACAGAATGATAAAAATTAATAATCTACTTTAATGAATCTTAAAGATTCTATAGCTAATATATCAAATTGTTAGATATCTAATTTTAATTTTAAATAATTTAGTGATATTTTTCCACTGTTAATCAGCTCATATTAATCGGAAATTAATATTAAAGATTCATAAATTAATAATTGTATGTTTGTGAATAGTGCTATAAATTTAGAGGGAGGAAAATTGAATTTAGATAATACTAAATTCTCAAAGATTGTCTAACTTAAATAATAGAGATAATTATAAGAAATTGAAGAAGTAATTCCTAGTAGTGATTCCTCATCTTTGATTATTGTTAAGAATGGAGATATTAAAGTAATCAATTCAAGTTCTTTTATCAATATATAATGTACCACTAACTGTAATGGAGGTGTAATTTAGCTCTAAAAAGGAAGCATAAACTTTAATAAAGTAGAATTAGATACAGGAAAAGTAAATGATTTAATAGATTATATTTAATTTAATAAAATATCTTTAATAAAGAGTACTTTTGGTGGAGCTCTATTTATAAAAGGGATTTCTGGAAATAGTATAATTTCTGAATCAACATTTACTAATTTTGAATCTCTACATGATGGAGGAGCGATATATTTTTAAGCACTTAATAAAGACGTAAATATATTTTTTAATTATTTGTATTTATCTATTTATTTTTTAATAAAGAAATTTAATATGTAAATTGAGAATAGTTAATTCATATCAAATTAAGCAAAAGAAGGGAAAGGAGGAGCTCTATATCTTTCATCTGAAATTCTAAATTCCCCTGAATAAATTCTATTAGTTGATGGAGTAACAATAATCAACAATCAAGCCAAAATAGGTGGAGGTATAGAATAGAAGAATATTTCAGTAAACCCTATAAATTCAAACATAAAAAATAATATTGGAGAGATATTTGGAAATAATTAAATTTCTTATCCTACAAAGTTAAAATTAATCAATTATGACCATTTTAATAAATTTTATGAAACAAAAATATAAAATAATGTAATTGAAATCAACTCATTTAGAAGTGGAGATAAACTCTAGTTTATGTAGTTTTAACTGATAAACGATGATTACGAAATTATAAAGCCAGTCACTTAGTAATAATTATAAAATTATAATGTATACTTGAAAAAGAGCTCTGAAACTTAAAATCCTTCTTATTATGATATTAGAGGCAATTTATCTACATAGTTTAACAAAAAAGTTAATTATTTTTCATTTGATGATTTAGCTATAGTAGGTTCTCCTGGCTCTTCATTATTAATAGAATTTAAATCAGACCAAATCTTCATTTTAAATAAAGAGAAGAATATTTATGAATAGAATTATTCATTCAAAATTAAATTGAATTTTAGGATGTGTAAATCTGGAGAATAATTAAATAAATATAATGATTTAATAGAATGCTAAATATGTGAAGCAGGATAATATTCCTATAATGTTAAGTCTTGCTAAGACTGTCCCAACGGTGCGATATGCAAAGGAGGTAGTGAAATAGTTACAAAAGAGGGATATTGGAGAAAAACAAATGAGAGTGATATAGTTTTGAGTTGCAGCAATCAGTAAGAGAATTGTATAGGTGGTGTTAATGGAGATAATATTTGTTATTAGGGTCATATTGGAGCACTATGTGAAGAATGCGATGTATAATAATTTTTTCAAAAGATTTTTCTTCTTTTTTATTTTTAAATTTCACCTTTTTATTTTAATTCTAACTAGATTTATGGGGAGTATTGGGGTACTTCTTATTCTAAATCAGCAAAATATTCATGTTAAAGATGTGATCAAATCAAAAATAATTTATGGATAGTAATTCTAATGACAGTGTGGACATTAATTTCGATGACTTTAGCTATTAATGGTGATTTAAAGATGATAAAAGACAAAGTTGCTACTTAAATATTAAAAAGGTAGTTATAACAAAAAAAAGCAGAGCTTTCTAATTAAAAAACTGAAAGATCTTTTTCATTAAATAAATTAAGATCTTCTGCCAAATCTTAGACTTAGAAAATAGCATAATCATCTTAAAATGATACTGATTAGGATAAATCTGGAATATTTATAAAAATGTTTACTAACTATATGCAAATTGTTGGCTCAATAGCAACTTTTAACTTAACAATTCCTTCAGGTATATTATAATCATTATTTATTAATTATTAATATATATCTAATATTATATTCTATTATTCTACTTAATTTACAGTAATTATTCTATAGATAAAGAAAACAAAATATTATAAATTCTAATATTAATACTTCTTTTCATGTTAATTTTAATATTAATTAAGGTATATTTGAATTTCCAGAATCTGTTGGATAGCCATTATAATAAACAATGAATTCTCTAGATTGTGCTTTGCAATAATTAGACACAAGTATTCCTATAATATATCTAAGACTGATGATTTCAGTTCTTATTCCTTTAATATATTTGACTTTATTTTTAATTGGAATCTCCCTTTTACATTTATTTTTGAAAGATAAGAAATCTGAATGGTATAAATTATCAACTGCTATTATATTTTTAATCATTTATGTTTAGCCTGATTTAGTAGCTTAAATTATAGCACTTCTTTCTTGTAGAAAAATTGGAGATACAGAGTATATTCTTTCAAATGTTTCTTTCGAATGTTATACAGAAGACCATAAGAAATATGTAGCATTATTGATGGTTCCTCTTCTTATTGTTTGGGTCTTCTTATTACCAATAGGTCTATTTATGGTGCTGAGAAAAAATAGAACCAAACTTGATACAGTTTCAATTAAGTTAAAGTATGGTTTCCTTTATAAAGAATATAAAAATGAAGCCTTTTATTGGGAGCTTATAAAAATGGCAGAAAAAATTGCAATTATTTTATCTTTGAATTTCTATTCTTAAAGTATTATAATAAAAGGTATCCTTGTATTCATTATCATTACTTTCTATGGTATTCTATCATTCATAATAGAGCCTTACTAAGAATAAGATGTTAATTAAATTGATGTAAATTCGACTAATGTATGCGCTATTACAGTGCTCCTTGCAATTTTTATATATGATAATTAATATCCTTACTTTGTCTACTCCTCTCTCACCTTGATAGTGATTATTAATTTATGGTTTATTGCTAAATTATTTTAAAAAATTTTAGGTAGTTTTCTCCCCAAAATTTAACCTATTATCGATTTATTACGTCAAACTCTATCTAAAAAAGTAAAGTGCTTCTCTAAATGTTTAAAACAAGATACTCCTAAAAGGCAAATAAATAAGGATGTTAAAATAAAAATGAGAAATATTTTCTAAAAATATATAGACATGAATCCTATAGAAAAAAGGAAATTTTTACTAAAAATAATAGAGTATCAAATGAGTAAGATTAGTTTTTTTTTATACAAATATTATTAATTATTTAAAAAATAAATAGCTTAAACACATTAGCATTTATTTGCTTAAAGTTAAGATGAGTATTTAGGTAGCGCATAACGGTTAAACTATTAAAATAATGCATCGAAAATATAAGTTATTGAAATTTAGAATGATAAAGAAGCTAATATGGATTCTAGTAACACCCAAAAAAAAAAAATATCATAATAAATATTTGATTCCAGTAAAGATAATTTTATCCTTATTTCTTAATAATATTGAAATATTTAAAATATAGATTATTAATCAGAATATAATTTAGATGAACAGATACAAGCATAGAATATTTTCGGGTAAACCATATAAACGCTACCTATTAGCGTTTGTCAATTCGTAACTTAAAAAGAAAGTTGCGAAGGTGGATTGATAAGATTAAATTTTAATTAACAATAGACTCTCGAAAACGAGTGACATAGAATTATTTACAATTCCAATATAAGAAATATAAAATAACAATAAATAACTTATTATATTTATTTATATATCAATAAATTCTACTTTAGGTGTTTATCTTATTTATTCTATATTATATTCTTATTTTATTAGTGTAAATTTTATGATTTCAACTTATAGATGTTTTTTATTTCAGTTGTTTGATGTGTTCTGTATTGTATAACTAATCTACTTTAAAATCAAAGACTTAACAAATTGAATTATGCTTAAGAATGAAAAGTTTAACATTTCATTCGATTTGGCTGTGTTAGAAGAATTTAGCTTTTTAAAAATTACCTTACAAAACTATTGGATGGTGATGTTAGCATTGTTTTAATTAAAAATAAAAATCATTGAATTATTTTAACAGAGTTATTAATTGAATCATTATAGAATTATTTATAAAAAGGATGTCACTTGATAGTGAAGAACAATCTTCTAATTTTTTGTTTAAAATTAAGAATTTATATTCAAACAAGTTCATGTTTATTTTTTATTTAATATTTCTATTCTATAACTGATATACTCCTTTAATTCTATTTAATTGCGTATCAAATATACCTTAATTGTTTATCAATCCTTCAAATGTAAAACTAAAGGTTAAATCCATTTTTGTGTAGTTAAAAATGACAGTAGTTACCCTATTATTGTTTTTCACTTTTCTGTTTTTTGGAATATTTATATTAAATTAGAAAATACATAAACTTTAAAGAATAAATCTTATATTCCTTTTTTAAAATCAAATTTTTTCTTTCAAATTCTATATTTAATGTTTAATGGTGATAAATTATCCTATATAAAATCAGGCGAATTTCATTAAGATAAAGGATATTCTTAAATAATTCAGGCACTCAATTCTAAGTGTAATATTATCCCATAATCTTCTTTTAATAAAGGTTACTAAAAACGATTATTAATGTTTAAAAGCGAATAAGTTAATTTTGTATTGAAAAAAAAAAAAAAACTATTGCCTATTTTTTTAAATGTGAAGTTTATTGATAAGTAAAGAATAAAAAAAATATTAAAGAAAACTTACTAAAATTTACTATTAATCAAAATTTTAATATCTAAATAATGAATTTACCATTTATTAATGCACTTGATTCATAGATTCTGAAATCTTTAGTAATACTTATTGTATTATGGCTAGAAATATAATGTAGCTAGGAATGCCCATTGATTTAAACATATCAAAGTAATTAGCTTATAAAATATTAATATTAACATTTAAATTTATGCAAAAGATCCTAGGACAGACTTAAAGTATGCTGTATTGAACTTCTTAAGAATTCCATAGACAAATCTACTAATTATAAACACTGTTACTTAATCTAGGGATTAAAGTATAGTTTATTTTAATGATATGTCTTCATTATCTGGTGAGATTATAAATGTTATCAAGCGTATTTATTTGTATTAATTATTTAAGATAGTAATTTCATATTTATTCTTATTTAAATTAGCTGATTATGTTATCATTAACCTTGATTATATTCCCTCATTATAAAGATTATTAGTTTCCAACTAAGAAAAGATAATGATAGTTGATCCATATACATTAAAATCTGTAGATTCTCTAACTATTTCTTCTATTTAACATACTTTTATGATCCCATAAACCAATTATGCGGTCATAACTCTTACTTATAACGCTATTTTAATTCTAGATGTTATAGAGGTAGAACTAGTTTTAACATTAGATCACTCAAAGGATGCTAAAGTAGTAGGATAGATATAATACTATTCTTATGCATTTCAATTTAGCTTTTAGCCATTAATAGTCATTATGATTTCAAATGGAAAGAATGTTAATGCTTACAGCATTAATTTAACTACGCTATAAGGGATATATCATGGAGTAGTTGATAAATGTAAGCTTTTAATTATTTTTCTATTAATTATTTAATAGGTATTTAAATCAATAGCTGATCATAAAATGGTTAATACTTATAGAAGGATAGATAAGCATAAAACAGAGGATATTATATTCTTAGGAGGAGCTGCTTTTGAATTGATAGCATTGAAAGTTAAAAGTTTGACGCTGGGCTCTGGAGTCTACAAATAAATGATGTCCTTGAGTAATAAATATTGATTCGAAATACTAATTTTACAGATTCATTTTATTCTCTACTTTAATTTTAATTTATTTTTCTCACTATTAAATATATTAAACAATCATATCAATATTCATTTTAAAATGATAATTAATTTAAAAAATTTTTATTTTTTTCAAAATAATCATTATTTATTAAAATTTTATTACTTTTTTATCTATAATAATTAAGTTTAAAGATTTTAATTGTTGCTGATTAAAAATTTAATTACACTATTTACCCTTTTCTAAAAATGATAATTCATTATTTTAAACAGATAATAAAGGTTAGAAATTTTTTAAAAATTTTCAAAATTAATTTGGAAAGGATATAATAAAAAGGAAATTGAATGAAATAAAAATTTTAATAACAATATTAAAATAATTAGAATTATATAATGGAAAATACTCTACCTATGTATGGAATATAGCATATACAGATGGTAGTAAATTCGGAGATTAGCCAACATTAGTTATAGGGGATGGATACTATATTTATACAGTACCGTTAAGCATCGATTTTACAACTGAAGTTATTACTGCTAGTACATACATCGATCCTTATTACGTGTATGCAGATTGTGATGGTTACTGGTATTAATAGAAAGAAACTTCAACTATAATCATGGGTTCAACTAATTGGACTACCATTTATAATTATAAATTGGAAAAATTCTCATACAATTTATGTAACTTTAAAATTTTTTATCCAACAACTTTAATTTTATTTAAATTTGTAAATAAAGTCTTCAAAACTGACAGAATAACTAAAAAGGTTGTAATATAAGCAGAATCTAAAGAATTGATAGCTATATATCATAATTAGTATGTTTATTTTTCAGAAAGAACAAATATAGGAGATTACTATTTTATGCCTAAATAAAATTAAATAAAATTCAAATATGCTGCTTATCCATTTTACAACAATTTATAAATTGTAAAGAATTCAACAAATCAATATAGAGTTACATTAAAAACTAGAGATAGTACTAAATCAATAGATTATATTTCTATTGCTAATGTTTATCCTTTTGATGAAGTTGATAAAGTAAATTAATTTAATTTTTGCTGTTTATTAAAATAACATTATTTTTTAAAAAAGTAATAATCTATAAATACAACTGCTCTGAAATTGAATTGGGATTTGGTAAACTAAAATATTGATTCATTTTAATTTAGTAACACAACATGGATTTTAGTTGGATTTCCTAATAAAACTCGTTTAACTGTCCAGCCTAATTGCCTTTTTTACATGATCAATGCATCAAATACGGCTGTTTTTTATCCACTTGTTTCTTCAAATTCAACAGATAATCTAAAAGATACTAATTTTGCATTATCATCTTTAGATGATCCTACAAATCTTGAGATAGTAGGTGCTGATGTAACTGGAACAATTTATATTTGGGATTTAGTAACGCGTACTTACAAAAATTAAACTAGTTTAAGTAAGTAAATTATACAAATCTTAAATTTTAAATGATATTTATTTAATTTATTTAAAGGCAATTGCTAAAGTTCAGTGATAGGTGAGATTTTACATATTAAAAATAAGAAAAAACTTATTCTAGTCTGCAATAATTTCATGGCTTATAGTATTGATTTATAAACAGGAAAGGAATAATTTTTAAAAAGACTAGCCTCTATTCCTATTGCTATCAAAGCATCAACTGCACTTTCAATAGTAGCTATCGGAGATAAATAAAGTGGTTTTATTTATATCTATAAATATAATGAAAAAACTAATTTATTAGATACTTTTTTTACAATAAAGCCTGGTCCTGTTGTAGACTATGTTTAATCTATAGAATTTTTGGCTGATTATTCTTTATTTGTTTAATATAATAATAATATCCTAATATACAAAATCCAAGATTGCATTTAAGATCCACAAGTATGTATTGAATGCAATTAAAATTATTTTTTTGAAACTAATCTTTAACATGATGCGAGAGGAATATATGGTAGCGGTACCAAACTAGAACCATATTAAATATCTGAAAACATTTTTACTGCTATGATTAAAGTAAAAAATATTTAAATTCCATAAAGTAAATAAATATATTGTTTTTAAATAGGCTTAGTATTATCAAGAAATTGTAGGTGGAATCACTAATTTGAATGTGAATATTAATATTTCTCCTAAAAATGCAATGAGTTTATCTAAAAAATTAGTTAATTTTTCTTTTAGCTCAGTCATCTCATTAACTTTTTAAAGTACTGATCCAGCAGTATAATCTACTATATTATATTAATAATAATTTTCTTTTGAGAACTACAACTCTGTTATTTTCAAGAATATTAAAATTAATTATCAAATGGATTCTTCAAATAATCTTTGTGGGTTATCTTTTAAAAATATAAAATACAATATTTATTTAGATAATATTTCTTAATCTCCGCTTGACCCTGCATCAATCTACAGATGCTAAAGTATAGTAGTCGATAATTCTAATTTATATATATCTAACTATATAATAAAAGATGAAATATTTTCTGAGCACTAATCAATTATTTCAATAATTAATTCTCAATATGTAATTTTCAGACAATAGATATTATTTCTATTCCTTTATAAATTTTATTATTAAATAGGTTGATATTTAGAATCTAACTATTCAGTAATGTAAATTTGGTAACAAATTTAGTATCTTGGCTTAAGAGACTAATATATCAGCAAATATTAAAACTCTCAAATTGATTGATAATTATTGTGAGTATTCTCTAACTGAAAATTCTCCTCCTTCATCTTTATTCACTGCAGGGTAATTTACTATTGATGACGCTTAAATTATTGGAAACTAATTTTGTAATAGAAATATCTTCCAAACTATTACTTCATTAAAACATACTAATTAACAATTTTTGTTAACAAACATTAATGTTAATAATAATGAGTTTCAGATTAGAACTAGTTTTGTGCTATTTAGTGCACTTTATTCTATGCTATCAACATCCTCTCACGAAATAGTTTTATCATAAATACATTTCTAAAACAATAAATTATACAAAAAATTCCCTGCTGATTTATCTATATCATCATTTATTCACACTAGCAAGATTGCCAAAATTACAATTACAGACATTAGGCTAGAAAATCATTTTAATATTTAAGCTTCAATTATCGAATATGCTACCAATGCACAAATAAATACATTTAATTGTATTAATGATGATGCTTATTTAGCATCTATACCTAATTAAGAAAGTATAGGATGTATTTAAATAAATGAGATAAAATAAATTGATATTTATGACATCAATATAGATAAGAAGAAGTCCTATGATAATACTCTCTTTACTATTGAAAATTATATTGAATAGTCTGCTATAATTAATATTGAAAAAGGATAATTTAATAATCTAGTTTTAGTGTAATCAGTTATGAATTCCTTCGCTGTTCCTATTTATATTGAAAGTAGCTATAAAATTACACTAAAAATTATTGATTGTCATTTCAATAATAACAAATTGAGTAGCACATCACATATATTAACTTATTCAACTACGGGACTTTGGATTTAAAATTATGTTGGTTCTGTAATAATCAAAAACTCTTCCTTCAACAATTGCTATAGTAATTCAAAATATAACTTCATGTATATCTAAAGTGAAGAACTTATTTTAGATAATATTTAATTAAAGAAATCTTCTTTTCATTATAAGGGTGATTCTGATAAGGATTTATTAATGTTTTAATAGTAAGGAGGTATGATGAATATATTAGTTAACTAATTGTAAATTCTTAGCTCTTCATTTAGCTAAGCTACTGCATTAAAAGGAGGTTTTATTTATTTGAAATCTTTTGGAACAGATCTTTAAATAAAAATGAATAATACTTCATTTTCTGAGGGATATGTTTAATCTGATGGAGGAGCTTTCTATATTGACCCCGCTGGAGCTTCCATAAATTTGTAGTGTTACGAATGTTAATTTAGTAATATTTATTCCTAGACGAGTAACTCAACAATAATATCAATTTAGTAATTAATTTTTGAAAACTAATAATTTTACATTTAGTAATTATTTTTATTATAATATTTATTTTAGGCAATCAATTATATTTGGAAAACAAATTGATACTATTAATTTCATAGGAGGTTTTATTAAGAATATATATGGAGAGTAAGATAACTATTTTATCTCAGTTTATAACACCTTCATATATATGAACAATTCTCAAATATTTTCTGAAAATTTCATTTCTGACTCATTAGCTCATCAAAAAATTCCACAAAATTCTAAGAAATAATAATCTACTTTAATGGATCTTTAAAATTCATTAGCCTATATCACAAATTGTTCTGTATCTGATTTGCATTTTAATAATATAAATGCATAGAATCCACTATTATTCTATTCTTAACAATCAGATCTCTAAATAGTTAATTCTACATTTAATAACAGTACTTTTATTACAAGTGCTATATAATCAAATGGAGGTCAATTAATGATAAATAATTCTTCTTTTTCAAATATTACTTAACTTTAATAACTTAGGAGACTATAATAAATGGAAGAAAAAAATCCTACAGATAATGGGTCTTCACTTATTAAAATATAGAATGGAGTACTTAAAGTTAGCAATTAAAGTAAATTTAAGTAGATATAGTGCTCAAATAATTGTAATGGTGGAGTATTATAGCTAAAAAATGTATAATTTGATCTCGAAAATATTCAATTAAGTGGTGCATTAGTAAATAAAATTAATTTTATATTTCTTTTATTAAATTTTGTTTTTAAAAAGAGTACATTTGGAGGAGGAATATATATTTCTGGAATGTAAGGATAAAGTAGTATTAGTAATTCTAATATAACTAATTGCTATGCTTAATACAGCGGGGGTGCTATCTTTCTTTAAGCACTTAATACTGATGTAAATTAAATACAAACATTGTTTTTATTATGAATACTAACTACTTTTTATAGAATTTTAAACTAGTGATAAATAATAATGAATATACTTCTAATCAAGCCATAAAAGGAAGCGGAGGGGCTTTATATCTCTATTCACCTAATATAAATTCTGTTGAGTAATCAATAGAAATTAATGATTCTAAAATCATAGATAATCATGCTAAGAAAGGAGGAGGAATAGAATAACAGAATATCTCACCATTGATTACAAATACATAAATTTAAAATAATGTAGGAGAGTTATTTGGAAATGATTAATTGTCTTACCCTACAAAATTAGTGTTACTAAGTTTATCTTAGTTTTAAAATTACTATGAAACAAAATTAGGTAGTGGTATTATTGAAATTAACTCATTTAGAAGTGGTGATACTCTTAAATACCTCTCTTTTTAATTGTAAAATGATAATGATGAAGTTATTAAACCAGTTACTGCAAAGGAGTATTAAGACTATAACATTTATTATTAAATTAGCTCTAAAACTTAAAATCCTACGAATTATGATATTAGGGGAGATTTAAACACTTATTATAAAAATATCTCGAATTCTTTTACTTTTGGTGACTTAGTTGTTGTTGGAACCCCAGGTTCATCTGTAGTAATAGAATTTAAATCTGATTAAATCTATTCTATAAATAAATTAACCAATTTATATGAATAAAACTATTCATTTAAAATTTAAATCAACTTTAGATCATGCTAATAAGGTGAATAATTAAATAAATATAATAATTTAACTGAATGCTAAATCTGTTAAGCAGGAATGTACTCTTATAATGTAAAGTCATGCTAAGATTGCCCCTAAGGAGCTACCTGCATGGGTGGAGCTAATTTAGTTACAAAGGCAGGCTACTGGAGAAAAACGAATGATAGTGAAATAATTTTAAACTGCGAGAATCTCGAAGAAAATTGTGTTGGAGGATAATATGGAAATAACATATGCTATGAAGGCCATGTTGGAGCTCTTTGCGAAGAATGTGATGTAACCATTTAATTTATCTTAAAGTAATCAATTATTAATAATAAATTAAATTTTAAATTCTTAAATTAGATTTATGGAGAATATTGGGGTGCTTCTTATTCAAAATCAGCTAAATATTCTTGTGCAAGATGCGATAAAATAAGACATAATTTGTGGGTAGTTATTTTTACAATTGTGTGGACTTAAATTTCTATGACTCTAGCTATTAAAGGAGGTGTTAATAATATTAAAAATAAAGTAATGGCTTTTGCAATTAAAAGAAATACAATTAGAAGTAGAACATCCACAAGTCAAAAAAGAGAAACTCCTTTATCAATAAATAATTTTAGAAACCTTGCTAAAAGCTAAACTTAAAACATATTTTAGATGTAATCAAGATAAAATTACATGAATAAAGATAATTCTGGTATTTTCATTAAGATGTTTACAAACTATATTTAGATAGTAGGTTCAATTGCTACATTTAATCTAGCTATCCCTTCTGGTAAATTCTTACTTATGATAAAAATAATATAATTTAACATAATTTTATATAAATAGGTATTTTTGAAATACCAGAAACACTTGGACAACCATTAAAATAAACATTGAATTCCCTAGATTGTGCTTTATAACAAATTGATACAGAAATACCAATCATCTACTTAAGACTGATGTTTTCTGTTATCTTTCCTTTCATTTACTTACTTTTATTCTTTTTAATTTTAACAATTTATCACCTTGTAAAAAGAGAAAGTAAATTTGAATGGTATATATTATCAACTGCTGCTATGTTTTTGATTATTTATGTTTAACCTGATTTAGTTGCTCAATTAATAGCACTTCTTTCTTGTAGAAAAATTGGAGATACTTCCTATATTCTATCTAATGTAGCCTTTTAATGTTATACTGAGGAACATAAACAGTATGTATTCTTATTAATTATTCCTCTCCTTATAGTTTGGGTCTTTATCTTACCTCTAATACTATTTCTGCTGCTTAGAACAAATAAAGATAAGCTCGATGCAGTTAAAATTAAGCTCTAATATGGTTTCCTTTATAAAGAATATAAGGACCATGCATTTTATTGGGAATTTATTAAAATGGCTGAAAAAATAGCAATTATCTTATCATTAAATTTCTATTCTTAAAGTATTATCATAAAAGGAATTCTTGTTTTTATTATTATTACTTTCTATGGTATTTTATCTTTAATCATCGAACCCTACTAAGAAAAAGATATTAACTAGGTTGATGTAAATTCTACAAACGTATGTGCTATAACAGTACTTCTTGGAATATTTATATATAACAACCCCTACCCTTACTTTGTTTATTCCTCTTTAGCTATTATAGTTATAGTAAATGCATTATTTATTGCTAAGCTAGCATAATAAATTGTTGGAGCATACATCCCTAAAGTTATGAATATAATTTCAGTTGCTATAACTTTTCTATCTCTCAAGGTAACTTGTCTCTAAAAGTTCGTAAAAAAGAAGGAAGAAAAGAAGAAAATGAGAGCTGAGATTGCAGAAAAATTTAGAAGAATTTTCTAAAATTATTTAAATAAAGATTCTTTAGAAAAAAAGAAGTTCCTTCTTAAAATGTTCGAATTCTAATTAAGTAACAATTTTTAAAAAATTAAACTATTAAATTTTAACTTATCTTAAAAAAAAGCTTAATCTCATTAACCTTAATCATAAGAAAATGAAGAGAAACTATTTGACAGTGTTCAAAAATTAGAAAAAGAAGAAAAATAAAATAGCTTTGCTGATGAACAAAATTAAGATGAAAAAGACTAAAAAGAATAAAATAATGTAGGTACATAATTCTTAAATGAAATTGATAAATTAAATTAGAGATAATTACTATCTAGTCCTGCCCTTGATTCTAGTAAATATTAAATAAAAATTTAATAAAAATAAATATTATAAAATATAAAATTAGATTAGATTTTAATGTTCAAATTTGGAGATTTATAAAGAACGAGCCAACCCTTCGATACAGAAAAGGTAGAGTAAGTACAGATACAATTTATAAAAGAATACTCGCCTCCAAAGAAAAATGATAACTTTGACGATGATGATGATATAATTAAACTTTCATTTGATAGTATTGAGAATGAAAAAAAATGATATTAAAAATTAATTTCAATTTAGAAGGCAGATATAATTTTTTAAGCATGAATACTTTAAATTTATATTGTTTCTTATATAGACTATTCATAACTAATTTTAAAAATATTTCAATTATGATAAATAATCAAATATTTATTTAAATGCAAACTTCTAACTTTTTGTTTTTTTAATTTCTATTTAAATAGATTTTTTGTAAATCTATTACTTTTAAAATGTTTTATATAAAAAAAATTATTGTAAATTAGGTTTTTTTTAATTATATTGTTAAAAATATTAAAAGCATTTTTGAAAATTATTCTACTTTGAGCTAAGGTATTTATTGTAAGTGCTTTAATTTCTTAATTAAAATTTAAAGCCAAATTTTAAATTTTAATAATAAAAAAACCCAATATGATTAAATTTAAAATTTTTGATAGAATGTATGTAAAATAACTGAATATGCCTTATATAAATACATAGACATTTAATTTAATAGTATTGAAAAAACGTATAACTAATTAAATTGAAATATAACACGAAATAGATTAATTATCTGTGGTTTTTAATTACCAAAAAAGATTGAAAAAAAATTAAAGGATTAATTGAATCAACACTTCATAGTAGATATAACAAATTTTAAGTAGAAGTTCTATGAAATAATAACTTTTAAAGAATGTTTCAATGAAATAAATATTTATCAGTTTTATGCTATGTTTATCAGCAATGAGTGATGAATGCCCTCAAATTTAAACTTATCAAAGTAATATTTATAATTGATAAATCCATTTAAGATCTATTTTGTTTTAAATAATTAGATCCAAGAACAAGTCTGAAATATTAAATAACTAATTTCTTAAGGATCCCAAACACAAATATTTTAATAATCAACACTATTACATAGAACTATGATTCGAGTATTGTTTATTACAATGACATTTCTTCAGCTTCTGGAGAGATTATAAATGTAGTTAAGCGTAAAATATTATCATATCTTTGTATGAAAATCAACTTTTTTTAAAAAAATAAATAGCTGATTATGTGATAGAGAGTTTGGATTACATATCCTCCTAAAAAAAATTATTAGTCTGTAATAGTAATAAAGTAATAATAGCCGATCCATATACTTTAAAAACTATTTCCTCAATTTCTTTATCTAGAATAAGCTTTATAAAGATGATACCAAATTAGGATTATGCTGTTATTACTCTTTACTTTAATCTAATTTTAATATTTGATGTTATTAATGCAGCTATTGTATAAACTCTAGATCACTCGATTTATCCTTCAGCAAGAGGAGGATAATATACCTCGATTATTTGTTAATTCAGTTTTTAGAAATAATTAACTATTCTAACCTCAAATCAGAAGAATATTATTTCATGGAGTGTAGATATGTTTACATTTGAAGCAACATTTAATGGAGTTGTAGACTATAGTAAATTTTTATAGTAATTTTAATATTTGATTGTTCTTAAATTAAAAAAATAGCCCTACATAATATGACCAATGAATATAGAGACATCACTAAACTCCCTGATAAAGATATTATCATTTTTGGAGGAATGGGTTTAGAAATTACAGTATTAAAAGTTCTAAAATTATAACCTGGAAGTTATAAAAAGATGATGTCTATTAGTAATTAACTTAGATACAAAAGAATTTTTAAATGGAATTAATTTTGTTCTTATTTTGAGATTGGCTTATTAATTGATTTAATTAAATAATTTTTTATTGAATATAAAAAAGAGTTGTATGACGGAAGTTATCCGAAGAGTATTCTATATAATTTTATGTATATAGAATTAGTTAATGGAAACTCTATTTCGACTTAGATAATTGCTGGAGATGGAAGTTACATTTATATTATCCCTTTAGAAATAGATGATGTTAATAATATAGTTACTGCTCCAACATACAAAAAGCCGGAATATTAATCAATTCCAAATTCAAATATATTTTTATTATTAAAGGAAGATAATAAAATAGTTATGAGCTCAGACTATTATGTTTCGGTTTATAACTATTCATCAAAAGTTTTCTCTTACTATTTGTGTAAATTAATGTTTTTTGATTTTCAAATTAAAAGAATATTTTTAAATGTCTATTAGTTATTAAAACTGATAATATTACTCGCAAAGTAATGTTTCAAAATTTGAATAGTGATATAGTTGCTATATATGCAAATTAAGGGATGTTTTACAGTTAAAAAAACAATTTAGGGGATTATATTGCTAGAAATTCAAAAAAGTTTTAATATCCTGTGTATTAGTAAGTGGATAGTCTATTCAAAGTAAAGAACACATAATATTAAATCTTGCTTAAGGCTAGAGATAAATACTATTTAATAGATTATATTTCTATAGTAAATGTCTATCCTTATGAATAAGGAGATTAGGTAGATTAATTTTCTTTTAATTCTGAAAATGCTTTTATTTTTGAATTTAATTATAATTTTTATTCTAGGTATAATAAATTGATAATCTTCAACTTAAATGGGAACTTATTAGCTAGCATTTAGATACGTTTTACTATTAAAATAAAACTTGGGTTTTATTTGGATTCCCTTCAAAAGCTGATTTATCTTTTACAGTAGATGGACTCTTTTATTACCTAAATGCAGAAAACCCATCCCAATTTACAATATTAAAATCTCCTTACTCTGAAGATAATTCAGTAAACTCAAATTATGCAATCTCTTCTTTTGGTGTACCAAACAATTTAGAAATTATAGGAATAGATTAAATAGGTACAATCCATATTTGGGATTTACCGACACTTTAATATAAGAAGAATCTTCAATTTAGTAATTTTAATTATTTCTAAATTATTAATTTTTTTGATGAGATTATTAGGTTTTTAGGATAATTTTTATATTTAAATAATAGGTAAATGTTACAACTCTGTTATAGGAGAAGTATTTCATTATAAAGATATAAAGAAACTTGTTCTTGTATGCAATAATTTTAATGCATATAGTGTTGATTTATAAGCTAAAGGGCCTGCCTTAGACAACGAAGATTTTCAATTTTTAAAAAAATTAACTTCAATTCCTTTGTCTATTTATTCATCATAGGAACTACCAATCGTTGCAATAGGAGATAAATAAAGTGGATTTGTTTATATTTACAAATATATTGAAAAAACTAATTAATTTGATACATTTCTTACAATTACTCCTGGAGTAATACAAGATGTGATTTAATATATAGATATGCTCGCAGATAATACCTTATGGATACAGTATGAAAATAGCTTTCTATTTTATAAAATACAAGATTGCAAAAACGATTCTAGCATCTGTACTTAATGCACTTAAAACTATTATTTTGATACTAAAAATACTGATGATTATAATGGGATTTATGGTTATGGTAATCAAAAAGAACCTTATTCTACTTCAGATAACTTTTTTACTGCTATAATAAAAGTAAAATTATTAAAATCAATAATATTTTAAAAAATTTTAACATTTAAATCATGTAGGCATAATATTATAAATTACTAATAGGTGGAATTAGTAATATGGAAGTTACTATAAATATCTCACCATAAAATCCAATGAGACTATCAAAAGAATTAGTTAATTTTGATTTTACTTCCATCATATCTTTGAAATTCTAAAGTGCAGATATTAACTAATTATCATAAATTCAATACAAAAATTAATTTAAGTTTGAGAATTATAATTCTATTACTTTCCAGAATATTCTAATTATATATGAAATCGATGCAAACATCCATCTGTGCGGACTATCTTTTAAGAATATTAAGAGTTAAATTAGAGTCGACAATGTTTCGTAGCTTCCATTAAATCGTTCATCAATATACAGATGTTAATAAATAGAAATAGATAATTCATTAATATCTATATCAAACTATATCATTATAGATGAAGACCTCTCTAACTCTGATTAAGTCATTTCTACAATCAATTCAAGTTATGTAATAATATATATTTATTAAAATTTGATAAAATTTAAAATTCACTAAAAATAAAAATAGATTGAGATCAGCAATTTTTAATTAATTAACTGTACACTTGGTGATAAATTTAGTATACTAACTTAAGAAACAAACATCAATGCTAATATAAAGACATTACTAATAACAAATAACACATGTATAGAATCTCCTAATCCAGAAGCTACGCCTATGTCTTTATTTACTGCAGGATTTTTTAATGTAGATGATGTGCTCATAACAGGGAATTAGTTTTGCAATAAAAATTTCTTCTAAACAATAACTTCTTTAAAGCACTCTGACCAATTATTTAATCTTTCTAATATTACTATTTTTAATAACACTTTTTAGTTAAAAACGAGCTTTATTTTATTTAGTGCCCTTTATTCGATCCTTATTAAACCAGAGCATGAGTTATCCTTAACTTCAATCCACTTCTTAAATAATAGAATAAATTATTAGAATTATGACTATTTAATGACTTCTTCATTCATTTAATCTAGTAAAATTGCTCAGATAACAATACGAAATGTGACTTTGGAAAATCATTTTGATATCTCAGCATTTAATTTCGAGTATGTATAAAAAATTTATATAAATAAATTCAAATGTATAAATGATGATTCATATTTAGCTCAAATACCAGATAGAAAAAATAAAGGATGTGTAGATATTAATGAATTTAATGAATTAGAAATTGATGATATTATCGTTGACAAGAAAAAATCTTATGATACTACTCTGATAGCTTTGCAGAATTATATAATTTAGTTTGCATAGATTAATATAGTTAATGGCCAATTTACTAATTTATTATTGCAATAGACACTGACTAACGAATATGCCTTGCCTATTTATTTAGGAAGCAGCTTTTAAATATCTTTAAATATTATTGATTGCCATTTTCATAATAATACATTGAAAAGTGTTGAATTTAATTTGGTTTTCTCAACTACTGCTCTCTGGATTGAAAATTATGTGGGTTCTGTCATAATAAAAGATTCATCTTTCTTTAATTGCTCTAGCAACACTAAATACAATTTCATGTATATTCAGAGCCAGTTTTTAGAATTTGATAATGTTTAATTATAGAAATCATCTTTTACTACTCGAGATGATTCAGATTAATACTTTTACTAATATTATTAAGTAGGTGGAATGATGAATTTAGTTGTTAATTAATTGATAATTAATAATTCCTCCTTCAGTTAATCAACTGCATTTAAAGGTTCCTTTATTTATTTAAAATCTTTAGGATCAAATTTCTAAATTTCAATGAATAATGTTTCATTTTCTGAAGGATATGCAATAGCTGATGGATCAGCTTTATATATTGATCCAGCAGGAGCTTCTCTTATTTTTATATGTAATGAATGTGAGTTTAGCAATATTTACTCCCTCTCAAGTTAATCTAAATTAATCTCAATATAGTAATTAAATATATTTTATATTACCTTCAATAAACTTCTTTTTATTTAATGTATAGATAACTTAACTCTAAATAAGAGTCATTAGATGAAGTCACTTTTAATGGAGGTCTGATTTAGAATATATTTGGTGTTTAAGACAACTACTTTATTGAAGTGTATAATACACATTTAACATTTAATAATATAACTTAATATTAAAATGAACCAATAAATATTAATTCAGCACCTTACCAGAAATACTTATAAATTCCAAATACTCAAATTTCAACATTGGCTAATCTTTATTTTTCCTTAGTTGATATTTTTGATTGTTAATTTACTAAATTAAGCATTCAGAACACAAATGCACTTTTTCCGTTGTTAATTAATGCATATTAGACTGTAATAATTATCAACCGCTCTAGTATAATTAATTGTGAATTTATTACGAGTGTGATTTAATTAAACAACGGAAAGCTTAGTATTAATAACTCTAAATTCTCATTTATTAAACAATATTAAAAGTAAAGATTATTGTTAGATATAGAAGAAATTTACCCTATTGATAATGCTTCTTCACTTATTAGAGTATAATAAGGTGATATCTTCATATCCAACTTAAGTTCATTTTAAAATATATTATGTTTAAATAATTGCAATGGAGGAGCTATTCAGCTATTAAAAGGCAATATTAACTTAGACAACATAGATTTATCTAATGCACAAGTAAATTTTTCTTTAAATAATCAAATCCTTAAAAAAATTATATTAATAGAGTAATTTTGGAGGTGCAATATTTATAGGAGGAATAACTGGAGTAAATTCAATTTCCAATTCTATAGTGAATAATTGTACTTCATAATACGATGGAGGTGCAATATACTTATAAATTTACAAAACTGACGTAAAATGATTCAACTCTTAAAATTTATATGCTTATTGATTTCTTTTTTTTAAATAGATGTTTTAGTTGAAAATTTAAACCACCAATTTCTTATCTAATAAAGCCAATGATGGTAAAGGTGGTGCGTTATATATTTTTTCCGACATATTAAACTCTTCTGACCAAATTATACTAATCGAAGACACTACAATCAAAGGTAATAGAGCTAAAATTGGTGGAGCAATAGATTAGAAGAATATCTCTCCATTAACTAAAGATTTAATTATGATAGATAACATTGGAGAAATATTCGGCAATGACTAAAGTTCTTATCCTTCTCAGCTAAAATTTATTGGTTCAAATAATTTCTTTTTAAATTACCAAGCTAAAGTAGAAAATAATAAAATTGAAATTTATTCATTTAGAAGTGGAGATTTACTAAAATATATTTAATTTTAATTTATGAATGATAATAATGAATCCATTAGGCCAATTACTTAAAAAGAATTGTAAAATTATAATGTTTATTTAAAAATGAGTTAAGAAACTATAAACAAGTCAAATTATGATATTAGTGGAGAGCTAGTAACTTAGTTTAATTAAAATAAAAATTCATTTTCTTTCAATGATTTAAATCTAGTTGGTACTCCAGGCTCATCTCTTATTTTAGAATTCAAATCAGATTAAATTTATGTTTTAAATACAAAAACAAATATTTATGAATAAAATTATTCATTTCAAATTCAGATAAACTTTAGAAAGTGCATATCAGGAGAACAAATAAATAAATATAATAATTTAATCGAATGTTAAATTTGCCCACATGGATAATATTCATATAATGTCAAATAATGTTAAGATTGTCCTAAGGGTGCTACTTGTTCAGGTGGTTCTAGCATAGTTACTAATCCTGGCTATTGGAGAAGATCTAATGATAGTGAAATTATCTTAAATTGCAATCACTTAGAAGAGAATTGTGTAGGAGGTATCTAAGGGGATTAAATTTGTCATGAAGGCCATATTGGAGCTCTGTGTGAAGAATGTGATGTAATACTATTAAATTTTAATTAATTTTCACTAATAATGAATAATAAAAAAGATATACGGAAAATATTGGGGCACTTCATATTCAAAGTCTGCTAAGTATTCTTGCACAAGATGTGATTAAATAAAATATAATTTATGGATAGTCTTTTTAATGGCTCTATGGACATAGGTATCAATGACTCTTGCAATAAAAGGAGATATTTAGACTCTTAAAGATAAAGTAGCAGCTTTAACAATTTAAAAGAACATTTCTACAAAATATAGAAATTCAATTCAATTAAAAAGAAAAAGATCATCATTATCTATGATCAGTATTAAAACTTCTTCATAAAGCTAATTTTAGAAATAGTAATATTAAGATAGCAATTCAATATAAGATAAGTCGGGAATATACATTAAAATGCTAACTAACTATATGCAGATTGTTGGTTCAATTGCAACATTTAATCTATCAATTCCTTCTGGTATTCATTATTTACAAATAAGTTTATTTTATAAACAATCATATTTTATTGTATTTTCCGTTAAAAAAGGTATTTTTGAATTTCCATAGTCAATTGGGTAGCCTCTCAAACAAACAATGAATTCCCTCGATTGTGCATTGGAGGAATTTGATACTAATATTCCAATTATTTATTTAAGACTTATTTTTTCTATAATCATCCCAATAATTTATTTGATAATATTCTTATTAGGAATCACCATTTTCCATAAAGTAAGTAAAGAAACGAAATTCCCATGGTATATACTATCAACAGCTATAATGTTTTTGATTATTTACTTTTAACCTGATTTAGTAGCTTAAATCATAGCTCTCCTTTCTTGTAGGAAGATTGGAGATACTTTATATATTTTATCAAATGTTTCATTTGAATGCTATACCAATGAACATATTGAATACGTCCTTATTTTAATAATTCCTCTTCTCTTAATATGGGTCTTTATATTACCCTTTATATTATTTATGATGCTTAGAAAAAATAAGTCTAAATTAGATACCATTGAAATTAAGTTAAAGTATGGTTTCCTTTACAAAGAGTATAAAAATTATGCATTCTATTGGGAATTTATTAAGATGGCAGAAAAAATAGCTATTATTTTATCATTGAACTTTTATTCTGAAAATATAATTACCAAAGGAATCCTAGTTTTTATAGTTATTACTTTATATGGCATACTATCTATGGTGGTACAACCATACTAAGAATAAGATATAAATCTGATTGATATTTAATCTACTAATGTCTGTGCCGTTACTGTTTTGCTTGGGATTTTTATTTATAACAATTAGTTCCCTTATTTTGTATATTCATCTTTAACTTTGATAATTCTTACTAATCTTTGGTTTATCTTTAATTTATTGTAGAAAATTATAGGGAGCTATATGGTAAAAGTTTAAGCTATCTCTTCTTCTATTCTTATAGTTTTAGCAAAAAAATTTAAGTGTTTTAATAAGTGTATTAAAGAAGATAAGCCTAAAAAGAAAATGAATGTAGGAATTAAAAAAAAACTAAGGGAGTTATTTTAAATATATTTAGATATGAATCCTCAAGAAAAAAAGAGATTTATTTTTAATATAGTCGAGTATTAAATAGGTATTTTATTTTAAAATGTTTTCAATTATTAATATTTACTCTAAAAAAAAGAATCTACCTATCATCATATTTTCATTGATGAAGAAAGTAACGTGTAACTCAATTAAAATATAATCCATGAGAAATAGAAAGAGTAATAGGTAAATAATGAAGATATTTTAGACAAGAAAGATAAAGAGATATTAGCTAATTCTAAAATTTCTTCGAAAAAAGATATTGAATAGATAATAGAGGAAAAATAAACTTAGGAAAATAATAATGAAATTTAAAGTAAATTATATTAAGTATATTTAATTTTTTGAAGCTTTTTTATATAATTAGATTTGAAAGAAGAATGTGATATAAAGGGGGGTAGATACTTAAATAGATAGTCCACATTCGAAATGATTTCATCACTATAAACTACCCCTATGATTTAATTAGTACAAAAAACATGTGAAAGCGATGGATAAGAAAAATACGCAGATGAAGAGTTAATAAAATTATCATTTGATTTAGATAAGCATTTTTAGAATTTATGATGACCATTCCTCTATTTATTTATTTAGATTCAAAAGAACTATGAAATCTTTTTTATCTTAGTATTGTAGAAAAATATAGATTAGATTAAATTTGGGTAAAGGAAAGAGAAAATTACACTAAAATTAAAAAAAAATTAACAAATAATGTCAGTAATAATAACAGATTATTTATATAAATTAAACAAATGAAAGATTTAATAATTATTTACTTTTATTTTATTGTTGTTTTCACTCCTTTTCAGATTCATTGAAGAATTTGTATGAATTAAAAGTAATATTTAATAACTTATTCATTCTTCTTTTTTATTATTTTACTAAATTATAATCGATTTACCCATTATATCTATGTAAGAAAAAACACATGGGTTTTTAATTATCAAAAAACTATAAAAATTTTAGTTATGGAGGCAATAAAAGTATTAATTGATAATTTCTGACAAGGTATCTAAGTACCAGAAAAATGTAAAAACTGTGTTAATTAAGCTTAGATTAAAGCAAGTAAAGAAGATTTATTAATTATTTGATAAAACCTGGTTTCATTAAAAGAAAATATAAAATTACTTAAAATTAAAATTTCTAATGATTAATTTTAGAGTGGTGGAAAAAGATCAAATTCTCTTTAAAAAAATTTAAGGAAAATAAGAATTGATGCTTCAAAGTACATCTTACTATAAATAAATAATTTCTGTTAACAAATCAATCATTTAATATACTAATATTTGTTAATTTCTTAAGATTTCTGCCTCAAAAAATTTAAATTTATTTCTGTATTCTCATATTGTAATAATCATCTATTTGGGTAGTACATTGTTAATCTTTTTTAAAAGTGATTGCAATTTTTATTCCATTTTTAAAGTAATTATATCAGAAAACCAATTCTTTTACTTTTTTTTAGAATTTATACTAATTATTATCATCTTACAAAATATTTAAAATATATTGATAAAAAGATATTTTGTTAAACAAAAAACTATCATAATACTATCAATTAATATATAAAATAACCCTGAAATTTTGAATTATTAAAAGTGAATGGCTCAAACACTTCAGATAATGTAGGAGACAAAAAATTTATTTATACAGTTATTAATATATATTTTATTTCTATAACACTCTTCTTAATATGATTTAATGATATTAGTTTTGTATGAAAATAATTTGATTTGATTTAATGTTATCGAAAAATTAAAAATCAGTTTGGGATATAATACTAAATACGAATTTAAAGAAGTATTTTTATAATTCTGATTACATTAGTAAACTCAAAAATAATAATTTTCCTTTATTTTTTAAGGTTCCCTATAATTCAATTATACTTAATAAATTTTGACTCAAGCAAGCAAATTATTAACTCCTAGATATTGTAAGCTTTAATTTATAGATTATGAAATAGTTTATTAAATTTCGATTTGAATAAGATAGATAATCAAAAACTAACTAATTAATTAATCTTCAAACAAAATTTAGAGATAAAGAAAGCTCAACTATTTAAAGTGTATAAGAAATGAAATATCTACTCTTCCTTACTACCATTTACATATATTTTTATAAAGTTATTTGTAATGAATGCCCTAAAATGACTTCAATCCATAGTAAATTTGCAGCTTAGCCAAATTCTCATATTTAATTTTCTTTTATATTTTATATACAGATTTACCAATAGATAAATCTGATTTTGCTGTGGTGAATTTTGTGAGGATTTCAAATACTAATATTTTAGTAATAAATGCTATTGATTATGATGGAACAGCTAGTATAGTTTACTATAATGACATGACTACTCCTTCAGGAGTTATAGTGAATATTGTAAAGCGTAATACCATTTTATTTATTCCAAAAAATATACTGACTGAAACATTAAAAATAAAATAATTAGCTGACTATGCCATCTTTTAAATGGATTACATCAGCAAAAGTTAAAAGCTTATTATCGCAAATAAGCAGAAAATCATTGTCGCTGATTGGTATACTTTAGAATCTGTCAAATAAATATCGTTTGTAGATGTCATGCATATCTTAGCTATACCTGATACTTTCTACGCTGCAATTACTTTGATAACAGATAGGATATTAATCTTTGATACCGAAAAATAAAGAATAGTAACAACTCTTGATCACAGTAAAGACACTAACTTTGCAGCCCATGCTGAATAGAATAAATCTTTTGTCTATAAATTTAAGTTTTATGATCCAATTGTTATTATTACAACAAATAATAATGCAGTGACTGCATGGAGTTTTGATATTGATACTCTTTAAGCAACTTACAATGGGGTTATTCCGTATTGTAAGATAAATTTAATATTATATTGTATCTTATTAATTAATTATTCTGTTTTTATAGCCTTACATTCTATGAAAAATAAATACAGAAGAATTTTTAAGCATCCATCTGAAGATATTTTATTCTTTGGAGGACTTAACTATGAAATTAAAATAGTTAGAGTAGATTTCAAAAATTAGATATTTAAATAAATGACTTCGATAAGTAAATAATTAATTTGTTTTTTAAATTGGTTTTGAATTAATCTTTTATATCTATTATAGATTTTAAAGGAAATAGAACTTCTAGTAATAAATTTGTATATAATCTTTCCTATGGATAGAGACAAGTATAAGGAAAGATATAATCTTATGTTTATGTAGGTGATGTATATAATATCTATTCTTTAAAACTTGAATTAGATGTCATTAATTATACTGCTAAATTTGACTAACAAGATATAAATAAACCTAACAGAACATTTACACCAAATGACTTTTCCTGGTATGTAATTCCAGAGACGAATGATATTGCTTTTTCTACATATCACTCTGTTACAATTTACAAAATATAGCTTGATCAGTTTACCTAAAATTTGTGTAATATCCTTTATTTAAATTGACTAATTTATAATTATATTCTAAAAAAAATAAAAGAGTTTTAGTAAAATAAAGACATGAAAAATTTTGTTTATTAAAGTAAAACTGACAATATTGATGTTATTGGTACTTATTAAGATAAAAATATGACTATATCAATAAAAAAAGAATTTGGAAATTCTCTCACATTTTAGAAATTTTAATAACCTTATTATAATGGTGGCTTAAAGAGTATGAATCAAGTTAGAAATAATTCTATATAAGTTGTTATGAAAGCTAGAAACTCGATTCAGAATATTGATTATATTTCTTTAGCTAACATCTATCCTTATGAAGAAATGAGCTAAGTAAGAAAATAAAATTAAATAAGCAAAAAGTTATTAATTGTATAATATTAAAATTAGGAACAATCTATAAGCACTCCAGAATTGTAGTTAAAATGGGATTTTGTAAATTAGAACGTAGAAGCCTTTTACTATCAAGAAAAAACTTGGATTTTAGTTGCCTTTCCTAAAAAATAAGATCTAGTTTCCCCAATTGGAGGACTATTTTATCTTATAAATGCTAAAAATTCTTCTGATACTGTTTTACTTAAATCTAAAAATATTGGTGAAAATAATAGAAATTCTTGTTTTGCTATAGCTTCGCTTGATGATAAAGACAATCCAGAAATTATAGGAATAGATGAAGTAGGAACAATTTACAAATGGATTTTACCTTCATATGATTTTGTTGATCCTTCCATTAAATTTGGTAAGCTGTTATTTTTTAAAAGATTATTTAATCTAAACTAAACAATTATGCAATTTTAATAAATAGACTAATGTAAAAATGCTAAAATCGGAGAGTTATTCCATTTTGATAAAATCAAAAAATTTATACTGGTATGTGATGATTTCTAATCCTACAGCATTGACTTGAATAAAACAGACAACATTTAAAAACTATTTAAATTTACTTCTTCTCCCAATGTTCTGAGAGCCTTTTCTTCAATTGAAATGATTATTATGGGTGACTCATTTAGTGGTGAATCTCTCATATATAAATATAATAAGTCCTCTAATAAATTTGATTTTTTTCTTACTATCTATTCAGGAGTATTATTAGATAAAATAGTTGATTATAATTTATTAATCGATGGTACTCTTTGGATTTAATACTAGTTTAGCTACTTATTTTATAATATCACAGCTTGCAAAGAAAATTATTCACTTTGTACTTAATGCAACTAAAATTATTATTTTTAAACTAATGGCAATATTGATGGACAAGGAATATATGGCAGGGGCACAGAATCAGAGCCATTTACCACTTCTGAGAGTTTTTTTACATCAATGCTAAATGTACTTAAAAATTCTTTTCATTTATTTTTTTCCTAAATAAAATATTATATTAAAGGCTTAGCTATATAAATAATATATTGGTGGAGTTAAAGATATGAATGTTAGAGTAAATATCTCACCTGAGAAATTTATGGGCTTAACCAAGAACCTAATTAATTTTAATTTTAATTCAATTATATCTTTAACTTTTAAAAGCATTGATGATTAAAGTAATGCTTCTTTACAATACTACGATTAGCTTTATTTCGAGAATTATAATTAAATTACATTTTAGAATATTGTAATTTATTATGGATTAACTTCAGAAGATTCAAAATGTGGTCTTTCTTTTAAAAATATTTACTATCTTGTTAATATTAATGATATATAGCAACTTCCTTAATTTTCTTCCTAAAGAAGTTGTTAAATCATTTTATCTGATCATACCTACATAGAAATATAAAAATATACTATAGAAAATGAAGATTTTAGCAATCATTAATCTATCATAAACACAATTAATTCATCAAAGGTAATATTTAATTTGGATTGAAAATATAGTTTACTATTCTTTATAAAAAAGATAAATATTTAACAATTTACACTCAATAAATGCTAATTGGGCAATAAATTTAATATATTATAATAAGAAACAAATATCGAAGCTAATATTAAGACTCTAAAATTGACTAATAATTATTGCATTAATGACTAATCTGAAGAAGCATAACCTTCTTCATTATTTTCTGCAGGATTCTTTGAGGTTGATGGTGTTCATATAGCCGATAATTAATTTTGCAATAAAAATTTGTTTTTAACTGTATCTTCCTTAAACCATAAAAACTAAAAATTCCATTTTAGGAATATAGAAGTCTTTAATAATGAATTTTAAGTTAAAACTAATTTTATCTTCTTCGATGCACCTTACGATATCTTATCAGCTCCATCTCATGAAATAATCATAAATAATGCTAATTTCAAAAATAACAAATTAAAATAATCACTCCCCAGTCATCTAAAAGTATCCTCATTTATAGAGATTAATAAAATTGCTAAAGTTACTTTAATAGATATTCATCTCGATAACCATTTTGATATTTCATTTGGAAATCTCTAATTTGCAAATAATATTCTGATAAATAATTTTTACTGCCTGAACGATGAAGAATATTTAGATGCTATCCCAGACCAATTATCATAAGGATGTTTAACTATTGGTGAAGTGAGAAATATTAACATTAATACAATAAGAATAGATAAAAAAAAGGCTTATGACAATACATTAATTGATATAGAAAATTATGAAATTCAATAATCTGTATTATATATATCAGATGGATAATTTTCAAATATTAAATCACTATAGACTAACTCTAATTCAAATACATCCCCTTTATATATTAGTAGCAGTTTTGAGATAACTCTTACTATCGATTAATGCCACTTTAGTAATAACTAACTAACTAGTATTGAGTTTCCTTTGATTTAGTCAACCACAGGCCTTTGGGTTGAAAATTTTGTTGGAAATGTGATTATTCAACATTCATCTTTTAAAAACAGCTATAGTAACTCAAAATATAACTTTATGTATCTTTAGAGTAAAAAATTATCTCTAGATAATGTTGTCTTATAGAAATCTTCCTTTTTTTTCTTAGATGATTAGTAAAATGCAGATAAAATTTTGTTTTTACAAGAAGGAGGTATGATAAATGCTAAAGTAAATGAATTAAACATAGATAATTCTAACTTTAGTTAATCAACAGCTTTAAAGGGATCTTTCATAAGTGTCTAATCATTTGGATCTGTCCTAACTTTTAATATAAAATCTTCCTCTTTCTCTGAAGGTTTCAGCTCACAAGAAGGAAGTGCAATCTTGATTGATACTAAGGGATAAAAATTAGTATTTGATTGTCAAGATTGCAAATTTAGTAATTTATATACATCTACAGATTAGGTATCAGCCATATCATTTGAGTAATACTTATTCAAATTTTTTATTTTTCGAGATAAGTTTAATTTTAATATTAATAAAAATCTAATCAATTATTCATAAAGAAATACAATATATAAATTCTTAAAATATAGAAAATAATTAACTGTGAGCAGTAATAAAGACGAAATTACTTTTAAAGGAGGTTTTATCAAAAATATCTATGGATTAGCGAATAATTTTTTCATTTAGGTTTAGAATGCTATAATAAAGTTTGATAATATTAAATAAATATAATAAGAAAATTTTGATTCCGCTTCTGTACCATATTAACCATTCTTAGAGAGTTAAAAGAGATGGTAATCAACATTATTAAATGTGACGAGATCAAAAGTAGATATAATAAATTGTGAAATATATAACCTATTTATTAACTAGATTTAGAAACTTCCTTTAATATTAAATTCACTAAATTCAGAAATTAAATTTCAAGATTCTGAAATTTAAAATTGTAGTTTTGTTTCGAGTGCCATTAAAATTGAAGGTGGTTCAATAGATTTTGATAACACCAAATTCATCAATGTGAATTAGTACTCATCTAAATCTAACAGATAATTATTAGAATAATTCCATGAAATAGATCTAACAATATCACCTTCGTCATTAATTATAGTTTAAAAAGGAAGTGTAACAGCAATCAAATAAAGTTTATTTGAATAGATTAAATGTCTTAATAATTGTTATGGAGGAGTTTTCTCTTTATAAGATAGTAAATTAAGTCTTCAAGATATTAAAATAAACTAAGCCTAGGTATCTTAAAATTCTAAATTATTTTAATCATTTTATCATTATTTTAATTATTATTGATAATTAGAGTTTGTTTGGAGGAGCAGTTTATTTAAATGGAATTTCTGGAGATATAATTTTTTAAAGGTCTGAAATAAAAAGCTGTATTTCTAAATATGATGGAGGAGCTATTTTTATGCTTTAGTAAGGGTCTAATGTAAAATTTGGAATTATAGTAGTTTTTATTTATTTACTATTAAATATTATATAAAAAGGATTTCCTCTTAAATATTATCGAATCTTAAATTATTGATAATTAGTCTTAGTTTGGAAGAGGTGGTGCTATTTTTATTTCTACAAGTACTCTTAATCTCCCTAACTAATAATTTGAGATAAATTCTAGCTAAATTACTAGTAATTAAGCTTTTATTGCTGGGGGTATTTATTCATAAGGTATTTCACAGTAAATATCAGCAGATTCTAATGTAATTAATAATCATAGTATTTTATTTGGTGATGATTAGATATCTTATCCATCAAAGTTAAAGTTAGCAAAATAATCAGAATTTGAGAAGAATTATAATGTAAGATACGAATCAGGGGTCTTAATAATAGATTCATTTAGAAGTGGAGGTAGTTTTGAATTTCTATAATTCTAATTTGCAAATGATAACAATGAAACTATAATTCCTATTACTCAAAATGAACTATAGACATATAATATTGAAGTCAGCTTAGACTTAAGTACTTAAAACAAGGATATGTATAGTATCATTGGTACTACTAAAATTTATTTTAAAGATGACACAAAGAATTTTTCATTTAGTGATTTAGCAATTGTGGGAAATCCAGGATCTTTTGTAGATTTAGTATTTAAATCTGATTAAATTTACATTTTAGATAAACAAACCAATACTTATGTATAAAATTATACTTTCAAAATGAGATTGTTCTTTAGGGATTGTATTTCTGGAGAATCAATCAATAAACAAAATGATTTAATAGAGTGTAAGATATGTGATGCAGGAACATATTCTTTTAATGTTAATAAGCTATGTTAAGACTGTCCTACAGGTGCAGAATGTAAAGGAGCTACTGATATAGTTACAAAGTATGGCTATTGGAGAAAGTCTGATTAAAGTGATATAGTAGTCAGTTGCAGTAATCTTGAAGAAAATTGTATAGGTGGATCATATGGTTATCATAGTTGTTTTGAAGGACATATTGGTGCTTTATGCGAAGAATGTGATGTAAACATTAATTCAAAAAAGTTTTGGTATTTAAAAACTTTTATTTTAATTATTAGATATATGGAGATTTTTGGGGAAGTTCTTTTTCAAAATCAGGTAAATATGCATGTGCAAGATGTGGAGAAATTAAAAACAATTCATGGATAGTTGCTTTAATGACTATTTGGACTTTAATTTCTATGACCTTAGCAATTAAAGGAGATATTTAACAACTCAAAGATAAAGCAGCTATATAAACTTTATAGAAATATGTAAAAAAAAAAACAAGTAAGTTTCCAACTCTAGAAAGAGGTCAAACTCGAACATTTACAAGTTTAAAATCCAAAATGACATTAAACAATTTTGATGAAAATGGTAATTAAAATTAATAAAATGAATCTGATAAAGATAAATCAGGTATCTTTATCAAGATGTTGACTAATTATATGTAAATTATAGGATCTATAGCTACATTTAATCTTACAATTCCCTCAGGTATTTTATCATTTTATCATTAATTAATTTATTTAGATCAATTTTCATTATGGTATAGGTATTTTTTCATTTCCAGAGTCAATTGGGTAACCTGTATAACACACAATGAATTCTCTAGACTGTGCTTTAGCTTAATTTGATTCTAATGTTCCTATAATCTATTTAAGATTATTATTTTCGAATATTATACCCGCTATTTACTTGCTTCTTTTCTTAATAGGCACTTTGGTTTACAATTTAATTAAAAAGGAAAAAAAATTCCCATGGTATCGAATTTCAACTGCAACAATTTTTTTAGTCATTTATGTTTAGCCCGATTTAGTTTCTTAAATTATAGCTCTTCTTTCTTGCAGGACTGTAGGTGAGACTGATTATATACTTTCAAATGTTTCATTTGAGTGCTATACTTCAGAACACAAGAAATATGTAGGATATTTAATGGTCCCTTTACTACTTTTATGGGTTTTTTTTCTCCCATTTATGCTTTTTATGATGGTAAGAAATAATAGAGATACCTTAGATTCTACAGAAACAAAATTAAAATATGGTTTCCTTTACAAGGAATACAAAAACAGAGCCTTTTATTGGGAGTTTATTAAAATGGCAGAGAAAATAGCAATTATTCTATGCTTGAATTTCTATTCATAAAAAATAATTATTAAGGGAGTACTTGTATTTATTGTTATCACATTTTATGGTATATTATCATTACTTATTCATCCATACTAAGAGGCAGAAGTGAATTAAGTAGATGTGAACTCTACTAATATCTGTGCTATTACTATAATGCTTGCCTTGTTCATATATAATAATGAATTCTCTTACTTTGTTTATATTTCCCTTGGCATAATAGTCACAATCAACTTATGGTTTATAATTAGCTTAGTTTAAAAAATCATTGGAAGCTATCTAGTTAAATTTTAGCCTTTGTTAGATTCCATTTTTACTAAATTATCAAATAAAATATCTTGCTTTAAAAGATTTATCAAAGGTGATACAAAGAAGAAATTTAGCTCTGAAACAAAACAAAAATTAAGAAGAATATTCTAAAAGTACTTAGATATGCCAATTAAAGAAAAATAACAATTTATTCTTAAAGTGGTAGAATTATAGATTGGTAAACAAATATTTTATTTAAATTTTAAGCCTTAAAAATAAATTATTTTAATTGAATAGATATAAAATATGGGCATTTATTTTCTCAGTAAGAAAAGGATAAATATCTAAATGGTGAGAAATAACAATTAATAAAATTTGATGAAGACATTGAATTAGTAGAAAAAGAATCTTCTAGCCAAGTTGCAAATGATTAACTGATTTAGTTTAGTAATTATTATAATTTTGTTTTTCTTTAAATTAATATATTAAAAAATAGGTGAAAGAGAAGAAGGATTATCCTCTGTTGATAATAACTTTGAATCTCTAAATAATATAACTCCATTTAGATCCCCTGATTTTAAACAAGTATAATAAGTTTATTTATCCCAAGAGACTGTAAGATAAGAAATAAGTACAGTTGAATAAAATAAAATAACAAAAAATGAATGAACGAAAAAAATGATTTAAATGTAAAATAGAAATAGGTTTTTAAAATTTTACACTTCATATTCTTATTTTTCTCTTAAGCATTTGATACAATTATTTTTATCCAATTTTCATTTAATAATATAAAACTTATACTCATCATTATTATAATTTACTTGTAAATATTATTATTGTTTAGTTGTTTGTTGTCTTACTAAAAAAATTATAATTGCTAATTTATCTGCTTACATTACATTTTAGGTAAATCATATAAATTTGTGATAAACCTTTGAAAAGTAGTAAAAGTAACTTTGAAATTCATTTGTAATATTAAAGAATTCTTGTTACTAAATTTACATATTATTACAATAAATTACCTCTAAAAAGAAAGCATCACCCTTGAATCAAAAATAAAAGGTATTTAATTATCAAAATTAAAAATAAAAAAAATTAGAAAGTTTAGAGATAGATATCCAAATATAGTTAGTTATAATTCTTATTTTTTGTTACAAAAACTAAATATTATTAATGAAATTTTAAATAATATCTTATTAATTCGAAGCAAAAGTTATATAAATATAGGTTTTCAAAATATCCTTATCTAGTATGCTTAAAAAAATGTATACCATTTTTTAAAACTATTTTTATCCTGAAATTTTCACACAAAATTTATAACTATTTTAGTTTTTCCTAATTTAAATACTCAAATTACAGAAAATTTTAAGGGAAGGGGGGAAATTTATTAATATATGAGGATTTATATTTTTCCAAATGTCTAAATCTGTATTTGTCACTATACTTTTATTGAAGAGAAAGTAAAAAGTATTCTACCTTAAATTATATTTTTAGAGGACTAGTAAACTCAAAAAAAATTCAGAAAAAATTTAGTCAATAAAGAATGATGAATAAAACGTAGCCAATTTTAAAATATCTTTATTAAAAAGATAATTATTAAATTTAAAAGTAAAAATAACTTTATGAAAATAATAAAGAGATTATGAGTAGAATAATATCGAGGAATTTTTATATATAAAGTAAGTTATTAAGAAGAATGTAAAGCAAAAGGAGCGAAAAATTAAATGAGATAACCACATTCGACACGATTATTGACACAATTATTGATATAAAATCAATACCATTCATTTTATTGGTAAAGTTAGATATAAATGAAAAAGAAAATATTGTGGATGAAAAATTATATAAATTATCATTTGATTAAGATCTTAATCACTAGAAATAGATAACGAAAAAACCTCTACTAAATAAAAAAGTATTGATAAAAATAAACTTCTTTTTTCGTTTAATATTATAGAAAAATATAGATTTGATCAAATAATTCTAAAGTAATTAGAAGATTACCAAATCAATCAGATGAAAACAAAAGCAGTAAATACTAGATATATTAATTTTTAAATTGCTATAATATACTTCTTTTAAACTCAAATTTAAATAACTGCTTTACTAAAATACTAATTAATTAATTTATTAAATTTAATTTATTAATTATAAAGTTAATATTCTATCATAGCAAGTAAGATTAGGTTTAAATACACTTAATAACAACATAAACCTTTCTATTAAAGAAAATAATAAAGGATAAACCTTTTAAATTCATATTTTTAATCTTTCGCTATTTTTTTATGGGATTGCTGCTATTCCCTGAGCTCAAACCTAAGAATATAATTTTATCACTCTTTAAACTGATTATTTTTGCGTATCATAAAGTTTCCTATTATTTTCGAACTTGATTAAAACTAATGTCTCAAATATTTTTTAAATAAATTATCCTCTTATGTAGGTAACTAATTATGTAAATAGTACTTATTGTAAACTAAAACTCTATTTATTTTTTTTAAGAAATACTTAATCATCTATAACCTATTTACTGTAAGAAATAAAAATTATTTCAAAAAAATTAAACTTTCTTTTTTAAATAGAAACAAAATATTATATTTATCAAATTGTTAATATATTGTTTCTTATTTTTAGTAAATTCAATTACCTTAAAATTATTAAAAATATACTCAAATATCCCTAATTAGAAAAATGAATGTAAGACAATTAAGAGAGGTAGTTCAGATAAAATAGTAAACCGTTTGTTTTTTATGGATTTTAATTTTAACCCTATTTAGTATTTAAGTGAGAAGATTTTAAATTCGTTTTCATTTATGTTATCGAAAAATTAAATAAATTTTAATAATGTAAAGTAAAACTAAGTATTTTAAGGAAGAAAAAATGAACTTAATAAATAGTCATTTCCCCCAAATTTATAAAGATAGTTTTTTTACAAATTAGATTTCGAGAATTATATTCAGATTTTTATGATAAATTCAAAACAATTACTTTCAATAATAAATTGATTAAGCAATACACTTAAAGATTTGATAAAGAAATATAACAAATTAATAATCAAACAAAACTTAGAGATAAAGCTCAACCAGCTCAACAATTTAAAAGGGATAAGCAATGAAGTTTTTATTCTACCTAATTACAATTAGCATATATTTTTGGAAAGCTTTTTGCAATGAATGCCCAAAAATGACTACATATCATAGTAAATTAGTAATTTCTCAATTTCTATTATATATATTGTATTATTTTATAAAAAGATTTACCATATGATTCAAATGACTATACAGTGAAGAATTTTGTGAGAGTATCAAAAACAAATATTTTAGTAGTAAACATAATCGATTAATATGAAACGAATAGTATAGTTTACTATAATGATATCACTACACTTTCAGGTATTATAGTCAATATTGTAAGGCGTAATATCATTTTTTTTATTCCCAAAAATATATTGACTGAACATTTAAAATAAAATAATTAGCTGATTATGTCATCATACAAATGGATTACATCAGCAATAGTTAAAGACTTATAATTTCAAATTATCAGAAAATCATTGTAGCTGATTGGTATACATTAGAATCGATCAAATAAATATCGTTGATAGATATAATGCATATCAAAGCTATACCTAATACTAAATATGCAGCAATTACTATGTACTTAAAGAGGGTACTAATCTTTGATGTCGAGTAAGGAAAAATGATAACAACTCTTGATAACAGTAAAGACCCTAACCAAGCTGCCTAAGCTGAATAATACAAATCATTTATCTATAAATTTAAGTGTTAAGATGAAATTGTAATTATAACAACAAACTATAATGCTTTAACAGCATGGAGTTTTGAAAGTGAAACTCTTTAAGCAACTTACAACGGGGTTATTCCATATTGTATGATAATTTTAATATAATTTTATATTTTATTTATATTCAATTCATATTTTTAAAGCCTAACATAATATGGATAGAAAATACAGAAGAATTTATAAACATCCGTCGGAAGATATTTTATTTTTAGGAGGAGATAACTATGAGATTAAAGTAATTAGCGTAGACTTCAAAAATAAAATATATAAGGAATTAACAAAAATTAGTAAATAATTTATTTCTAAAAATTAGATTACAATTATAGATTAATATTTTAATAATAGACTTTTAAGGAAAGAGAGTTGATAAATAATTAGTCTAAAATCTTGCCTTCGTATAAAGATAAGTTGATGGAATGATTAAAACCTATGTTTATGTTGGAGATTATAAAAATGTTTATATTTTAAATCTTGATATAGATGTAAATAATGGTACTGCTTAATTTCTATAATAAGATATAGATGGCCCATATAGTTTTCGTTAAACAAATGATCATACCTGGTTTGTAATAGAAGAAACAAATGATATTGCTTTTTCTTCAGATTACTACGTCTCAATTTTGAGAGTATAGGAAAATTATTTTACCTACAGTTTATGTAAGATTATTTTCTTGGAATTGAGGAATTTATAAATCAAATTTTAATAAAAATAATAGTTTTTGCAAAGACTTTAGGTCTAAGAAACTATGTCTATCAAAATGATTAAATTGATGTTATTGGTACTTATGATTATTAAAATTCGCTTATATAAATTAACAAAGAATTTGGATATTATGATACTTATGAATATAAATTTTAATTTCCTTATTATGATGGCAGTTAAGAGAGTATTAATTAAGTTAGAAATAATCCAATCCAAATCTTTATGAAAGCCAGAGACTGGGATAATAGTATAGATTATATTTCTATAGCTAACATCTATCCTTATGAGGAATAGGACTAAGTAAGAAATTTAAATAAAATAAGCAAAAAGTTAATACTTTTATAAAATTAAAATTAGGTATAATCTATAAACACTTCTGAATTATAGTTAAACTGGGATGTTGTAAATTAGAACGTAGATGCTTTTTATTATAGCGATAAAACTTGGATTTTAGTAGCTTTTCCAAATAAATAAGATCTAACATCATCAGTAGAAGGACTCTTTTATCTAATAAATGCTAAAGATTCATCTAATTTTTTTTTATTTAAATCTGAAAACATTGACGAAAATAATAGAAATTCTCGTTTTGCTATAGCTTCTCTTGATGATAAAGACAATCCAGAAATTATTGGAATTGATGAAAAAGGAACAATATACAAATGGCATTTGCCTAATTATGAAATTAGTGTCCCCATTGAATTTAGTAAGTTGTTAAAAATATAAAGTTATATTAACTGTTTTTTAATTATAAATTCAAATAAATTTTCATTATTTTATATAAATAATCTAAATAGCAAATTAATTTTCATTTTAAATTTTTAATATTTAGTATAAGACTAATTTAATATTATCAAAATAAATTTACTCTATTTTAATATTTAGGTTAATGTAAGAATGCTGGAATTGGAGATGTATTCCATTTTGAAAAAATCAAAAAATTTATACTTGTATGTGAGGATTTTTAATCCTATAGCATTGACTTGAAGAAAGGAGAAAAAATTTAAAAGCTATTTAAATTTACTTCCACTCCGAAAGCTCTCAAAGCTTTTACCTCTCTTGAAATGATTATAATGGGTGATCCAATTAGTGGTGAATCTCTCATTTATAAATATAATAAGTCCTCTGATGAATTTGATTTCTTTCTTACTATCTATTCAGGAGTATTATCAGATAAAATAGAATATTATTAACTATTAATTGATGGTACTCTTTGGATTTAATACGAATTTAGCTATTTATTTTATGATATCTCAGCTTGCAAAGAAAATTACTCACTTTGTACTTAATGCAATTAAAATTATTATTTTTTAACAAATGGTAACTTCGACGCAAAAGGAGTATATGGTTTAGGCTCAGAATCAGAGCCATTTACTACTTCTGAAAGTTTTTTTACCGCTATGATAAATGTAATTTAATTATTTATTATCCATTGATTGATTAAAATGTTTATACAATAAATAGGCTTAATTATATAAATAATATATTGGAGGAGTTAAAGATATGAATGTTAACATAAATATTTCTAATGAGAGAATAATGAGTTTAACCAAAGATCTTATTAAATTTAATTTTAATTCTATTATCTCTTTATCTTTTAAAAGCAACGATGATTAAAAGCTTGCTTCTTTACAATACTTTAATTAATTAGCTTTTGAAAATTACAATTAAATTACTTTCTAGAATATAATAATTTATTATGGAATAACTGCAGAAGATTAGTAATGTGGTCTTTATTTTAAAAATATTAATAAAGTAGTTTATATTAATGATATTTATCAATACCCTTAATTTTCTACTTAAAATAGTTGCTAGGTTATCTTATCTGATAATTCATACCTATCTATCTAAAAATATTTTATAGAAGAAGAGGATTTTAGCAATCATTAATCTATCATAAAGACAATTAATTCTTCAAAGGTATAATTTAATTTTCAATATTTTTTTAGCTTAATTTTTCTATACTAAATAAAGATAGATATTTAATAATTTACTCTCAATAATTGCTAACTGGGTGATAAATTTAATATATTATAATAAGAAACAAATATCGAAGCTAATATTAAGACTCTAATATTGACTAATAATTATTGCATTAATGACTAATCTGAAGAAGCATCACCTTCTTCTTTAATTTCTGCTGGATTCTTTACAGTTGATGGTGTTCATATAACTGATAATTAATTTTGCAATAAAAATATGTTTTTAACTATATCTTCCTTAAGCCATTAAAACTAAAAGTTCGATTTTAGGAATATAGAAGTCTTTAATAATGAATTTCAAGTTAAAACTAATTTTATCTTCTTCGATGCACCTTATGATATTTTATCGGCCCCATCTCATTAAATCACAATGTCGAATGTTAACTTTAAAAATAACAAATTAAAATAATCCCTCCCAGACCATTTATACGTTTCTTCATTTATAGAGATTAATAAAATTGCTAAAGTTACTTTAAAAGATATTCATCTTGATAACCATTTTGATATTTCATTTGGGAATTTCTAATTTGCAACAGATGTACAGATAAATAATTTTTACTGCCTGAACGATTAAGAATATTTAAATACTATCCCAGACTAATTATCATAAGGATGTTTAGCAATAGAAGAAGTAAATAATGTGAAGATAAATACGATAAGAGTAGATAAAAAAAAATCTTATGATAATACATTAATTGATATAGAAAACTATGAAGTTCAATCATCGACTATAAATATATCAGATGGATAGTTTTCCAATATGAGATTAATATAAACAGAGATGAATTCATACACATCCCCAATTTATATAGGCAGCAGTTTTGAGATAACTCTTACTATCGATTAATGCCACTTTAGTAATAATTAATTAACTAGTATTGAGTTTCCTTTGATTTTCTCAACCACTGGTCTTTGGGTTGAAAATTATGTAGGAGATATCATTATTCAAAATTCCTCATTTAAAAACAGCTATAGTGACTCTAAATACAACTTTATGTATATCTAGAGTAAAAAATTATCTCTAGATAATGTTGTCTTGTAGAAATCTTCCTTTTTTTTCTTAGATGATCAATAAAATGCAGATAAGAAAATGTTTTTGCAAGAAGGAGGTATGATAAATGCTAAAGTAAATGAATTAAACATAGATAATTCTAACTTTAGTTAATCAACAGCTTTAAAGGGATCTTTCATTAGTGTCTAATCATTTGGATCTGTCCTAACTTTTGATATAAAATCTTCATCTTTCTCTGAAGGTTTCAGTTCTCAAGAAGGAAGCGCAATATTTATTGATACTTAGGGTCAAAAGTTAATATTTAACTGTCAAGAATGTAAATTTAGTAATTTATATACCTCAGCAAAAGAGTCATCAACGATATCATTTGAGTAATATTTTATTTTAATTTTGATTAGAAAATAAAAAATAATTACAATATAACATTTAAATAATAAAAAATTGTACAAATATTTTAAAAGTAAAAAGTATTTACAAATTTTATAAAATTAAAATAGAAAATAAATAACTGTGAGCAGTAATAAAGATGAAATTACTTTTACAGGAGGTTTTATCAAAAATATCTATGGATTAGCAAATAATTTTTTCATTTAGGTTAATAATCAAATTATTAAATTTGAAAGTATTGAATAAATATCATCAGAATAATTTGATTCTACTTCTATCCCTTATAAACCTTACTAAGAAAGTCAAAATAGATAATAATCTACACTATTAAATGTTACTAATAATTCAAAAGTAGATATATTAAATTGTAAAATAAATAATCTATTTACTAAAAGCTAAAGTTCAAAACTTCCATTATTATTGAATTCACAAAATTCAGAAATTAAATTTCAAGACTCTGAAATTTAAAATTGTAGTTTTATTTCAAGTGCCATTTAAATTGAAGGTGGTTCAATAGATTTTGATAACACCAAATTCATCAATGTGAATTAGTACTCATCTAAATCTAACAGATAATTATTAGAATAATTC
>JH651248.1:594466-630143 GCA_000260095.1 Tetrahymena borealis | reverse complement strand
ACCTTAGATTCTACAGAAACAAAATTAAAATATGGTTTCCTTTACAAGGAATACAAAAACAGAGCCTTTTATTGGGAGTTTATTAAAATGGCAGAGAAAATAGCAATCATTCTATGCTTGAATTTTTATTCATAAAAAATTATTATAAAAGGAATTCTTGTATTTATTGTTATCACATTTTATGGTATATTATCATTAATTATTCATCCATACTAAGAGGCAGATGTTAATTAAGTTGATGTGAACTCTACTAATGTCTGTGCTGTGACAGTATTGCTTGCTTTGTTCATATACAACAATTAATTCTCTTACTTTGTTTATATTTCTCTTGGATTAATAGTCATAATTAACTTATGGTTTATTATTAGTTTGGCAAAAAAAATCATAGGAAGTTTTCTGATTAAATTCTAACCTTTGATAGATTCTATTTTAACTACATTATCAAATAAAATATCTTGCTTTAAAAGATTTATCAAAGGTGATACAAAGAAGAAATTCTCTTCAGAAACAAAACAAAAACTAAAAAGAATATTCTAAAAGTACTTAGATATGACAATTAAGGAAAGAAAATAATTTTTACTTAAAATATTAGAGATATAGATTTGTAAATTTTTTAAATGAATTATAAGCCAAAAATAACATTATTTTAAATAATAGGTTTAAGATATACACATTTATTTTAACAAGAAGATGAAGCTAAATATTTAAGTGATGAGAAATAATAATTAATAAAGGAAAAAGAATAAGAAAATGATGAAATTAGAAGTAAAAGCCTTTTAGGATAAATTGAATTAGTAGAAAAAAACTCTTATAATTAAGTTGCAAACGATTAACCTTTATAGTCAATATAGTTAAGTAAATATTTTCTTTTAAATTTTCATTAAATTATTTTATTGAATAAAAAATAGGTGAAAGAGAAGAATTATAATCATAAGAAGACAATAATTTTGATTCTAATAATATTTTTATGCACCCATAAAGATCACCTGATTTCTAATAAGCAATAAAAGTCTAAATAACTGATGCTTCTGTAAGAGAAGAGGAAGAAAGCATAATTTAATAAAATAATATAATGAATAATTGAAATAAATAAATATTATTTCATAATCTTTTTACCATTTTCTATCAAAAACAGTTTTTATGTGTAAATTTAATACTTATTATTTCAATTTTTTTTTAGTAAATTTAATTAATAATATTAATTTTTATAATGTAAAAGAACTAAAAGCCTTAATTTCTAATCTTAAATACCTTATTTAATAAAAAATAATCATTAATTTAACCAGTTGTTATTTTTAATAACAATAAAAATAGTATTGAAATTCATTATAATAAATAAGGATTCTTTTATAAAATCCAATTTATGTAATAAAAAAAGCTCCGAGACCGGGAATTGAACCCGGGTCTCCTGCGTGACAGGCAGGAATACTAACCACTATACTATCTCGGATTTAATGAAATTTATTTTTTCAAAACCTTTTTTTTTAATTTAAAGGGTTATTAAAATTAGATAGCCATTCTAAACGTGTTATTTAATTGCTAACAATCAAAAAAGAGTTTATAATAGATTATAATTTAAAGCTTAAAATAACTAAATGAAAAAAATCCTGAAACTGAAATCATATTTATGATTAAATATAAATATTATTTTATATAGAAAACGGTTAATTTATATACAGTGTGAGGGTGATCGCGATTAGTGATTGATATTTAACTTCCTAATTTGTGAACATGAATTATAAAAAAATTCTATTATTTCAATTAATAAGTATGGTTAAAATTCATAAATCATGTAAATTTACAAATGTATATTTTAATGATTAAAATTTTTTACCTTAAATTATTATCTTTCTACAATTAGAAAATAGCTATATTTCCTATCTTTTTAGGTTAAATTGTAAACTAACTTAAAGAAATCATCTTCTTAAATTAATAATCTTTATTTATTATAAGGATTTAAATCAATTTTCATACATTACATCACTTCTCTACCAGATAGAAGAGAAAAGGATTATTAATAATTACAATAATTTTGTTTAATAAAAAATAGTTTCCTTCTTACTCTATTAAAAATATTAGTAAGGAATTTTTTATAAAAGGAATACATAAAGGACGCATCTATTTTTACCTCAAAATTTTATATTTCATCTATAATGAGATAAAAGTTTTTTCTTACACCATCTTTTATAGTTATGTTCTACTATAATAATTTTTACTTTATATTTATTTATAAAATAAATCAACTTTATCTTTCATTTAATTCATTTATCACTTTTATAATATAAAAATATTAGATAGCTTGCTTAAAATATAAAAAATGGATTTAATTCCTTAAAAAATCTTTATGCTTATATCATCCCATTTTTTTATCTATAAAGTATCAAATATTTTTCTATAATTAAAATTATTCAAAAATTATTCATCATTTATATACTCGATAATCATTCAATCTTTCTTTTTCTTAATTTTTTTTCTCTTCAAGAAATATGTAAGTATTAAGCTTAACAAAAGCTGGCTTAAGGATAATTTGGTTAATCTAAATATTTGTTTATGATAAGAATTATTAACTTGATTTTTTTAAAAGAATCTAATAATCTCAATAAGAAAATAAGTTTCGCTATATTGAATATTTTTAGTGAGAATAAGGTAAGTAAAAAATGGAAAACTAAAGAAGATTTTTGGTTTTAATTAATTTATTTCTGATTATTAAAATCATTATTAGCTAGAACTGTCCTACTATATAAACCTACCATAGTATATCTATTAAAATCATTACTATACTTCATCTTTTTTATATCATTTTCTATTAAATTAGATCCATTGACATCAGATGGATTTGTTGTGAAAAATTTTTTAAGGATACCGAAGACTAATGTTTTAATTATCAACACTTACTATGAGAATAATTAAGATTCAAGTATAGTTTATTATAATGACATGTCATCTTAATCAGGAGAAATAATCAATGTTATCAAACGTAATCAAAATTTTATTTTCTTCCTCTTAGTTCTACTTTTTGTCTTTATTATGCTAATATCTATGCTAACATAAGAAATTTACTAAATAAATAGCGGATTATGTGATTATAGATATGCAATATGCACCATAAATAGATAAAGTGGCTATTTCCAATTATGAGAAACTTATATTTGCAGATCCTTATACGTTGAAATCTGCTTTTTCCTTTTCTATTCCTAAGATAAATTCTATACACTTTATACAAGAAACTAACTATGTGATTTTGACTACCTATTACAATGTTTTATAGATATTTGATGTAAAATTATAGAAAATTGTGTTAACTATGGATAATAGCAAGCAGTTAGAAACTTTTCCAGATCAATATTATCTGTTTTAATATTACTCCGTCTTCTATAAACTCAAATCAGGTGATACAATAGTAGTTACCACAAATGAAATGGGTTTGATTTATTGGGGTTTAGATGTAGAGAATTTAACTTACACTTTCTATGGATATATATAAGATTGTAACAATTTCATTTTAATGTAACCTAAAATGAGTAACATCATAAAATTTTTATAATAAAAAAGCTAAAATTCCAAAAGGATATGTAAAGAGGAGCTTTACAAAACACCCAGAATAAGACATAATATTTATGGGTGGAAGATATTTAGAGTTTATTGCTGTTAAAATAATTGATGTTAAAACAGGTTAATTCTCAACATTATTTAATAAAAGTAAATAATTTTTTAATAATATCAAATTAAATTTAAACCATTTTATTTTAAAAACATTTATTTTACCAACAAAAACGCTTAATATTTTTTATAGAAATTTTTATTTACTGTAATTAAAAAAGATTTGAGTTTCTTCAAACTTTTATTTTTTGAAGGAATCTATCAAATTAATTAATTTGTGATATATTAAATGTATCTTTTATTTTTTAGAACTATATGATGGAACTTACGATGATTATATTACTAATCTTGAATTCTCATATTATGAATAAGATGGAGTAAATTATCCTTTGCTATGGGGAGGAGATACTTACTATCTTTATTATACTTGGATGGGTCATAATGAGGATTATACATAAATGGAAATACAAAATTTTGATTACTATGAAGTTAGTAATTCATATAAATGGTATAAATTAGAAGAGAGTCCAGTCATAATTATATCAGGAAGAAGTTATATAACGCTTGTTAATGTCTAAACACTAAATTATTTATACAATCTATGTAAATTTATTTACAAAATAAATTACTTTACACAGATTTAATTTTTTTAAAATATTAGACTTTTATGGAAATTCTAATAGTAGAAGATTTATAAGATAAGCTGATAATCTTGATTTGGTTATTCTAATGAACGATGACCAAACCAGATTATATGAAAAAGGCAATTTTGGTTATTCATATTCTACTTAGAAACCTGCCCTTAGTTAAAAAATAAGAAATTATTACAGTAGTTCTTATAAAGTAAAAGGTTGTGAAGAGTGCTTATTCTTTAAAAGTGGTGAAAATAAACATACGAATTACATACTAACAACACTAGTTTACCCATTTAATTAATAAGATTTAGTAATTCATTTTTTTAAATTATTTTCTTTATATTTAACCATTATTATTTAATAAGCCTATCGATATTACGAATACTTATGGGCTATCTTGGGAAGATATAAATCTTAATCTTGATCCATTTTATTTGAGAGATTCAGTTTGGGTTGCTCTTGCTTTTCCAAATAAATCTACAAGTGATGATTACCTTTTTTAGCTTATAAATTGCTATTCTTAAAATGAAAGGTATTTTTTGAAATCAGATAACTCTAATTTTAATCAGAGAAGTACTGCATATGTAGTAGCTTCATTGTATGATCCAGATAATCTTGAACTTATTGGTGTTGATAACGCAGGAACGGTATATGTATGGGATTTAAGTACTTAAAACTTTGATTTTAAGTTCTCTGTAAACTTTAGTAAATATTTATTATTTTTATCAATTTCTACTTACTTAAAAAATCTATTAATTCTAATTTAAACATAAAAAAGATTTTTGCTAAAATTCATTAATTGGAGATGTGTTCCATTAAGATAAATTAAAAAGACTAATCATTTCTTGTGATGATAATAAGATTTATTCTTTAGATTATCAAAACAACCAATCACAATTTTTAATAAAGCAGACTATATAACCGTTAGCCCTTAAAGCATTTTCAGATTCCTCACTTGTAGCAATTGGAGAATTTAATACAGGAGAGGCATAAATTTTTAAATTTAATACTGTTACAAAAATGTTTGAGTTTTTCTTGTAACTATAAGCGAGTAGTGTTAAAGATAGTATCATATATATTGAAATGCTTAAAGATAAAACAATATGGATACAATATTCTTTTAGCAATATATTCTATTCTATTTAAGATTGCTTAAGTGATTCTAAATTATGCACTTAATGTACTCAAAGTTATTATTTTTCAGCTACAAACGAATTTGATAATGTAGGTATCTATGGAAAAGGGGTTGAAGACAACCCTTTCACTAGCTCAGATAACTTTATTACCTCTATGATAAAAGTAATTAATAGTTTTTAGAAATAAAATAATTTAATTATATTAACAGTAGTGGGCTTATTGCAAAAATTTTAATCTCCCCCTTTTAAAAAACTGAAAATGACCCAAAAAATAATGAAAAATTTTAAGTATTTAAAGGGAGGGATTATTTTATAGTTATATTTAATTTAAAACTTTGAAGGAATAATAAATATTTTGTAATTAATTTTATAGGCATAATACTACAAAGAATTAGTTAATGGAGTTTCTAACATGAGTGTAGATATTATAACGGACCCAAAAGATAAATTAAATCTTAATCCAAGGCATATGAATTTTGATTTCACATCAATTATTACTCTTACTTTTAAAAGCAAAGAAGCAGGAAATTATGCTAGTTTATTATATCAAAATACTTTAGAGCTCCAAAATTTTAATTTTATAGGGTTTAAAGATATTATAATATACTTTGGATTAGATAATGGATCAAGCGAGTGTGGTATTAATTTGATAAATATAAAGCAAAGTGCAGTAATTGATAACATTTAGCTATATCCTATTTTTTCTACAAAGAGCTGCTAATCTATTTATGCTGATCATACAATTTTAGATATTAAAAAATATGAAATAACTGATCATGATTTTACTAACCATGAAACAATTATCAAGACATTCAATGTGGATAAAGTAAATAATTATTGTTTTTTTAAAATCTATTTTAAATTTCATTTATATTAGATTTCGATATCGAATTTAGTTCTCAAAAACTCCATATTAGGCGAAAGTTTTAGTATCTTAAATCAAGAATCAAATCTTAATGCCATAATAGATAATCTGACTATAAGTGAAAATAGATGCCCTGATTCTTCTCTAGATAATGAGCTTATTTCTTCTCTATTTTCAGCAGGATCGTTCTAAGTGACTAACTTAATTATATAAGATAATACATTTTGTAAGAAGATTATTTTTACTACAATGGTATTATTAGCTCAAGATTTTCAAACATTTAGTTTTAGTGAACTAATGGTTTAGAATAATATATTTTAATCTAGGACAACATATATCTTTTTTAATGCTCTATATTCGATGAGATCAAATCCATCTCATGAAGTTGTTTTAAATAAGGTGACATTTATAAATAATAAGTTAGTAAAAAAATTTGAATAGGATCTCGAAATAGCTTAGTTATTTTAAACTCATAAAATTAAATTATTTCAAGCAGATAATATTATTTTATAGAATCATTTTGACATACAATTTGCTCTAATAGAATATGCTAACTCAGTTTCCTTTAATAATTTTTCCTGTATAAACGAGGAAGAATATTTCAATAATATTCCAGATTAAACTTCAAGTGGATGTTTGTAGATGAATGAGATAAAAGATGTAATAATTAATGAAATCAAAATAATTAAAAAGAAAGCTTTTGACAAAAGTATTTTTATAATGGAGAACTATGTAATTTAATTGGCTACCTTAAAAATTACAGACGGTGAATTCAAAGATTTATAGCTTATCCAAAATGAAAGTAATACTGATGCTATTCCATTTTATATAGGAAGCAATTTTAAAATAGAAATGGAATTAGATAACTGTCATTTTGAGAATATTAATTTATAATGCTATTAATATTCTTTGACTTATTCCTCTACTGCTTTGTGGGTATAGAATTTTGTAGGTTCTGTTCTAATCAAAAACTCTTCTTTTAAAAATTCATACAGCACCTCTCTTTATGGTTTTATTTATGTATAAAGCAATGAACTCACCTTGCAAAATGTATAATTTGATAAATCAACTTTCCCTGATAACCCATAATAACTTTTATTCTACTAAGATGGTGGTATGATTAATGTAAAAGCTTAAAAGATTTCTATTAAGGATAGTACTTTTAGCTAAGCTACTGCTTCTCGAGGATCATTTTTGTTTCTAATGGCTTTTGGTAAATAACTAATCATCGATATTAGTAATACCAAATTTATAGAAGGTTATGCTAATCTTGATGGTGGAGCGATATTTATAGATACAGTTGGTTAGTATTTATCTTTTAACTGTCTTAATTGCGAGTTTACTAATATTTACACCATTACTTCTTCTGCATCTGCTATAGGATTAGAGTATATAAATTTCTAAATAATTTGGAAACCAATTATTAAATTATTCATTTTATAAACTTTAAGGAAATATACAAAGAATAAAAGTGAAGAAAATAATGAAATTAATTTTGAAGGAGGTGAAATCTAAAATATTTTTGGTTTTTATGATAATTACTTTATCGATGTTATAAAAACAAATATATATTTTAAATAAGTGACAAAAATAACCTCCTTTCCATTTAGTTCTGATTCTTTGGCTCATTCTTTTTATATAGATTAGCATTCAGATCAATAGGCAACGTTAGTCAATTTGCAAAAATCAAACTTAAATATAATTGACTGTAATTTCTTAAAACTTGAGATTACTAATATTTAAGCTTCCTATCCCCTTTTGATAAGCGCAAAATCATCTACAGTAATTGTAGAAAATGCAGATATTTCAGATTGTAAGTTCATAACAAATGTTATTAATGCTAGCTAGAGTGATGTTGTTTTGACAAAAGTTAATTTCAAACAAATTAATCAAAAAAATAAAAATAATAGATTACTTTAACAAGATATTTATAACACTCCAAGTGATAGTACCAATTCATTAATATATCTATCTCAATCTACTATATCTATAGGATCAAATAGTGAATTCTCCGATATTACTTGTATAGAAGATTGTAATGGAGGAGCATTGCAAATTTTACAAGGTATTTTGAGTATTGAAGATACCATCTTTTAAAACATTTAAGTAATAAATAAATCTTAAAATTATTGAATACTTTAAATTAAAAATTTATCTAAATATTAACAAAAAAGTCTACTTTCGGTGGAGCAATATATGTCTAAGGCTTGAATGGTACCAATGTAATAACAAATACTAAATTTCTTGATAGTAAATCTGACAATGATGGTGGAGCAATTTATTTCAATGCCTTAAAAAATGATGTAATTTATTTTTGAATAATCCAAATATAAAAAATTTATGAAAAAAAATCCATAAAACTAGAAATTTTCATTAGAAGTTAAGTAAAGTATCTTCCAAGGTAATGCAGCTTATTCCAGAGGAGGTGCTATATTTGTGTAATCTGAAGTGTTAAATTCGATTGATTAGATATTTAATCTAATAGATTCACAAATTATAAATAATAATGCAAAAATAGGTGGTGGAATTTAACAATATAATCTAGCAATTGATATTTCAAAAAATAATTTAATGTAAGGAAATTCTGGCTCAATATATGGAGATGATTCTGTTTCATATCCATCTAAACTAAAGATTCAAAATATTGATTAATTCTTGAAGTAGAATTTAGGATAAATAGATAATGATCATATAGTGATTAATAATATTAGAAGTGGAGCGAATTTAACAAATATAGTATTTTTATTTATGAATGATAAGAATGAGATAATATATCCAGTAACTTCAGAGGAATATGATACATATGAAATCAAAGTGAGGTTTAGCCCAGATACTAAATCAATTAAATCATATACTCTAAGCGGTGATATATCAATTAAATTCGATGCTTAATTATAGAAATTTTATTTCACAGATCTAACTGTTATAGGAATACCAGGAACTTCTGCAGTTTTACAATTTTATTCAGACTAAATATATGTGCTCAACTAGAAAACCTATTTGTTTGAACAAACATATAATTTTAATATGCTCCTTAATTTTAGAAATTGTGGTCCTGGTGAATAAATAACTACATTAAGTTAAATTACTTAGTGCGAAATTTGCCCAGAGGGAAAGTTTTCTTACCATGTAGAGGATTGCCAAGAGTGCCCGTTAGGAGCTACTTGTAGTGGAGGAGACAATTTAATTACAAAAGCTGGTTATTGGCGTAAAACAAATGAAAGTACATTAGTTATTTAATGTAATAATTTACTTGAAAACTGTGTAGGAGGTACTTATGGAGATCATATTTGTTATGAGGGTCATATTGGAGCTCTTTGTGAAGAATGTGATGTAATATTAATTTTTAAATTATAAATATCAATAAAATATTTCTTTACTATTTAAGATATATGGTAGTTATTGGGGTATTTCTTATTCTAAATCAGCCAAATATTCTTGCACAAGGTGTGATTAGATAAAAAATAATTTATGGATAGTTGGTTTAATGACAATTTGGACATTAATTTCTATGACTTTAGCAATCAAAGGTGATGTAGATGTTTTAAAGGAAAAAGTAGCAGTTTTAACAATTTAAAAGAATTTAAGAAGAAGACAACCTGCCTTAAAACCAAAAGATAAAACCTAAACAACGATGAACTCCATATAAAGAAAATCTATTTCAGTAAATTAAAGGATAAGATAATACTCAGTTCCTTAGAATTAAAATTAGTAAAAGTTAACATTTAGTTCAGATGAAGATAAATCAGGTATTTTAATAAAAATGTTAACCAATTATTTGTAGATAGTTGGATCAATTGCTACATTTAATTTATCAATTCCATCAGGTAAATTATAAAATTGTAATACTTTTAATATATGTAAAAATTTCCTGCTTTTTAATAGGTATATTTGAATTCCCTCAATCTATTGGCTAGCCTTTAAAATAAACTATGAATTCTCTTGATTGTGCTTTATAATAAATGGATACATCTATTCCGATCATATATCTAAGGCTAATATTCTCTCTTATAATACCTATCTTATATATGGTAATATTCTTAATTGGTATGTTGGTATTTTTTTTCATTTAGAAAGAAAAGAAATTCTAATGGTATATCCTTTCCACTGCTATCATGTTCCTTATAATTTATGTTTAGCCAGATTTAGTAGCTTAAATCATAGCACTGATATCCTGTAGACGCGTAGGTGACACAAATTATATCTTATCTAATGTTTCATTTGAGTGTTTTACATCAGAGCATTATTTCTATGCCTTAATTTTAATAATACCTTTATTATTGGTTTGGGTATTTATTCTTCCTTTAATTTTGTTTTTGATGCTCAGAAGAAATAAACATTAATTGGATAATATTGATATAAAGCTTAAGTATGGTTTCCTTTATAAAGAATACTAAAATTATGCCTTTTATTGGGAATTTATTAAAATGGCTGAAAAGATAGCAATTATTTTATCATTAAATTTCTATTCACAAAGTATTATTACAAAGGGCATTCTTGTCTTTATTATTATTACCTCTTATGCTATTCTTTCTTTAATAATTCATCCCTATTAAGAGCGTGATATTAATGAAATTGATGTTAATTCAACTAATGTATGTGCTTTGACAGTCCTTCTTGGTTTATTCATGTATAATAATGAATTCCCATACTTTTTATATACTTCCTTGGTTCTAATTGTTATCATTAATGTATGGTTCATAGTAAAAATTCTTAGAAAAATTATTGGAGGTTATGCTACTAAAATCTAATCTACTTTGATTACAGTTTGTACCCTTTTATCTTCAAAGATAAAATGCTTTAAGAGATTTATCGGAGAAGAGAAGAAAAAGAAAGCAATAAATCCAATTTTAAAATAGAAATTCCAAAGAGTTTTCAAAAAATATTTAGATTTTACTCCTAAAGAAAAGAAAATATTTATCATGAAAGTCTTGGAATCATAATTATGTAAATAAATTTTTTTTGAGTATATGAGAAATATAAAAAATTAAATTATTAAAATAGTGGAAACTCATTATCATATTTTTGGAGAAGAAGATGAAGAAGAAATGGTTAATTAAAAATAATAGTTAAAGGATTAAATGGACAATTCTATTCTAATTTAACAATAAAATTAAATACTTTAGGAAAATAATTAATAGACTAAATGTGAATTACTTCAATAATAATTAGACACTTAGAATAATATAAAATATTCAGAAAACCCAATTCTCATAGGTAAATATAATTTTTTCAATTTGTTTTACATATAGTTTTATTTTAATTAAAAATTAGAAATGCAAGATGAAAATGCTTGTAAAATATTTGATTCTAACGCTAAATTAATGCAAATGAAATAATCTCCTTTAGCAAGGGTAGCGGGTGAATATCCTTCTTCAAATTTTGCAACCAGCAGATAAAAATCTCCTTCTAATGAAGTAATCTAAGAAGAATAAATAGAAGTAGATATATAAGAAGGTTAAAATTAGGATTAAGAATGAAGAGTGAAGAGTTATCGAAAAAATAAAAATAACCTATTGTATATTTATAGTAATTGATACATATTTTTGAATATAAAATATTTTTAAATTTTTTTAGAATAAACAATCTTTAAATTATTGATTAGATACTTTACAAATCTTTTTGATTTTAATACTTTTAAAATCCTAATCGAAAAAGTAGAAGATTATTGGTTTGTCTATAAAAAATTATATCCCAATTATAACTACTAAGAATTGTTAAAGGTAAAGAAAGGTTAAAGAATCATCATCTCTCTTCTTTGCAAAAATATAGAATAGATATCCAAATATTTTTTTCTATTATAAAGTAATGATACAATTTTAGTTATTTTAGATTTTAATTTATTTCTAGATAATTAATGTGAGTGCTTTGAAAGGATTATTTTAAAAATTTTATTAAATCTAATAAAAATATATTTTTATTTATTAATAAGATTGATTTTTTTATAATAGAATTTAGATATATAAAAGAAGAGATTAGGGTAATAGTAATAATAAAATAAATTTTTGATAATTGTTTCTTATAAATTAATGAAATGAATTTTAAGAGAGTTGAAAAACATTCAAATTTCTTTAAAGAAATTAATAATATTGCAAGATTAGAAATTTTAATTTTAAAGTAGAGTAAATAAACGAATCAAATGATTGCGGGCTAATTTTAATTGTTCCTTTTCAATAAAAAAGATATAAAAATAAAGGAGGAAAAAATTAACTTAAAATTTTAGAGATAATGATATATTAATTTATTAATTTAAAAATTGGATGTTATGTAAGTAGATAAAAAATAAAATTTAACTTAACTATTAATAAGGTTAGTAGCAGAAGATAATCTTAATAGTTATAGAAAAATTCTTTATGATTGCAAACTTTTATTTAATTAGGAAAAAAACAAATCTTTGCTTGAATGCTCTTTGATAATTTTCTTCTTATTGAAACACCTAATATTATTTTTAGTAACTTTCAATTGAAAGAAAATTTAATTATTATCTCAAAAACAGCTATTTTTGCAATCAACTGCAAGTTTTTTATTCTTATTATAATTCCTATCAAATTCTAAAGAAAAAATAAATATGATTGAAGTCTCTTTTTTGAAAGAAATTATCATACAAAAAACTCTCTCTTTTGTTAGAAAAGCTATTTATATTTAAATTATTAAGTATATAAAATTTTTGATATAAATTTAATGTAAAATACTTTATTTTCTCTTCATAGTGCTATATATTTGGTATAAAAATCAATCTAAAACTCTACAAATAATACAGATTTGTTATCTTTATCTTATGAAACAAAGGATAAAAAATAACAAAATTGCATTCATGTTTTCATTGAATTTTTTAATAATATATAACTTAGAGAATTCATAATATATTTTTCTTTTAATGAACAAAGCACAATTCACAATGTAATAATTAACATTAGTAAATTTAAATAATTAATCATTTTATAATAAAGATTAAATGTAAGGGTAGAGTAATTGACTTTAAAAGATATTAAAAATATAATAAAATAACAGTAATTTAATAATTGAGTTGGCTTACTTCTAGAAATAAAATCAAACACAATATAAAAAATAAATTTAAACTAGGTTTAATCAAAATTTATCAGGCTTTAATACGATAAACACAATAGAAAATATGGTTGTAATAATAAATAATTTACCCATATAATTTATATCACTATAAAAAATAGGATGTTTGAACACTAGCTCTATTAATGCCTCATTTTATGATGTGTGTGTGCCTAATAAATTTCTATAATCTATTTGATTTATGTTTTATTAATATAAAATAGAAATAGCCGTGTATTTAAAAAAAACGCATTCTCATTATTACCATATACCTTATAAACAATTTTTATTTTCTCCCAAATATATAGAAATGCAATTTTTAAAAAGAATTATCAACTCACCAACCAAATCAAAATGAGCTTCTGAAACATTAAATTACAAATATGAGTGTTTTTATTCAAAATCTATATTTTAGTAATAAATTTTTTTCTTCTCTGGGTAATATTTTTTGTATTTTTCCTTTTAAAAACAAAAAAATTTAAATGTTTTCACAAAATTTTTAATAATTTATCTAATTTATATTTTAATTTAGAAAACTCTAATAATCTATGCTTAACAATAGAAATAAAGAAATAAAAATATATCTAAATTAAAGTCTAATCTAAAATGATTAATTAAATATGGATAATAGTTTCTGAGGAAGAAATATTTTAGTTTTTAGTAAATATTTTTATTTTTCATTTTTTATAAATTTAGTTTCATATAATTGAATGATATAAATTATGTCTGGGTGAAATTTACTTATCTTTTCAAAAGAAATAAAAAATAGAGTGCAAATTATTTAAAACACTGTAAACAACTTTCTTTTTATTGAAACCCTTCTCTTAGTTTACATTAGATTAAAATATATAAATTGATTCATTTCCCACATATTTTATTTTACTTAATTTTAAAGTAATTAACACATTTTGAACTGTCTAGAAATACACCTAGATAACTGACTTTATTCATCCAGTTATAAAATTTTTTTAAAAAAGTAAGCCTTTCATATTTTAAATTTAGGTAATATGCCGGCTTTCGCTATCTATTAACCACAAATTTAAATTAGAGATTAGAAAAATCCATGTATTTCAATACATTATAAAATGAAATATTGATATCTAAAATTTAAAGACTTTAGCTTATTTATCTTGTTTACTTTCTAGTAATTGAGTATTTCTATTGAAAGATACTTTTTTATTTGATATAATTTTTCTATAATACTAAACTCAGGTAGGTAGTACCTACCAGAGAAAATATCTAGATAGATGAATCTATAAAAAATAACAAATAATTGAATAATGGTTAAAAATTGCAATAATTATTTTACCAAAGATGATAAATTTGTTAATAAGATTTGCTAACAAAATTTGCTTTTTTTAAATTGATATTGAGTGATTAACCTAAAATTTATTAATTTTTGTGAGAAGAATTTTTTTTTATGAGCAAAATTTTTCTATAATAAATGGTCAATCAAACTCATCTTAATCAATTTCGAAGAGATCTTCTTAAATGTACTAAAATAAACATATTGAGATCTTTTGCTCTATTGGGTAATTAATTTTATTATCTATTGATGAGTTCATGAAGCCATTCGATTTAATCTACAACAAATTAGCCTGAAAATAATCAAAGAAAGGATGCTATTATATTAAAAATTTTCATCTGTAAAACAAGAAAAGATAAAAAATACAAAAAACAATAATTTTTGATTTGAATGATAAAGGATAAGAGATCTTTCATGTCTTGCTTTAAGACAATAATATTTATTACCTTCATAAATTTAGTATATTCATAGTTAACATAATGTCCAACCATAGAGTCTTAGCACAGTAAATAAAAAATTTACACTGAATTACTATTTTGAGGAACATTTTTTATATTAACTAATGTAAAGGTCCAAGATTAGAAGAAGGATACTATGCAAGAAATACGCTAAATATACCTGATACTAATATAATGTTAGTAAATACCATTCATGAGACCAAATTAAATGCGAATATTATCTACTATCAAGACTTGTCCGTACCCTCCGGATTGGTCGTTTCTATAATAAAGCGTAACTTTAAATCTTATCATTTTGAAAACATTTGACTAAAGTATATATTCGTCTCAGTAGTGAATTAACGTATTATTTTAAAAACATTAGCAAAATATGTCATTTTAGAGATGGAATATATTTCGTTTTCGAATAAGTTACTTATCACTAATTCAAATAGCATAATAGTTGCAAATGTTTTTACATTAGAAGCAGAGAAATTTATATTAGCAGATGGCATTTATTCTACCTCTCTTATTAATTCATAATATGCTATTATAACAAGCAATTATAATTACTTGATAATTTTTGATATGGTGAAAATGGTAGTAGCTTAATAATTAGTAATTGATGATGATTCCTACATTCCATACTATTCATAATGCTACTAAGACTCGTTAACAAATTCAATCATAGTTACATCTACTAATAAGGGTTTGTATGCATGGACTATAGATTTAGCGAATATATAAAACTCTCCAAAGCATTATAAGTCTATAGATGATTGTAAGATAATATTTATTTACTCAATTCTTTACTTATTTTATATTATTAATGAAGAAAACGCTCCTTTTACAGTAACTACTGATACATTATATCCTCCTTTTGTTAAGATTTATTAGCAATAAGTTATATTATATTATGATGGCAATAATCAAATAAAATCTATTTCAATTAATTTTGCAGATTTATCATCACCAGTATATAGTTCTAACAGTAAATTTTTTATTATCTTTTTCAATTATTAAATATTTAGAATATAAAATGATATGTAAATTTAAATTAAATAAGCTCTAGCTTCAAGTAACGCAGTATTAAACTTAATTTCTCTTCTTGACACAAAGCTATATATTGTAACTAAGGAGAAAGTTTATTTTGTAACTGTTACCGTAGCCTTACCTTCAGTAACATTTTCTTCTTCAACAGATGTTTATACTGATAGCAATAGTAAGATTACTAAAGTTAAGGCAAACATTTTTCATTTTAGCATAATTAGCAAAGATACAGGCACTGTTTATAATAAAATATCTTTAGTAAAAATATCTAGCACATCAGTAGTATCTAATATAATGAGTAAAATTAAATTTTAAAATTCAAAAAATTAATAAATTATTTAATATCTAAAAGATTCTTATACTAAGAGTACATATAGGAGATTCATCTTGCAATCATCTTCTCCCAATTAATTTGTGTTTTTCTCTTAAGCTAACAGCAATGATCTATTTTATTATTACGAAAGAAATAAAGATTTTAATATTAAAAATACACATGTATTGACAAATAAAATTGTTGACATACCAAATTTAAATACCTTTTACTCGATAAAGGGAGATGCTAATAGAATAATTATTAAGACATAAAATGCCAGCCCTAGCCCTTTTATGACCATATTAAAATTGGATAGTTTAAGTGACAATACTTCAGACATTGTAAAAATATTCAAATTATTTTTTTCAAGAAAAATTTAATTTTTTTTATTTTATTCAAAGAATATAGATTTAAAATCCACCTTTCCTTTATTAACAGATTGGAGTTTAATTACTATAAATTTAGATCCTTTTGTATCTGCTGGTGATATTTATTTTATAATAAACTCTTTACCTTCAGAAAGTTAAGGATTAAAATTAGTTAAAATAAAATCTTCTGATAATTCCATTACTCATATCGACTTTAGTAACACTATAGCTGATAAAATAAAGGTAGTAACAATTTCTACAGAAAAAAATTAAATATATGGTATTTCTGATCTTGGTAATGTTTACACTTGGAGTTTTAATCCAGATTTTTCAGTACCTATGGTTGATCCTACTGTACCTATATTAATTTGTAAAGATAGTTATTTTTTAAATTTAAAGAGATTAATTTTTTGATTCTAAAAAAAGCTGGTTGCACAAATCCTTAAATGGCTGAATTATATTCAGGAAATAGTTAAAACATACTGATTGTTACTTGTCTAGTTAGTTCATATACAGTTATTAATACTTTAGATATATCAAATAACAATAGTCTTTCAACAATCGTTTTAGACTCTACTAAATCAACAACAGTGTCAGTGTTAAAGGCTTATTCTACATAAAATATTTTAATAATTGGTGAATCTACTTATGGATATACTTATATTTTTAATTATGTTACAAACAAATTTATTATTATTCACTAATTGTCAAGTGGTAAAATTAAAGATAAGCCTTAATTTGTAGAACTTCTATCCGATTTAACAACACTATGGGTCTAATATTAGTATAGCAATATGCTTTATCCTTTATAGAATTGTCTAGAAGAAAATGTAGGTAATTCAAAAGATTGCTACTAATGTCCGACTAAAGTTTATATTAAAGAGGATACCACTGACCCGATAGACGAGGGATACTTAGGGTAAGGGACATCTATAATACCTTACAAAAGAGGAGCTAATTTAATTACATCAATACAAAAGGTAATTAAAGTTGTATGAAAATAAAAAACTCAATTAATAATAGAATAATTAAGTGCTATTATTTAGATACAATAAACGAATTCTACTTAGGCTTAAATCTTTAATAAAATAACATTTTCTAATCATAAAACTTGCTCAAAATTTTGAATAAAACTTAATTTTACACTTAAAAAATGAATTCATTTTGCATTTTTTATTTTGAAAAAATAATTGAATTTATATAAATACTTTATCAGTAAATGTTCTTTAATTATTAAATAGATGAAATACTATAAAAGTATATAGACAAAAATGATAGATATGGCTTTAGAAATAAATTTAGATAGTACCTCTCCAACTAATATTCCAACTAATTATTTAGATTTTGATTAGAGTGAATCTACTACATTAAAATTGGTCAGTTCAACTGCAGCTCCCTATGCTAAATTAAATTATAAAAGTGTACTTAAGTTCTCTCCTTTCAAAAGCATAACTATCTCATATGTTTCTTTTGAATTTTTGCTAAACACTGATTATCCTGATTGTGGAATTATATTTAATAATTCTCCTACTATTAGTATCACTGACATTTAATTTAACTTTGCAGCTACCTCTACAATTACTACAAATTAATGTGATTATATAACTGCCAATAGCTAAACCCCTGCTACTTTAGATATAAAAACATTTAAAATTGAGAATAAAGATTTCACAAACCATAAATCAATTATTACATCTAATGGCTATAGCGTAAATTTATAATATAAATATTTTGCTTTTAAAATTTTTAAAAATATTTAATTAGATTTCTATTGATGATTTGAAATTAACTGGTTCAACATTAGGAGATAACTTTTCTGTTGTTTTAGAATAGTCAGGATAATCTTTAAAACTTTAAAATTCCTTCATTTAAAATAATGTATGTGTTACTAATTGGATTGGTAGTAGTGTGACTTCTACTTTATTCACTTCTAGTTAGTTTACAGTTGGTCCTCTTTAAATTACTAATAATTCCTTCTGTAATACAGAAATATTTACAACTGCAGCCTTTGCTAATTCTAATACACTATTATATGAATTAAAGAATATAGATGTTATAGGAAATACATTTGCATCTATTTAACAAAATATATTCTTTAACGCTCAATTTACTATGTTGCCAAAACCTTAGAATTCAATTACTTTAGATACTATAACATTTGATAACAATAGTATGCTAGAAATTTCAAAAATCAAATTAGCTTCTTTTGTTTCTTTGTATGAAATAGATACAGTTACAGCTAATAATATTAATTTCAAAAATCATAACTCTATTCAATTTGCTGACATGAATTTTATCAATACCCTTACAATGACATCGTTTTATTGTACTTATGATTCCCTTCCTGCAAATCCTGTAACAGTAAATGCAGGTTGTTTATCTCTCTATGAAATTACTGCAGGAACTTTCAGCATTATAAGAATTTTTAATAAAAAACTTTATGATTAATCTCTGATAACGATCTAAAACAATCAAATTAAAGATTCCACTATTTCCTTTACTGATGCATAATTTACTAATTTATAACTAAATTAAGCTTCAAGTAACACCTTTGCTAATGCTATTCAAGTTAAAAGTATAAATAAAATTACTTTAACATTGGACAATCTAACCTTCGATGCTAATAAAATATTTGTAATTGCTTATCCTAATACTTACTCTGCTAATTTATGGATTGAAAGTTATTAAAGTGATGTGATTATTAAAAACTCATTTTTTAAAAATAGTTACAGTAATTCCTAATATAATTATGTTTACTGCTTAAGTAATTCTTTAGCTCTTGATAATGTTTAATTTTCGGCTTCCTCATTTACCGAAGTTTTACTGCCAAGTGGCATAAAGGGTGAGTTATTCACATAAAATGGTGGTATGATTAATGCAAAGGTTTAGTAGTTAACTATAACAAATTCAGGATTCTCTTAATCAACTGCCTTTAAGGGTTCTTTTATGTATGTGAAATCTATTGGAGATAATTTGAAAGTAGAAATAACTTCTACGACTTTCTCAGAAGGTTATGGTTTACTTGATGGTGGTGCTTTCTATTTTGATAGTTTAGGAAAGAAATTCGACTTTACCTGTACAACATGCACTTTCAACAATATTTATACTCTTTACAAAGGTGCAGCAATCATTTCTTTTGAGTAAATATTTTATCTTTATAACTTGAATATATTTGTTTTTGATTTAAATTAATTATTTTTATTTTCGTTAAAAAAGATAATACGGCAATACCTCTTTAGGCTCTAGAAATACAAAAATTATAATTGATGGTGGAAAAATAAAAAATATGTATGGAGTTTAAGATAACTCTTTCATTGAAACTTATCAAGCATCTATTTAAATTAAAAACATTCCTGATATTGATTCTTAAATTTTTACTTCTAATTCTGCTCCTCATGCTAAATATTTAACAATGACTAGCTAACAAACAACTTTACTAAATTTAATTGATTCCGATGCTACATTATTTAATTGTGGGATTCAAAATTATAAAATTTCTAACTCTGATTCTGTTTATTCGCTTTATATCATGGCAGAGAATTCTTAGATTACTTTGGATACAGTTAAAATTTCAAATGGTTAATTTGTCTTAAATGCTTTCAGTGTCAAAAAGAAATCTACTTTAACATTCACAAATACCCAAGTAAGTAACATCAAATAATATGTAGCTCCAGCTAGATTGCTTTAGTTACTTGATGAAGAACTTCCAAATAAATTTGCTTACTCTCTTATCCTTGTTGATACTTCGAGTTTTGCATTAAACTCTAATAGTTTAATATCATAAGTTACTTGCAATAATAATTGTAATGGAGTTGTTTAAATCATTAATGGCTCTTTTAATGCTGATACCTCTAAAATTGAACTCGGTTAAGTAATTTATTATTTAAAAACTTTTAGAAAGTAATTTATATTTTTCATTTAAATCATTAGACAACTTTTGGAGGTGCAATTTTCATTAGTGGTTTTACTGGAATAAATACTTGGAAAGCTCTTACTCTTGATTAATCTAAATCATATTACGATGGTGGGTCAGTTTTCTTTAGCGCCGGTACTAAAGATGTAATAATAATATCATAAAAATGTTTTTTTACATTAATTTAATATTTATTAATAGATATTCAAACTGACCTTAGATTCTTGTTTCCTCACTAATAATTAAGCAGTTAATGGAAAAGGAGGTGCAATGTATATCACTTCGGAAATCCAAAATTCTCCAAACTAAAGCATCATTATATTGGATTCAACTGTTTCAAAAAATTAAGCTAAAGTTGGTGGTGGTATTGATAATACTAATATTTCACCTTTGGTTAAAGGTAATTCAGTATTTTCAGGAAATATTGGTGAATTCTTTGGTAATGATTAATTCTCATATCCTTCACACCTTAAATTAGTAGGTTATGATACTCCTAATAGTTTAATTGTGATGAATGATTTCAGAAGTGGCGGTACTTTGTAAAATCTTGTATTTGAATTTATGAATGAAAAAAATGAAAAAATTTTACCCGTTAGCTTGATTGAAATATAAAGTTATGATATTTATGTTAGAATTGATCCAAACACAGAGAATATAAAGAAATATACTATAAGAGGTGAAGACACTACTTATTATAGTATGAAAACAAAATAATTCGATTTTAAGGAGTTAGTAATTGTAGGAACTCCAGGTACTTCTGTAGATATTTAATTTAGATCTGATTCAATCTATGTGCTTGACGCAGGTTCTAACACTTATGAAAAAGATTATTCTTTTATAATAAGATTAAATTTCAGGTCATGCCAGAGTGGTGAGGAAATTAGAGATTATAATGGTATGAGAGAATGTGCAATTTGTGATGAAGGTAACTATTCTTACCACATTTAAGCTTGTAAGGCTTGCCCTGATGGAGCTACATGTGCAGGTGGAGATAAAGTAGTTGCAAATGCTGGTTATTGGCGTAAAAATTTTGATAGTGAACTTGTAGAAAAGTGCTATAATTTACCCGAAAACTGTATAGGAGGAGTAAGTGGAAATTCTGTTTGCTTCGAAGGTCATATAGGAGCTCTTTGTGAAGAATGTGATGTAATCCATACTATTTAATATTATATTATTTTTAGAATTTTTATTGAAATCTAATAAGGATATTTTTCAATTACTTTATTTAAATAATATTAAATATTTATCAATTTAAAAATTCTTTCTTTTTAAAATTTAAATAATCTAGAATTTCTATTTAAACATGCATTTACTTAAATTATTATCTTATGATTTCTAATTTTGATAATAAATAAATAGATCTATGCTGAATACTGGCCAAATAATTATTCTAAATCTGGTAAATATGCTTGCACAAGATGTGATAAGATTAAGGGAAATATATGGTTTGTTTTTATTATGACAGCTTGGACTATGATTTCTATGACCTTAGCAATTAAAGGAGATATAGAAATGCTGAAAGAAAAGGCAGCTGGCCTGGCTATACAGAAATAATTAAAAAGAAAAAGTACTGTTACTGAAAATGAATAAAGTATTTAAAATAGTAAAAAAAAGAAAGGACCTAAAAAATAAGAGGATTAATCTAGTATTTTTATAAAGATGCTAACAAATTACCTATAAATTGTTGGCTGTGTCGCTTCATTTAATATTGCTATACCCAATGGTAATATAGATCATTCAATTCAATTTAATTTAATTTTTCAAATGATTATTTTAAACATAAAAGGTATTTTCGATGTTCCAAACTCCGTTGGTTCCCCCTTAAAAGAATCATTAAATTCTCTTGATTGTGCTTTACTTGAAATAGGTACCGAAATTCCTATGGTTTACCTGAGATTAATTTTTTCATTATTTGTACCTATTATCTATTTCATTCTATTCATGCTAGGTACTGTTATAGTTTTCTATGTGAAGAAAGAAAAAGAATTCCCATGGTTCATTATCTCAACTTCAACAATGTTTTTAATCATTTTTGTTTAGCCAGATTTAGTATCTTAGACAATATCTCTTCTTTCTTGCAGAAAGGTTGGTGAATCAAACTACATTCTTTCTTATGTAGCATCAGAATGTTACACTAGTGAGCATATTAAATATTCACTTTTCCTTATGATTCCTCTTCTAATACTATGGGTATTTGTTTTACCAGGATTACTCCTTTAGCTACTTAGAAGAAATAAAGACAAATTAGATACATTACAAATCAAATTGAAATTTGGATTCCTTTATAAAGAATATTTAAATCATGCTTATTACTGGGAATTCATTAAAATGTTTGAAAAACTCACTATTATTCTTGCATTGAATTTCTATTCTCAAAATATACCAACTAAAGGTGTTATAATATTCTTTATAATATCAACTTATGGCATTACTTCTTATCTTGTTGGCCCTTATAAAGAATATGATGTAAACTAAGTTGATGTATAATCAACAAATGTATGCGCTATTACAGTTTTGCTAGCATTGTTTATGTATGACAATCCTTATCCATACTTAGTTATATTAGCTCTTATAGTTGTAGTAATCATTAATCTAATTTTCATTGTTAATATTGTTAGTAAGATTCTTATGGGATATTTAATCAAATTCTCTGAACCTATTGAAAAATTATGTGAAAAAATCCCTTTCTTGAGAAAAATTTTTAAGATAACAAAACAAAAAAAGTTTAAACCAGAAACCAAAAAGAAATTGAGAGAGATTTTCTAAAAATATCTTGACATGGATGAAGAATAGAGAAAATAATTATATTTAAGTGTATTTGAGAAGTAAATAGGTAAATAATCATATTTATTGAAAGTTAAATTTAAATTAAAAATATTATTAACCATTAGATATATAGAACAAAGATAAAAAATAAAAAGCTTCCAAATAGAATACTAAAATCGAAGATAAAGCTTAGTCATCACATTCTCCAATAGATTCAAATAGAAAAGTGAAAGCTCAATGTAAATTAATTCTAGATGAGGAAAATGAATAATGGAATGCTCCTACTGAAAATGGGGATGAAATTCCTAATCCTATAAAAATAATAGAAACAAAGAACATGCAAAGTAAATTAGTTATTTAATTTTAAGAATACAGTATAATAATTATTGTTATTTTATTTAATAGGTATAGCTAATTTACTCAATAAAAAATATACAGCTTCTACTCCTTCAAATTAAAGCAATGATTCTCCTAATAACTAAATAGATTAAGATAATTTTAATGAAAAAGAAGGATTAAATTAAATTACTCTTTATAAAAATTGAATAAAAAATAATAATATTATTTTTAATTTTATTAAGAAGGAAATTAATTTGACTATCTATGAGTTTATATTTGTATTATAATTTGTTTTCTAACATCTTTTTAATTCCTTTCAGTTATTAAAATACTTATTGTAATCCATCATAATTTAAGTTATAGATAAAATTTATGGTTTAAATTCTCTTAAATAGGCAAAAAGATTAAATTAAAAATATTCAAAAATATAGGCTGGATGAGCTTTTAATGATATTAAGGTAATTTATTTCTGGTTATAAACATAAATTTAAGATCAGTATCTCTCCATTTAATGTGATTTTTATTTAATTTCAGAAACTAATATGTTAATTTAGTTATCGAACATTAAAGAAAAGCTGTTTTTTTATATTTATTTTAATGTGTAAGATAAACAACAAATTTGCATGGTCAGGACATTCCTATTACAATTAAATAGAGTAAGACAAAAAAATAGGCCCTTATAACTTTATATCCTATTGAAGAAAATAATAAATTATTTGATAACTCTATTAACAAATTAAGAAACGAATTAGAATCTGTATAATATCTTCTTAATCAATTAAGATCTTATCAAAAAGAATCCATTTAATAATGAAAGCTCTTTTATAGTAGACAATAATAACTTGGTGCTTTCTATTATCATTAATTCATAAAGTTTTATGCGATGCATGCCCGGAAATAAAAAATCTACATAGTAATTTCATTTTAAAAAATATATTAGTTACTGTATTTATTTTTTCTTAGGCGTGATGAGTGAGTCTTATGTTGTAAGCGCATTTATGTCAATTCCTAAAACAAACATCTTATTGGTAAGTACAACTAATTCCTCGACTAAATCTACTTCAATTGTTTATTATGTCGATTTACAGAGTGCAGAAAAGGATGTCATTAATACTATCAAACGTAAAATTGCTATAATTGTATGATTCTTTAATATTTTTACTAATTAATTATCATTTTTTTAGCTACATTCTTGATTAATAAGATGGAATATATTGTTCAATAAGATAAGGTATTAATCTTCAATTAAGATTAGCTTATTTTAGCAACACCCTATAATCTTCTTCAATTTAAAGTAATAAATATCTTAAGATCAAATGATGTCTAATTAATAAAAAGTGCTAATAAAGCGATAATAACTAGCTCTTATGCTTTACAAATAATAGATCTTACTACTTTCGAAATTATTAAATCATTAGATAGCTACTCTTTATAATTAGATACTACAATTAAAATGTATCTATCTAAAGTTTTTACACTCTCTACAGGTTAATCCATCATTGTGGCATCCGATACCAAGGGTCTGAGCACTTGGAACATTAATTTGAGCACTTTAGAAACTTCTTATAATGGATATATTGATAATGGTAAATTACTAGAAAAAATTAATCTATTTAATTTAAGTTTAATTTTTGCTTTTTCTAAAATAGCTTTAATGGCCTATGTTGTAGACCCACTTTTTTATACCTTCGATAAGCATCCTTATTTAGATTTAATCTTTTATGGAGGGCCTTAGCTGGAATTCTCGATAGTTTAAATTAATAATATCTCAACAAAATCATATACAAGATTATATAATCAATGTAAATTGAATTATTATTTATTTATTTGTTTTTAAAAATATTTATTTATTTTTAAATCACTTAGTTTTCTAACCTGGCTATAGCACTTGTTTTAAGACTATATTCTTTACTACTGATTATTTTAATGGCGTATTGTAAGATGCATTATATCTAGGGTTTGATTACAATTCTTTTGTAATAAAAATGAAAATTACTCTTGATATAAATTAAAAAGTATCTCTTTAGATTCTATCTATTTATACAAATGGATTTCCAACGACAACTTAATATCTTTATTTAGAAAGCTTAAATTTATTAGTTTAGGGGACAGGGAATATAGCGTAACTCTATAAATATTAAACCGATGAGAAAACTAATCTACTATGTAATTTATATTTTCTTTTAGTATTCTATTAAAGCATATTGAAATTAAAAAAGAATATCTCAATGATGGATAAGCAAAAAGATTTGTAATGACTTATTCTGGAAAATAATATTATGTCAACTTAAAAAGCCCAACGTTAAATATTTATGAAGTTGGAGTTTATCCTCCTACTACAGTTTAAACAAAACCAAATATCCCATATCAACCAACTAATAGACTAAGCACAGTTAATTCTGTTAAAGGATGCCCTACTTGTTTGACTATAATTTGCGACTATTAAAATAGTTCGAAAGTGTGGTTACATACTATAGTTACAACGAATGTTTTTCCTGTCACCGACGGATATACGGTAATTATTTTTTACTTTTAACTTCATAAATTTATAAATACTGTAAATTAAATAGTAAGTAAGCTTAAGTGATGGTTTTGGTGGGTTAACATTAACTAGTCTTAGTTATAACCATGACCCTTTTTGGTATAAAAATGCAATTTACACTACTTTTGGCTTACCTTATAAGTAAACCACAAGTACTTATTTGTTCATGCTAATTAATTTATCAGTTAAAGCATACTAACCATTAGCTTCTAAAGATGCTAATGAAAATAAACTCTTAACAAGCTATGCTGTTGCTTCTATTGATGATTAGAAAAACCTAGAAATAATTGGTTTAAGCACAGTTGGCCATGTATTTAGATGGAATTTAACAGATTTAAGCTATAAAGGACCATCCTTTTAATTAAGTAATAATTGATTTATAACCTCAAAATTATAAAGTAATACTTTAAATTTAAAAAATAGATAATTGCAAAAACTCTGATATTGGAGAAGTTTATCACCATATTTTAAGTGATTTAACTGCTTATAAGTATTTAATATTAGTTTGTGATACCTATATCCCAATGGCAGTAGATTTATAAACCTAATAAGTTTAGTTACTTGAAAAATAATTAACAGGGATGCCAAGAGTCATAAGAGCTTTCTAATCTATTGGAATGATTGCGATAGGTGATAAAAATAATGGTTAAACTTATTTATACTAATATAGCCACACAAATAAGAAGTTTAGTTTATTTATGCAGTTTAGTGCAGGGAGAGTGTTAGATACTATAATCTATATTGATTTATTATCGGATAATACACTTTGGATTCAATATAAATATAGAGATTAATACATTAAGCTTTCTTAGTGTTTAAATAATAAACAATCCTGCCTTTAATGTGAACAAACTTATTATTATTCTTCATCTGAATCAAAAAATTCAAATATCTATGGTATAGGAAATTAAATTTCACCATTTACCTCATCTAATAGCTTTTATACTAGTATATTAAAGGTAAATTTATGATTAAATTTTATATTTATAATTTTGTACATAAAAAATATAATTTCTAGCAAAACTAAAGGTTTTATTAAACTTTAAAGTATATAAAAATCATATTAAGAATAATTTTTTTATTAAAATAGATTCAAAGATACTATGAATAAGTAGCAAATGTAACCTAGCTAAATTCAACAATGTTAATCTCTCCTTAATATCCACTAACTATAAGAGATGAATTTTTAAATTACAATTAAAATGGAATCTTTGGATTAAAGATGAAATCTACTGTTGATGGCACAGTTGCAACCATCTAAGCCTCTAATTATATGAACTTTAGAAATTATAACTAAACTATTTTTAAAGATATAAAATTTTTATTTGACCTATAAAATGATTCTACTCTAAACTGTGGGTTAGTTTTCTCTAATATTCCAAACTTTGTAATCCTTGATAATATCTCATAATCAAGCAAAAATGCCTTAGATACTTAAAATTGTTTTAATATAACGATCAATAAGAGTTATTTAAAGCTATCTAATTATAAGTTAGATTCACTTGATTTATCGAACAAGAATAAAATAATTAATATTTATAATGCAAATTAAGTAAATTCCTTTTGAGATTATTTTAAATTTACAGTTTTTTCTTTAATATAGTTAGAGATAGTGAATTTAACTTTAAATGGTTGTACTTTAGGGAAAGCATTTACCTTAATTAATACTTAAAGCGATGGATTGTTAATAGCTGATACTATCAATATAACAAATAATTTACCAAATACAACAGCAGTATAGAATGATTAAATAGTTACTAGTTTATTCTAAGTTGGATAATTTTAGGTAAAAAACTTAAATATTAATGATAACGTCTTTAATAATATTAACATCTTCTCAGCTATTCCTAATCTTAGTTAAACAAATTTCATTTTTTCTTTCCAAACTATTTCAATGCTTAGAAATTCATTTATTCTAAAATCTTAATTCTTATTGTTTAGTGCTTTATATTCAGCTAGTGCTTAACCAACATAAGAATTAGATATTATTGATGCTCAGTTTGATCAAAATACATATGCTATTAATCTTTAAGCTAATGGGGGTTTAGACAATAGCGTTTTATTCTAAACTGATAATATTTCTAAAATAAATATCTAAAATATCTAATTTAAGAATCACCATCAAATTTCTTTTATAAATGCATTAAATTCTCTTGATATTAATATTACCACCTTTTCTTGTTTAGATGAAGCAGCTGATCCTTAATAAACTAACTTGCAACCTACATCTGCTGAAATCCTTTCTTTAAGAGAGGTCAAAACACTTAATTTAAATGGATTTAAGGTTAAAAATAAAAAGTTATAAGACAATTCATTTGTTCTAATTTAAAATTCAGTTTTAGCAGATTCAAGCATAAATATCACTGATGGTGAATATTAAGATTTATTCATTTATTCAAGCTATCCTAATATCTATTCGAATCCAATTAAAATCAGTTCCATTTAAAAATCAACTGTTATAATCTAAAATTTATTGTTTCAAAGAAATCTCTTGTAAGCTGCATAAAACTTATCTACTTTTTCAACTACTGGAATGTGGATACAAAATTCCTAAGGAGATACAAAGATATTAAAAACTATTTTCAAAGATTCCAACAGTAATTCCTATTAAAACTGCTTATATATTTAAAGCACAGAATTATAAATTAATGATTCTGCTTTTGATGGATCTTCGATGAATCAGCTAGATAATATTTTAAATGGTGATACAAATTAAATTTAATTATAAGGAGGATTTATTAGATCTAATGTATTAAATTTAAAATTAAACAAAAACACATTTGCTAATGCGATTGCAAATTAAGGTTCATTTATTTATGCAGAATCTTTTGGTGAGATTTTAAATATAGAAATTAATGATACCTCTTTTGATTAAGGATTTTCCACTTAAGCTGGCAGCGCTATTTTCTTAGATGTTTCTAATATACAATTAAGCTTAGCTTTAATGAATAGTAATTTTACAAACATGTCTAACTTAAAGAAATCATCTTCAGCAATAGAATTTAAGTAAATTATAATATTATTTTAAATTAATATTTAATTATAAAAAATAATTAAAGAAAAAGAGGAGATCCTACTCTAGTTTAGAAAGTGTCAGTTACTGAAAGTTTAATTCAAAATATCTTTGGAAAATCTGAAAACTATTTCATTAATATTGACAGATAAGAGTTAGAATTGAATCTAATAAATTACAATTAATAGAATTAATAACATAAAGATATTTTTCCTGAATCCTCTACTTTAATCAAAACAATATCTTCTTCTAGCATTTCATTACTTAATTGTAATATTTCAAACATCGTCATGAATACAGCAAAACCTCTTTTGATCGATTCTTATGACTCTGTTATTTAATTATAAGGAACATTGATAGAAGATTCATCCTTTTAACAAAGTGCTTTATCTGTATATAAAGGAACTTTATCTATAAATAATTCTACTTTCTTAAATATGAATTTTATTTCATAAAGGAGAATCTTGTAAAATCTAATAGGACAGACATCATTGATCTCTTTAATCATCATTTAAAATTCCTAATTAAAGATAACAAATAACTCTTATTTCGATAACATTAATTGTCAATCCTAATGCTTAGGTTCAGCTTTAAATATACAAAATACTGTGATTAATATTGAATAGTCAAATTTCCTTAACTCAAAGGTAATATTTTTAAAGTTATCATAACCTTTATTAATCGATATCTCAAAATAAGGCTTAAACAGGAGGATCAATTTATATTGAAGGCTTGACTTCTTCAAATTCTATTAAAGGCTGTACATTTGAAAATAATATTTCAGACCAAGATGGTGGTGCTATTTATCTACATGCAAACTAAAATGATGTAAATATCTGCTTATTATTCTTAAAGTTTTAACTTATTTTATATTATGAATTATAGAATTTCACATTTGATATAATCTCATCTATTATACAAGACAATAAATCTATCAATGGGAAGGGTGGTGCTATTTAAATTTAATCTACTGATATGAGTAATCCCAATCAATCTGTTAACATTGTAGGAACTGAAGTTAAATAAAACTCTGCTTAAATAGGAGGTGGTATAAATACTGTAGGGATTTCTCCTTTCATAGATTCTGCAAGTAATATTTCCTAAAACTAAGCTGTTTAGTATGGTTAAGACAGTATTTCATATCCTACAAGACTTTATATGATGAATTAACAAGACATTTTAAAGACTCTTCCAAATGCAGAGATCTAAAACAATATTCTAGTTATTAAGGACTTTAGGAGTGGTGACAATTTACCTGTTTTTCAATTCTAGATGAAAAGTACATTTAAAAATGATAAAGAAGATTTAATAATTCCTCTACCTAGTGAAGGAGATTATTTAGTTAATGTTAAAATTAGCTCTAAAACTAACAATTAAAGTCAATATTACCTTCGTGGGTAACTTACTGCAAAGTATCAAGCTAATTATTCGAAACCTTAAGAAAGTAAAATAGTTTTTGATAATTTAGAATTGATAGGTACTCCTGATTCTATAGGAATTATTGAATTTTCTTCTGATAAGATATTTATCTTGAATGAAAAGAACTTATATGTTACTGGATACACTTATTAAATTATTGTCCATTTTAGAAACTGCCTAAATGGGGAAGAAGTTATGAAGTACGGCTCTTTTACGGAGTGTCCAATTTGTAAATAAGGAACATACTCCTTAGATGCAACAAAATGTCTTGAATGCCCAGAGGGTGGAGTGTGTAATTTTGGTAATAATTTATCAACTTAACAAGGATATTGGAGATCTAACAATGACACAGCAGATATTAAAAAGTGCATTAACTCTTCAGGAAATTGTATTGGTGGATCATCTGGTAACTCTTTATGTACATAAGGATCTATAGGAGCTCTTTGTGAAGAATGCGATGTAAAGATACTTATTCCCATTGTTTTTTTAATTATAACAAAAAAAATTACTTTAAACCCATTAAATAGTAACAAAATTTTTAAAAAATATTATTTTATGATTTAGATAAATGGAGAAATTTGGGGCTAGAAATACACTAAATCTGATGATAAATAATGTGTAGAGTGTTCAAAAGGCAACAAATATAATTGGAAAATAATTATTATCACTTTTTGGGTTTTAGCAACTGCCATTATCTCGATTTAAAAGATAGATGCTTTTAGAAATAAAAAACTTTCTTTTAGCAAATAATAATCCATTAAATAATCAAAATTTTCTACAGCTAATTCAATTATTAATGAAAGATCAACTAAATTGGAAATCTCTGAATTTTTAATACAAGAGAGGCCAGGAGTTTACATAAAGATTCTATTAAATTATTTTTTCATTATAAGTACTTTGAATAGTTTGAGCCCTACTTATCCAAAAAGTATATTATAATTATTATCTTATTATTATTATATTCAATCTATTTATAATATAATAGCTTATATCCTTATCCCTGATTTATTGGGTAAGCCAATAGAAAGCTCTATTAACTCTATTGAATGCTATTTAGCCGAAATAGAAACTACTATGCCTTTTATTTTCCTAAAGCTTTTATTTTCTTTATTATTTCCTCTCTTCTATTTATTTATATTTATAATTGGGGTTACTCTCTACAAAGTTATCTCTCGATCAAAAGAATTTCCTCTACATTACATTTCTACAGCTTTCATCTTTTTAATAATCTATTCTTAACCTGATTTACTTAGATAAATTATTCGCCTAATGACTTGTAGATAAATAAGCGAATCAAATTACGTATTTGAAAATGTTTCATATAAATGCTATGAAGGTGATCATTTTATCTTTGCTTTGAAATTTGCTCTTCCTTTCTTAGTTTTATGGTCCTTTGTTTTACCATTAGTATTTTATTCAATTCTACTATTTAATAGATAGAAGTTAAATACTCAAAAATACTAGCTACACTATGGATTGCTTTATGACGAATATCGAAATAATATTTTCTTCTGGGAAATCTTTAAGATGGTTTTAAAATCAAGTATTATTCTCTTGCTTACATTCTATTCTGAATAAGAATTTGTCAAAGCTATTCTTGTATTTTTAACTATTACAGTTTATGGAATATTGCTGGTTCTAATAAAGCCCTACAAAGATAATAATACTTAAATTATGGAACAAATTTAAATCTTAGTTTCTTCTGTTTCTATCATCTTAGCAATATTTGCTCAAAACAACTCCTTTGATTACTTTAAAGAGATGTCTCATATTATCATATTTATTATCAACATTTCTCTGGTAGTATATGTATTAAAGCAGCTCTTGCAAAAATAAATAATATTAGTGAAATTCTTCTTCTAGAATATATTTTAGATAATTTTGAAGAGGTTTAACTTTATAAATAAGAAGAAGAGTAATACTCCTAAGTAGAAATAAACCTTGAGATCTACAATGAATTTCAATTCCTAATTAAAAAATAAAATTAAAGAAACATTTCAATCTTATCTTTAGCTTCCAAAGGCGTAACAAAAATAAATAATAAATAAAATACATAGCTCGCTTTAGTGTAAAATTATTAGATTTATTTAATTTTTCTTTATAATTATTTCATTTAATTAGAATCATAATAGACTCCAATAGTCTTCTCTTAGCTTGACTCTCCCAAATAATTCCTTAACTATTAGCAAAGCAATGATATTGTCTCAAGTGGAAGCTCTTTTAATTTTAATGTAATGAGTGAAAGAAAATTAACATTAGAATTCACGAAAGAACAAAAAGAAAACAAATACACAAATTTGTAAACTTTATAATCGCCTACTCATCCAAGTACATTAATTTAATTTTTAAAAAAAATGTATTTAAATTTCCTATTTTATATAATAATTTTAGTTGAGTAGATCATAAAAGTTGATACAAACCAATACTTGAATACCAAAACTCCTTTTTATGATAAAAATATGAAATTAGAACAGAATTAAGGTCCTGAAGATGATATTTAGAGTTTATAATTTAATTAAAACGAAACTAATAATGAATAAGACGAGAAAAGTTCAGAAAAATGAAAATAAATTTACAACCAATAAATAATTTAATATAAAATTAACATTTCATAATTTTTTTCCCTTACAATATATTTTTAGTTATTCAAAAAATATTCTATGGTTGTATTTATTTATATCTTTGGTTATTTTTGAAAAAAAATGTTTAGCCAACTCTCTATTTTGAAAATATAGACATTATGCGTTGAAGTTACTTATTATTGAAAGAAAATATTACAAAAAAATAATGCACGCGTTTACTTATTTAAATTTTAAAAAAACGATAAGAGCCTTATTTATAAAAATACCTGAATAAACTTTATATATTTATATCTGTAAATTAAGGTTTGTAATTTCAAAACAAACAATAAATTAAAATTACATATATTTTTGTAAAGTAATAAAAGATTGAATAGAATTAAAGAAAAGCCTAACTAAGTTAGATATCAATAGAATTAATGAAATTCTTAAATTTCAGAGACTATTTAATACTAAATCTATTATTTTATATAAGAATTATCTAATCTATTGAATGCCCAAAACTGATAAGTTATTAAAGTAAAGATATAATAAAATTATCTATATTTATTTCATAAAAAATGAATGTTTAATTCTAAAATAGGTGTTGATTTGTATTAGCATTTTTAAGCAACTTGCTTTTTAATTATTCCGAAAACAAGTATTCTCATAATAACTACTCAAAGCTAAACAGAAGTGTAGGATAATATTGTATATTATGTAGATTTATAAACAACGGAATTCGAAGTATTAAATGCATTAAAGCGTAAATAGCTATTTCCTTTCAAAACTTAATATACATTCATTTTTTTAAACAATATTTCTTTAAGCATCATTCCTCATCGTATAGATGCTGTACATGCCTTAAACAGATTAGATATTAATTTATAACAGTGAATAAGTGATAATAGCTAATCCATATAATTTAACTCCTTAGAAAATATTATCATTACAAAGAATTAAAAGTATTACATTGATAAAAGATACTAATTTTGCTTTGGTTGCTATGTAATTAGAAATATATCTCATAAATTACTTAACTTTAGATATTCTGAAAATAATGGACGTTTTTAACTTTTAATATGATTCTAGAATTAACTATCGCTATGCAAGGTATTATTAACTTTTAAATGGTGAAAATTTTATGGTAGCAACTTCTTCTGCTGGAGTAACTATATGGACCTTAGATTTGCAATCATTTGATCATAAATATATTGGATATATTAATACAGGTATTTAATTATTCTCATTTTGTCTATCGTTTAATTAATCATTATCCTTTATCAAATATAAAAGCTTTAATGGATACCTAATATGTTTTTTATAGAGAATTGGAAAAACACCCAAATTATGATTTGCTTTTTCTAGGAGGATATTTCTTAGAATTATAAATTGTTCAAATTTAAAACATTTAACAATTATAAACTAGAGTAGTATACAAAAACAGTAATAATTTTTAGATATAATTCTTATTGAGAGGGTGTTTGTTTTAACTTAATGATTTTTTTTAAAAAAATATCACACCTAATAAAAAATTTACATTTAATTTATTAATATAATATTTAGACTATCTTCCTTAAGATTGGACATAGGTATTTACTAAAATAATAATAATTACAAAAGATGAAATTGGTAGTATCAATCAAAAGGATACGATTATATTATGTTGGAAATAAGCAATTATGATATTGCAGTTGGATTTTATAATTGACTAGCAATAAAATATTTAATTAGTTTACAACACACTCAAAAGTTATTCGGCTCCATCAGTTTCATGGTACTATTTGAAAGAACAAAATTATTTGTTTCTAGGTTATAATTAATATGCTATAATATATAACATAAAAGATAATTCATCGACAATAATTCTTTGTAAAATTTGTCTTCTTAATTTATTTAAAATATTATTTTATGATTTTATAAAATGTAGAAATATTGACTGATGGATTTTCTAACAGATATATGGTTGACTATCAAAACAAAGAATATTAAATTTTAGTAAATAGAAACGGATTCTTTGTTATGGATAGAATACGATAGGGCAGAGTTGTTAGTAAAAAAAATTCTTCTCCTTATGAATAATATTTCAAAACTAGTACCTTTTTTTAAGTAAAAAAATGCCCTTTATGTTTTATTATAATTGGAAGTCCTGGTGGAATAGCAGAATATAAAGAGTTTTACATAATGTCTACTTTAGCATTTCCTATAGTATCAGAATATAAGGTATTATGAGTTTATAGTATTCAAAATTAAATTTATTATATAATTTAAATAGGTGCTTCCTATGCTACCTCATAAAATTTAAGCTAATTAAATGAGTTTTCATTTGGATCCATTCTATCATAATGCTAC
>JH651248.1:366419-559998 GCA_000260095.1 Tetrahymena borealis | reverse complement strand
ATTTTTATAATAAGTACATTAGGATAACTCTAACTAAATTTCCCAAAAGGTAAGATTCTATTTATAATTTATTATAGCTCAATCATTTTTATTGATTACAAAAGTATTTACTGACTTTCCTAACTTTTTAGGAAAACCTTTGCATTCTTCCGTTAGTTCTCTTGATTGCTTTCTTGCTAATATTAATACAGATATTCCTATTATATATTTATATATATTATTTTCACTTATGATTACACTAATTCACTTCACTTTATTTTCAATTTTTTTATTAGTTGAAAAGAGTGTTAGATAGTTTAAATAATTCCCCTGGCATAATATGTTTAACTCTGCATTATTTCTAATACTATATACTTAACCAGATCTTGTAACCTAAATGATTTCTGTTGTTTCTTGTAGGTAAATTGGAAGCTCTTGGTATATTTTGGCAAATGTATCTTATAAATGTGATGAAGATGAATATAATAAATATACTTATTCACTAGTTATTCCATTGTTTATTCTTTGGATCTTCTTAATTCCTTTAAGCTTATTTTTGATACTCTTTAAATATAAAAATCGCCTATAAGAGATGAAAATAGAATTAAATATTGGTTTCTTATATAAGGAATATAAGTAAAAAGTCTATTATTGGGAATTTGTTAAAATATTTATTAAAATAGCTATCATCTTTTCTTTAAATTTCTATTCTTAAAGCACTTAAGTAAAGGGTAATCTAATCTTTATGTCAATTATTTTCTATGGCATTTTATCAAAACTGTTAAAGCCATATAAAGATGAAGAAATTAATTAAATTGATTTCCTTTCTACGCTTATTTGCTCTATATCAATTTACTTAGGAGTATTTTCTAGTGATAACTCTTATGTATACTATAAATACCTCTCTTATATAATTATAGTTATAATAAACACAGCATTTATTTTGTTTTTGATGCGAAAGATACTCTCTCCTTTGATAATAATAATCTAAGATAATTGCAAAATAATACTTAAAAAATATTTTTTAGAAAATAAACTATGGAAAAAATTAAGGAAATAAAGTCAATAATAGATTAAATCAATCCAATTTAATCTAGAAATAAAAAGAAAGATTAAAGGAACTTTTGTATCATTTGTAAATCAGAGTAAAGAAGTTAAATAAGAAAAACTTAGTGAGATCCATAAAATTATTAGCAGTAATTTAAATTAGAGTTTATAATTTATTAATTCTAATTTTGGAAATAGGAAGTTAAGAATAAAAATGGGCATACGATGATAAATAATTTAAAGAAGTAATCATTTCTAATAATTTTAATTCTCCTGGAAAGCAAACATCATTTGAATTGTAAAGTAGCTTTTAACTTAAATCCATTACAAATGAGTTTACAGAAGAAAAAGATGTAAAGTTAGATCAAATTTTGAGTGAACGTAATTTTTAATGATAGAAATAACATATCAATTTAATGAAATTAAATTTTATACCAAATAGGAATATTTTATGCATTTTCAAGTAATAGAATGTAAAATAACAAAAGAAAGGCATAGTAATAATTAAACAATTCGAAATAATAACTAGAAATATCTCTTAATAATATTCATAAAGATGTAAATGAAATTATGGATTAATAAATCGTCTCATTTCCACCACTTACTAATAGTTAGTACAGAAGGAAATCTGTTTAATAAGAAATTTAAGAAAGTGAAAGAATTACAGACAGTTTCAGTAAATACATTTTGGAAAAATAAATATATTCACAAATTTATAAAATAAAGGCGAAAAAGAAATAGTAGAATCAAATAGACCAATATCTTAAAATTGAAATTACTACATTAAAGACTAAAAATATATTTCTAAGAGATAGCTTTATAGGTAGGTTATTATTAAAAAGGATTAATAATAAAAGTATTATTTTCTTTCAATAAATTTCTTTAGATGTACTTTACTATATTTCATAGATTGTATTCTCATCACTTTTAATTTTATAAAATTTAATTCTTTAATTTAATCTATTAAGTTAATTTCTTATTGCATTTATCATTAAATTTTAAATATTTATCATTTTATTTTATAAATAATTTATTTGCTTTAAAAATAAAATTCTATCAAAAATAGTATTTAATCATCATCTAATTTTTTACCTAAAAGATTTGATATTATTCATCATATTCCTCTTCGCTTTCTATCTCACTGTTATCAGTATTTATTGATAATAAGCTAATTTATTAGTCATTTTCTTCATCTTATTTATAATAATGATTTTGATTTTCATTTCCAGTAAATATTCCTATATCTAAATATATTCTAGATTAATTATTTGCATCCATTGATAAATTTGTTTTATTTTCGCTACTAATAATTATTAATATTAATTAGAATTAATAATATTAGATGAAATAGAATCAAAATAAATTTTTTTGATGATCTGAAATATTTGACAAAATTTCTTGCATCTGTCTTTAAAAGAGTTCATTAACAAATTGTGGAATAAATGATTAAAATAAGATATTAAACTAACCTTACCTTAGATTATTCAAGATTTTGATCATATTTGATCCTCTATCAGTAGTAATGGCTTTAATAGAACTTATAGATTATTAATTATTTTAAAATCTCTAATTCTAAAAAAGAATTTAAGATAATAAAAGATAAGAGATATGGACAATTTTTGGTACTAGAACAACCCCTATCTTTAGTATCTATTTTTCAAAATTAAATACAAAATTGATTTTAAAATTAAAAATTTATAAGAGAGAATTGATATGGTCTTTCTCTATTATATATAGATTTAAGAAAATATAACAAAGTTTATACTATTGTTATCTTGCCTATTAAATTTTACATTCAAATATTTAAATTAAAATAGAGTATTTGCTAAGAAGTAGGGAAAGTATGTTATTGAAAATAAAGTATGGAAGAATAAAGTTAAATAAAATCTATTCTATTACCCTTCTATAGAATGAATTAATTAATTTATAATAGTTATCTTTTTGCCTAAAATCTTAGTTTCTATATACAAAATTATATAATGAATTATGGTATTTTGGAAATGTCAACTCTCTCAACTTATAATTTTTCATCTATCAATAGATATTTTATTATAACCTCTACAAATAAAAAAGGAAATAAGGCTATCTATCTTTACCAGATTTCATATTAAAAAATAAAGGATTTTGAATATTAGAAATTAAAAAGCGAAGTAGAAAGAAAAAACAGATTAAAAGAAAGTGTAAAGTAGTAAATAACGTTAATGAAATTCATATAATAAGGTATTTTTTTTATAATATTAAATGGATTTCTATAAATGTTAAGAATAGAATGTATCCAATGTCCTGACCTGATAGCCTACTAAGGTATTTTCTATTAATCACCACCTATCAATTCTCACTAAATGTTTTAATAGGATTTAATTTATTTTAAGGATTTATTGCTACAGAGTTTGTTTTAATCCCTAAAACAAGCATACTTATAATAGTTACATCAAGCTTGGTTTCAGTCATTAATAATAGAGTTTACTATGTAGATTTACAATCAACAGAGTTTTAAGTTATAAATTCTTTAAAGCGTAAGTGCAATTTTAACTTCAAAATATACTGAAAATTAACTTGTAATCATAATGAAAAGCATCCTATTTTATTCAAATGATGGAATACATACCGCAGACTGATCAATTACTGATTTGTAATTCTGAATAAGTAATTTTAGCAAACCCATATAACTTAACACCTTTAAATATTATATCTCTGCAGAGGATTAATAGTCTAACTGTTATAGTAGACACATAGTATGCGATTATTACTATGCAATACGAGTTATATGTGATAAGTTCGATTACTCTTGAAATACTAAAGATTATGGATATATTTATATTTCAGTATGATTCAAATATCTAATATAAGATATCCTAATACTATACATTATCGACCTTAGAAAATGTTTTATTCGTCTCTTCCACTGCAGGAATATCTTTGTGGACTTTAGATTTAAGCATTATGGACCACAAATTTATAGGCTATATCAATTAATGTAAGTTAATTTAATTAAGAAAATAACATAAATTACTCATTTATAAACTGATAATTAATTAAATTGTTATAATTATAATTATAGCTAGATTAAGCCCATAATATTAGATACAACAATGCTTTCAAAAGCACCCTAGTTATGATTTAATTTTCTTTGGAAATCCTTTCTTGGAATTATAAATTATTCAAATATCTAATGTTTAAAAATAAATCCACAGATCAGTCTATTTTAATTGTAAATATTTACAGAAAACTTAAAATTAATAGAGATCATAAATTAGTTAAGTTTTATTTTGCAAAGGAGATAAATTAAACTAAGAATATACCTAAGAAAATATATACACATTTAATTTCATTAAATTAACAATTATTTAATATTTCAAAAATTCCTTCTTTTAATTACTAATTTTTAATTTTTAACAGAGTATTTACCTTATGATGGAAGATATTCCTTTACTGATTTAGTAATAATACCAAAAGGGGAAAGAGCAGGCTCTACTGCTAAGGATTTAGTGATATTGGGTTGGTATTATGGTATAGTTATTCTAGAGATGGATTTTTAAATAGATTAATAAAATAACATAAACTTAATTTATAATCATTTTTCAAGCAGTCCATCAGCAGGAAGCAATTGGCTTTATTTGAAAGAATAGTAATTTATAGTATTTGGAAGAAGTGAATTTGCTTATTTATTTAATATTAATACTCAAGAAACTACTTCTATACTTTGTAATTTAATTATAATTTGTAGATTAATTTATTAACTATTTTTATTTAAATTCAAAGAATCAATTTCAGATGGATTTTCTAGGAGATATATCATAGAATACTCTAACAAAGAATACTAAATTGTTATCAATAGAAATGGATTATTTGTAGCCGATAGAATTTATTAAGGAAGAACTATTTAGAAAAAGACTGATCCTCCTTAATAATAATATTTTAAAGCAAGTACTTTTTTATAAGTAAGAGGTCAGCTACTTTCCTTCGTAATCATAGGAAGTAATAAGGGCTTTTCTGAACTATTAGATTTTTATATAATGGTAACAGATGCGTTTCCAATACAATCATAGTATCAGGTTTTAGTTTATTTTTATATTAAGCTGATTTTTTATTTATTAATTTAATTTCTTTTTAAAAGATAATATCCATGTTGCCTCACAATATATAAGCAATTTAAATGAGCTTTCATATGGATCCATTTTACTATAATAATGCTGTATGGATTACAATTGGGATTTCCTATACAGAAAATACTTTTGGATATCTATTCATCCTTTTAAATATATACAATTAAAATGAATATTATTATTTAAAGTCACCAAATTTAACTGAAAATTAGCTGAAATCATAATTTGCTTTAGCTTCTATTGAAGATATTACAAATTAAGAAATAATTGGTATTACTTATAATGGTATCGTATTTAGGTGGAATTTATAAACCAAAGCTTATATTTAATCAGTCTAAATAGGTAAACAAAAATATTTTTATTAAAATATTGTTTTTAAAATTTTATTATTTAATAACCTAAAGAAAGCTGCTTGAATTCTATTATGGGCAATATCTATAATCACGTTTTAGGTGATAACACCATTTATAGGTATTTAATTCTCATTTGTGATACTTACATTGGAAAAGTTCTGGATTTGTAAACAGGTAAAGTTTAAGTGCTTGAAATGTAGTTTTATTCTATGAGTAGAGTAGTTAGCGTATTTGAATCAATAGGGCTTATAGGAATTGGGTGTAATAATGGATTTAGTTACTTTTTTAGATACTCTCATTAATTAAAATAATTTAACTTTTTAATAAAAATTGGATCTTCAAAGCTGCTTGAATAAGTATTATTCATCTAATTACTGAAAGATAATGTAATATGGATTTAATACTAATTTAGAGATGTATATTATCCTATAAATTAATGCTTATAAGATATTAACAATTGTCTATCCTGTTCTTTTGATACTTATTTTAAAGTAAGTGAAAAATAATAACCCTCTAATTATTATGGTATTGGAACAATAGATTAGCCTTATACTTCCTCAAATAATTTCTTATCTGCAATTTTGAAAGTAATTTACTTTTTACATTGAGCTAAATCAAGACTTTTGAATTTTCTTTTTAATTATTTTAAAAAGAATTATGTATTTATTATAACAATATTATTATTGAAATAGGCCTAGATGTATAGAGATACAATTTTTGGAGTGATAAATATTAATGCTAATCTTTTTTTAGAGGATAGTTAGATGCTGTCTTTAAAAGAGGAGTTTTTAAATTTTGACTTTAACCAATAAATTTCCCTAACCCTTTAAAGCACAATTGAGAAAAGTTTAGGATAAATTAAAGCATATAATTAGTTATCGTTTTAAAACTATAATTCGATCAAATTTAAAGATATTTAGATAAACTTTGATTTGTAAAAGAAATAAAGCTTAAATTGTGGACTTGCCTTTACTAATTTATAGCAAGCGATTTTAGATAACATATAGATTCAATATACGAATACAATAGACAAATAAAATTGTTATTCAATAAATGTTGATAATACCTATCTCTAATTTTTAAATTACTAGTTAATAGATACAAATTTAACAAAGAAATCATAAATCATTTCAATTGAAAATTCTAGTTAGGTACAAGAAACTGTATTTTATTCTAAAATTAATAAATTTTTTATTTTAAAATTAGGCATACATAAAGAATATGACTATTAGGAATTGCTAGATAGATTCTAGCTTTATTGTGCTCAATTCCTTTAGCGATATATTTTTGGTTGGGGATCAGATCGAAATAAGTAATAATACATCCATTTATAATGCTACTAATTAAGAGATATCTTCGCTTTTCATTGCAGGCCAATATAATATCACTAATTTGAATATTTCTGCTAACAATTTTATTAATATAAAATTATTTTCAACAATTCCTTCATTAAAATAATTTAATTACTCTTTTCAATTTGAGAATATCTTAATCGAAAATAACCAATTTTAATTAAATAGCAAACATATTTTCTTTAATGCTCTTTATTCTTAATTATCTACTCCTGATCATAATTTCATTCTAAAAACTGGCAATTTCTTTAATAACTCCTATTCCATTGGAAAAAATGGAGATTCTGTTTCTATTAGCGACAACTCTTAAAGCACTAGCTACCTAATTTAAACAGAAAAGATAAAAAATATTTAGTTAAGGGACATAGAATTTTCAAATCATACTGAATCTTCTCTCATGGAATTTGTATATACAAAGTCGATTGATATGAGTAACTTTAATTGTACTGATGTCATTCAAGATAATAATGTATAAATAACAACCACTGCAGGATGTTTCTCAATTTCTGAAGTTTAATAGCTTACTATAGATTAATACAAGATAGAAAATAGAAAAAGCTAAGATATCTAATTATCTCTAATTGTAAATAAATAATATGAAGATTCAATAATAATAATGAAAAATGGATTATTTTTAAATATGAATCTTAATTAGGCACAACCTAGTTCATATGTCAGTCCAATACAAATTATATCATAATTGAATTCTAACATTTTAATAAAGGGATGTATATTCAAATAAAATAATTTAAATGCTCCTTAGGCTTCACTAACTTACTCAACTACAGCAATTTGGATATAAAACGTTTAAGGAAAAACAACAATTACTAATTCTATATTTATAGATTCCTCAAGTAATTCAAAATTTAACTTCATCTACTTAGAAAGTAATACAGTTATAATTTAAGATTCATATTTTGGGAATTCCTCAGTAAAATATAAAAATTAGTTAATTTCTAACCAAAATATTTAAGATATTAAATAAGAAGGAGGCTTTATCAGAGCTAATGTATTAAATTTATAGATAAAAAATATTACCTGTAACAATTCTGTAAGTTTGATAGGTTCATTTATTTACGTAGAGTCATATGGTGAATCCTTAATAGTAAACATAAAAGACTCTTAATTTATGGATGGGTATTCAGCTGAGGATGGAAGTGCTCTTTATTTTGATAATGATAAAGTTTAATTCTCTTTTACTTGTTAAAATTGTAATTTTACTAATTTTTATAATCTCTAATAATCATCCTCTGTCATTTCATTTAGGTATATTAAATTTATTTAAAGATGTTAATAGATTATTCAATTTAAATTATAAATTAAGTAATTAAGGTTAATTGGACTAGAACAAATCAATATTTTTGAATTAAGGGGTGATTAAAAATCTAAAAGGATAAAGCAGCAGTTTCTTTGTAAAAGTATTTGGATTAAAGTTAACAATAAATAATTATTTTGACATTACCAATTTGTAGTAGAGGGATAGTTTATTTAGCTAATCATTAATTTATTCTTCAAATTCTGAAATTACAATTACAAATTGCTAAGTTTCTGACTTTTATATTAAATAAGAAATTCCACTAATCATAGGAATTTAATAGAGTTAAATAAATATTTAAAATACAACATTCATAAACTCAAGCTATTCTTCAAGCTTTATTTCAGCTTCTGATAGCTCTCTAGGAATTAAAAATTCTACATTTAAGTATATTAGCTAATACCAAAATTCAAAAAACAAAAGAATACTACTAAATGAATAAATAAGTGATCTTCCAAATTCTTTAATTACAATAAAATCAAGTTCTTTAAGAATAAGTGATAATTCATTATTTTAAGGAATTTCTTGTACTAATTTATGCAGTGGATCTATTTTATAAATGCTTGATACATAATTCTCAATCTCAGATTCCTATTTCTTAAATTCAAAGGTTTAAAATAATTTTTATAATGTATGATTTTCAAATCTCATTTTTTATTTTATGGATAGGGAAATTAAGGAGGAGCTATGTTTATAGAAAATCCATCAAATTTAACAAGTTCTTCAATAATAAATTCTACATTTTAGAATAATACTTCAATTTAAAATGGAGGAGCTTTAAGCATTCTAGCTTTATCAAATTATGTAAAAAATATTAATTTATTATAGCTTTTAACCTATGTTAATTTTAAAATTAGATGTTTGATATGAACTTAATCAATACAGCCTTTACAAATAATACTTCTTTGTAAGGCTATGGAGGTGCTATGTTTATTTACTCTGAATTATTGAATGATGTCAACTAAAAAATTTATATTAATACTTCAAAGATAACAAATAACTCAGCTACCATAGGAGGAGCAGTTTATACTAAAAACATATATCCTTAGGTTGATAATAATACAATTATCTCTAGTAATAAAGCTAGTAAATTTGGTTAAGATGTTAATTCTTATCCATCTAAATTATTTATGAAAAACTAAAATGAATTTCTGTCTAATAATAATTCTTCTTAAATTGTTAATAACCAACTTCTAATTAGAAGTTTCAGAAGTGGAAATAACCTGTCTACTATTCAATTTTAAATGCTAAATAATTAAAATGAATTGACTATACCTTAGAGCGGTGAGGACGATTATTATGTTAAAATTAGAATTAGCAACAAAACAACAAATGCAAGTGGATTTTATATAAGAGGCTAATAATAGGCCTTATATAAAATCAATGATAGAAACGATAAACTTAGTCAAATTACTTTCGATTAAACTTAGATTATTGGAATCCCTGGTTCTACAGGAATTATTGAATTCTATTCAGATAAAATTTACTCATTAAATGAAAAAACATTTTAATTTACTTAGGATTATAGGTATGAGATCTAAATGGAATTTAGATATTGTCAAGCTGGAGAGTATATTAGTAAATACAATGATTACTAAGAATGTATTAGTTGTCCTTAGGGTACATATTCAATAGATCCTAAAGAATGCTTAGATTGTCCTACTGGAGCAACTTGTTAAGGTGGGAAAGATATTAAATGTAAAGAGGGTTATTGGAGATCAAGCAGTACAAATGATTAATTTCTATAATGTAGCTAAACAGCTAATAATTGTATTGGTGGTACATTTGGAGATGATTCATGTAAATAAGGGAGTATTGGAGCATTATGTGAGGAATGTGATGTAATATTTGTTTATTGAAATAATTTATCCTTAATTGATCGAATAAAAAATAGATCTATGGTGAATATTGGTAAAAAAGCTATACTAAATCGAATAATGATAACGAAGAATGTGTAAATTGTGAAGAAACTAAGAATTATTTTTGGAAACTAATTGGTATGACAATATGGACATTATCTTCTTTATTGTTTACAATTAAAAAAAATGAAGAAAATACTTTAATGAGAAGAATAACTGTTTTATTGGCTAAACATTTTAAAAGATCAATTAACAAATCCTCAAGTACGAATTATCCAACGAGTGCATCCCTGCTATAGAATAATAATTCTATTTAATAGAATAAAACAGGAATATATATTAAGTTATTTTTTAATTATATCTTTATTATTAGTTCACTAGGTTCTCTCAAATTAAGAATTCCAAAAAGTAATTTCTTATTTTTAATAATAAAATTAAATTTTAGCCTATTTTTTTATCTAATAAGCTTTAACTGGGATCCCAAGTTTAATGGGAAAACCGTTAGACTCCACAGTAAGCTCACTGGAGTGTTTTTTAGTTGATTTGTAGCTATCTATTCCTTTAATATATGTTAAGCTCATCTTCTCTCTCTTTCTAACATTAATTCACTTTTTATTATTTTCATTGATATTATTGATTGAGAAGAGAGTTAAAAGATTAAAATAATTTGCCTGGCATAATATTTATACATCTGGCATATTTTTGATACTTTATGCACAACCTGATTTAGTAACCTAAATGATTTCTCTTGCTTCTTGTAGATAAATTGGAAATGAAAGTTATATTTTAGCAAACGTATCTTATAAATGTGATGAAGATTAGTATTTCTAATACACTAATTATTTAGTTATTCCCTTTTTTATCCTATGGATATTTATCATTCCACTTACTTTATTTATTATACTCTTCAAAAATAAGTCTTAACTATCAGAACTTAATATAGAATTAAAATATGGATATCTTTACAAAGAGTATACATCTAGAGCTTATTATTGGGAATTTGTGAAAATATTCATCAAAATAGCTATTATTCTATCATTAAATTTTTACTCATAGCACAACTCTGTAAAAGGTCATTTAGTTTTGATGTGTGTTATACTATATGGAGCTCTTCTTAAAACCATAAAACCTTATAAGGATGAGGAAATTAATAAAATAGATTATTATTCTACTCTAACCAGCTCTGTCTCTATTTTCTTGGGTGTCTTTGTCAGTGATAGCGATAACAATTTTGATTATTACTAAATTATTTCTTATACATTGATTGTAATTATTAACTTAGCCTTCTCTTTTTAATTATCTAGAAAGATATTTGCTACATATATATCTTTAATTCAAACAAAATGCACTCTATTTTTTGAGAAATATATATAAAATTAAAAAAAATTTCAATAAAAAGGAATGAGTTAATAAAATAGAAGAGGAATAAATCCTAACTTAAAAAAGAAAATAAATAAGATTCTCTATTAATTTTAAAATAGAAGTAAGATTGATAAATAATTATTATTAAATCAGATACTAAATAGCTTCAATAGTAAGATAATTAACTATTTTAATTTTAAATATTTTTTAAAAAATTAATAATTTAATTAAAAAAGATAAATAAACATCAAAATCTCCTTAAATGCTTTCCAAAAATCAAGATGTACTTTAGAATGATTTTAATTCACCAGAATTTACTTCGCTTTAGATGTTAAGTAGTTGCTAACTTAAGTCAATAATAAGTGAATACAGAGATGAAAATGATATTAAGTTAGATTGTATTAATAGTGAAGGTAATTAATTTTATTTTTAAAAATATTATTTGAATTTTTTTAACTGAAAAAAAACTAGGAAAATACTAAACATTTAATTCTAAAGGAATTAAACCCTAAAGGAAAAATAATGACAAATAATTAGTAGACCTAGAGATAAACAAAACTTAAATTGAATTGGAGCAGTAAAATATTCAACTTGTATAATTAAATTTAATTGACACGCTCAGTAATAGAAAGGAAACTTAATGAATTCTTTAAAAAATAAAATAAGTTGAATTCGATCAAAGTATAAAATTTTTTTAATCGAATATAATCTAAATTATTTATTTAAAAATAGAAATTTTAAATGTAAGACCTTGGGATAAAATCCTAATTGAATAAAGAAAAATAATTAAAGGATATAAATTTAATTTAGTTAGTTAATTTGTTTAATTATCATATTAACTCTTAAATAAATTAACATTTATAATAAGTAAAAAAATAATAAATTATTGAATATTTAATACTCTATTGGTTTTATATTATATTAAAATAAAAGTGTTTATAAATAAATTAGATAATACTTAAGATAATATTAATTAATATATCATTTAGTTTAGTTATAAATTAAATTCAAGTATTTTAAATAATAAATAAAATTAAGTGATTAATACTTATATAATCATGGTCAAAAAACTTTTTAATAAGAATATTTATAGATCAAAATTTAATTTTGAGGTATTTGTGAATTAATTTTATAAATATGTAAAAAATTTAGTTAAACATTTATTTATTTAAAATAATATTTTTTAATCAATCAATTTTTATCTTTTGAATTAATTTGTAAGAATAAAAATTTTCTCAAACAGTTAATTTATATTAACTAAAGATGCAATTTGAACAGCTTATTTACTTATGGAAAACCTATAAATTTAGTATAAATGAGAATTAAGAAATAGAGAAACTAAACAAAATGAAAATAATTCAGGTAAATAATTCATGAGTGTGTTTTTTGTATTTTTATTAATATTATCCTAATTTTGAGTATATTATATAATTAGGTTATTTGTTGTAAATTTTACTTTAATAAATAGTTTTTTCTGTGTTATTATGAATAAGATTTCCTTATTTTAAAAGCTAATTTTAATGTGTTTTTTCTCTCTCCAATCAAGAAGTCTTTTTAATAAATAAATATAATTGAAAAAATTAATTGAGTAATCAAACAAAATTTCAGATTTAAAAACAAAAAAGACCAAATATTATTTTAGCATGAATAAAAAATTATTCTTTTTAATTTTATTTCATTATTGGATCTAACAAATTCAAAGTAACATTTGCCCAGATATACAAAGCTTTCATAGTAAATATAATTTATTATTCTATTTATTGCTTCATTTGATGTTTATTATTTTATGCTAATAGGTGTAAAGTTTACAGACAACTATGAAATTATTGGGTTTGTGAAAATATATAAAACAAGTATTCTTTTAATTAATACCGCTCCAAAAGGGAATTCAAATTCAAATATAGTATACTATGTAGATATTTTAGTTCCTGGAGGAGATGTAATCAATTCCATTAAGCGTAAATATATAAATTCTATCAATAAAGTAGATTAGAATCACATTATTATAAAATAGCCGACTACAATATCGTGTAAATGGATTATATCAATAATTAGGATAAAATTATAGCAGTAAATAGAGAAAAATTAATTATTGCCAATCCTTATACACTCTCTACTGAGCATTCTCAATCTCTAGACAATGTAGTTAGCATGAGTTTAGTTTCTTCCTCAGATTTAGTTGTAATTACTACAGATTATTAACTTATTGTTTATGATCTGGTTAAATTGAGAATAGTTTAAACGTTAGATTAACTCTCATCAAACTATGATGGGGTAATAAAATATAACTTTGCGAAATACTATAAATTATAGAGTGGTTAGGAAGTAATTATAGCCTCTGATTTATAGGGCATATAAACTTGGAGTTTTCCTTTAGCTACTTTAGAACCTAAATTCTATGGATACTTAAGTTTTAGTAAGTTTAAATTACTTATCATCTGTTATTTATATTCTAAAGAAAATTATTTTATAATCTATTTTAAAAATATTAGCTTTAAAAGACCCAAAATAATCTTATTTTCAATCATTTGATATACATCCTGCTTTTGATATAATTTTTATCACAAGCTTTAATCTATAATTATTGTCCTTTTAAATACAAGATTTCACAAAAAATTAATATAAGTAGTTATTTTGGATAGGTAATGCAAATTTTTAATAAATTAATTCAATCTTCAATAACACTTAATTTTAATTAAAAAAGTATTGTATAATGATCAAAATCTTGTGTTAGATAATATCGTCAGTTTACAAACAGATATCTTAGGTAAATTTAATAACGCTCTATTTACTGGGTATTCGAAAAGAGTTTTTCTTTTGATTCTTGATATTTCACAAGACTAAAGTAATGATATATAAATGAGTATAACTGATATAAGAATAGTTGATGTTTAGTCTTAAACTAAATGGTATGTATTTGCTGATTAAAAATATTTTGCCTTTGGAAATGTTAATATCGCAACTCTATTCTATTATCCAAATACAAATAGAGCTGATTTTTTAAGTAAGTATCATTTTATTTAATGTATAATGAAAATCATATTATCTTTTATAAAAAGTAAATTATGTAGACGGAGTATAGAGAAGGTTAATATACACCAATTCTCAAGGAGTAGATTATTTTATAAGTGTAAAAGATAATACAATTAAGCTTACTAATAGATCTATTTATAAAAGAAATGATTGGGTCTCTAAAAATCCTCCATTACCAATGATTTCTAAGCCAAATTCGTTACTATCAGTTAAAGGATGTCCTCAGTGCCTTGCATTTTTTGCAACAAATAATTCTGATGGAAATAATTTATTATTTATAACAAAGATTGACCCTTTTTTCGATGGTTATGCGGTAATTATTTAACTTTAATTTCAATTAAAGGAGAGGGGATTTTTACTAGAAAGAAAATGTAAAGAATATAAGTAGTACTCATTATAAACTATTAATAAAAATCCTATTTATTTAATCTATAAACTCCTCCCTCTTTAAAAATTAAATTTTATAAAATTAAATAAAAAATGAATTAATTTATAGGCTATAAGTGTTTCTTATTTTGGGTTCGATTTGAAAAAGATGGGAGTAACATTTGATCCATATTTTTACGATAATTCTGTTTGGATGCCTTTTGGTCTGTCAAATAAATCAGACTAAGATCTTAGGTTAGTTTTGGTAATTAGTCTTTATGGTAATGGACTATTTGAGCTTTATTCTAGTGTTCCAGATGAAAATAAATTAAAAACAAGTTATGCTCTTTCTTCTTTAGAAGATTCTAGCAATTTAGAAATTATTGGTGTAGGTTTGTTAGGTCATGTATTCGTTTTTGATCTTCCTAATAGAAAGCATAAATATACTAAGATTATCAGTAAAATATTTTAAATAATTTTTAAATATTTTATTTATTTTGAAATGATGAAAAAGGTGGATGTCTCAATACTGAAGTAGGTGATATATTTCACTATTAAAGTGAAAAATGGTTAATAATCATTTGTGAAAATAGAAATGCATATGCATTTAATTATTAAAATGATAAGCTAATTAAACTAAGAACACTAACTTCTATCCCTAAATTTGTAAGAACCTTCTCATCTATTTAAATGATAGTAGTCTGTGATACTAACTCTGGATTTATCTATTTATATAAATATCTACCAGATATTCAAGATTTTAATTTATTTTTATCATTTGGAACTGGTGCATTAAAGGATTAAATTACCTATGTAGAGCTCTTTTCAGACAATACTTTATGGATATAGTATAAATTTAGGGATACTTTTATCAGTTTAAGCAGTTGCTTATAAAATCCTAATTCTTGTATAAAATGTACCTAATAGTCATATTTCTTGGCAACAGAAAAGTTTAATGATTCAGAAAATTATGGTAGTGGAAATTCAGATTCTCCATTTACAAGCACAAATAGTTTTTTAGTAGCATTTCTAAAGGTAAATTTTCCTAAATAAATAATTAATTTAATCAAACTAAATACATTTTATTTTTTTTAGGCGTAAAGATATAAAGAAGTATTTATTAATGTAGAGACAATTAATACTGGCATTCTAATTGACCCTTCTTAAGAAATTGTTTTAAAAAAATAAATATTAGATTTTGATTTTAATTAAATTATATCTTTAGATATTAAAGGCAAGCTTGATTCTGTTTTATCAACTATAGCATTAGCTAATCAGCTTTCTTTAAGTGGTTATAATAGAGTGAATTTGAAAGACTTGATTATTTCATTTAATTTATAAAATAATGCAGAGCTAGATTGTGGTTTTTCTTTTGCTAATATCCAATCTCTAAATATTGAGAATATATAGGTAATTGAAAAGAATACTTTAGACAATTAAAATTGCTATTCTTTCTAGATTACTAACTCGCTTTTAACGCTTAAAAAATACCAAATAAAAGATATAGATTTTACTAATAAAGGATAGATCATAAATATAGATAATTCACCACAAGTAATAAGATTATTATTTTACAAATCATTAATTTTTATTTAAAACCATTATATTTATTATTTATTTAAAATAGATTATATTATAAGATTTTTTATTGGAGAAGTGCACTTTGGGAACAAAATTTAGTATTCTAAGATCATCTGATGATATAATTCTGATTGGTAGTGGTATAGAAATCTAAGAAAATAAATCTGTAATAGATACTACAATAAGAAAGGATGATTTGAGTTCTTTATTTATTGTTGGGCAGTTATAGTTAACCTCTGTTAATATTAAAAATAATATATTCAGGAATATGATGATTATATCAACTCTTTCATTAGTAGAACAAAATGATTATATATTTTCTTTTGAGGTAGTCAATCTAATTGGAAACTAATTTATTATATAATCACCACACCTTTTCTTTAGCTCATTTTATACTATGAGATCTTAACCTTCTCACACCTTAAAAGTAAAAGATTTTATAGCATAAAATAATGTATATAATCCCAAATTTGATGACTCGCCATTAGATGAGAATATATCTACATCCTCAATATTCTCAACAGAGAAAATAGGACATATTTCATTAGATAATGTTTAACTAATCAATCATTATGAAATATCCTTTATATATGCTCTATATGGATCAGATATTACAGTTACTTCTTTTTCATGTATTGATGATATAGGTTTTATTGACAAAAATTAATTACCTAGTTCTCGTTCCTCTGGATGCATATTTTTAGAGGAAATTAAATAAATAGATTTAAGTATTACAATAAAAAACAAATTAGCTAAAGATTCTAATTTAATAACAATTTTAAATGAAGAATATTCTAATTCCTAAATTAATTTAAACTCTGGTGATTACTTTGATTTGGTACTTATTTAAACTTAATCTAATTCTTACTCTAACCCCATTTCAATTAAGTGCACTGATGTTTCAATTATTTAATTATCAAACTAAAAATTTTCAAAAGTTACTTTATAAGTACCTCAAAACTCGCTTACATATTCTGCTTCAGCAATTTGGCTCTTAAATCCCGATGGAGAAACGATAATAAAAGGTTCCTCATTTGAAAATGGATCCAGTAACTCCAGATATAATTTTATATATATTTAAAGTGATTAGCTTACAATTGATGATTGTTAATTTCACGAATCTTCATTTACTCAGTTAGATAATTTCATCCAGTTAAAGACTTCTGAAATTACAAATTATGGTGGATTCATAAATGCAGCTATAATTACAATGAAAATTTTGAATTCTCATTTTACTTAATCGGTTGCTCTGTATGGCTCCTTCATTTACATACAACCCTTTAATAAATTATTAAACATACATATTAAAGACTCATCTTTTGATTAAGGCTTTTCTATAGCTGACGGAAGTGCTATATACATCTATAACTATAAAACGGATAATACTGTATTTACTTGTGATAATTGTGATTTTTCAAATCTATTTGTAGGTTCCTATATCTAAGCTTCTACAATTGGAATATTGTAACTATTATTATTATCCTTAAATTATTTTTTAAAATATATTAATAATTTTAATAAAAAAAGCGATTAGTCTTAAAAGGAATTGTCTTTTAATGGAGGATCTATTAAGAATATCTTTGGTAGAATATAGAATTATTTTCTGATTTTATAAGTAGGAAAAGTAGGGCTATCAGGTATTAAGATTTAAAATAAAGAAATCTAATTTGAATAGCTTAATGTATTAGCAACTCTTCTGTATTCATTAAAAGCGGAAGTAACTATTGAAGGATGTGAAATGAAAGATATAAATAAATTTGATAATTATCCATTATTGCTATTTTCTGAAAATTCTGATAATTATTTAAAGAATAATTAGTTTAGCGATTCTTAATTCACAGGAACATTGGTTACAGTTTTATAACAAGGAAAACTAACAATTCAAAATTCATAATTCAAAAATGTCTCTAAACTAATATAATCTAGAAGGTAGTTATAAACATCAAATGATTCATCAAATGATAATTATGCATCTCTAATTATTATGGAGGATTCTACATTATCTATTTCAGAGTTAACAGAATTTAACCATATTGTTTGTGGTGATTAATGCAAAGGATCTATATTAAAACTAAAAAATACTGTATTTACTATTACAGATACTTATTTTATCAATTCAAATGTAAAATAAATTTTTCAAATACAAAATTAATTAATTATTTATTTTATTAAAAATACTAAAAATGTCAATAGGCTTATGAAGGAGGAGCAATTTATGTTCTGGGCCTACAGTAGATAAATAAAATTTAAAATTGTAGATTTTAATAAAATAAATCAACATTAAATGGAGGATCAATCTATATATAAGCTTTAAAAGATAATGTAATATTATACTTTTGAGAATTAGTTTAAATTAAATTTATTTACCTTTTAATTTTAAATCTATTAATCAGGTATTTCAACTAGATATAGAGTAATGCGATATTTCTAATAATCAATCCTTAAATGGAAATGGTGGTGCTGCATATATCAATTCTGAGGCTCTTAATTCCTCTAATTAATAAATAAAAATAATAGATACCTAAATTTATTTAAACAGAGCATTAATTGGTGGTGCTATTTTTACAAAGATAATATCTCCTAGCCTATTAGGCACTACCTCTTTAACCGATAACACTGCTTTATATTATGGAGGAAAGATCTCTACATATCCTTCACATTTATTATTTTTAAATGAAAATGAATTTAGCTCAAAAAATTAGTATGAAAGAATTGATGATAACAAATTTAAGATTTAAAATTTTAGGAGTGGTGACAATTTAACTACAATTATATTTTAGCTATAAAACGATTACAATGAGGTTGCAATTCCTTCTAGTAGTACTGAGGTATTTACTCTAAAAGCTTAAATAAGCAAATTAACAAGTAAAAATGAATAATACTACATCCGTGGATAAGATTCTGTTGATTATTCTTATGATATTAAATAAATAAAAAATAGCATCTTCAAATTCGATCAAATACAAATTATAGGAATCCCTGATAGTTAAGGAATAGTTGAATTCGTTAGTGATTCTATCAAAATATTAAACAAAAATACCAATTAGTTTGAAAACAATTATTCATTTAAGGTGATTATAAATTTTAGAAAGTGTCAATAAGGTGAATATTTGAGTACATATAACAAATATTCTGAATGTTCATTTTGTGAAGATAACACCTATTCTTTTGACACCAAAGACTGTACAGAATGTCCTCAAGGAGGTATTTGTAAATATGGATAAAAAATTTAGTGTAAGCCTGGATATTGGAGAGAAACAGAAAAAAGTACTCATTTATTAGAGTGTAAAAACTCTAATTTTAACTGTATAGGAGGCCCTTATGGTAATTAAATTTGTGCTGAGGGCAGTATAGGAGCACTTTGTGAAGAATGTGATGTAATAATCATTTTTATAATCTTTGTTTAATTAATTTAAAAGGCATAAAATTTTTATTATTTCTTTATTTTAGATTTATGGAGATTACTGGCCTGTAAGCTATACAAAAATATCAGGCGGTTATTGTGTTAAATGCACAAAACCTGAAGACTATTATTGGAAATTAATAATAACTACATCATGGACTTTTATTTCAGTCATCCTTGCTATAAGAAAGGAAGAACAAAGTATAAAAATCAAATACACTAACAAAATATTAGAAAAGTATTTTGTTCCTAACCCTAATAGAAGGAAATCAATGTCGGTTTCATAAAATAATCATTCTATGGAATAATTAGATGACAAATAAGGTGTGTATATAAAGATATTACTAAATTATGTCTTCATTGTAAGTTCAATTACCACATTTAATCTATAGTTTCCTTCAGGTAAATTAATACATACTTATTTTAGATCATTCTTCTTAAAATAATATTATATTTAGGTTTGATGGAATTCCCTAATTTTGTTGGAAAGCCTATGGCTAATGCTACAACTTCATTAGAATGCTTTTTGGTTGATATAGACACACCAGTTCCTTTAATTTATCTCAAGCTTTTATTTTCGCTTACTATTCCAACTTCAATTATACTTTTGTTTTTTATAGGTAGGTTAATAACAGCTATAAAGTAGATAAAGTAGAATAAATTTCCTTGGCATAATGTTACTACAGCCATCATTTTTATGATTCTTTATATTTAACCTGATTTGGTTACTTAAATGATATCTCTTATTTCTTGTAGAACCATAGGGGAATCTTAATTTATTCTTGGTAATGTGTCATATAAATGCTTTACTGATGACTTCTATAAGTATTCTTGGATTTTAGTTATTCCCATGCTAGTATTGTGGGTTGGAATTATACCCTTCGTATTATTCAGAGCGTTATAAAAGAATAAATCAAATTTGGAGAAATATAATATCCTTCTTAAGTATGGGTTCTTATATAAAGAGTATAAAATTAGAGCTTTTTATTGGGAATTCATAAAAATGGCTTTAAAAATAGTTGTCATTCTTTCTCTAAATTTTTACTCTTAAAACATCTAAATAAAAGGTTCTTTGATTTTCTTATCTATAAGTTTCTATGCTTATCTCACAAATAAAGTCTAACCCTATAAAGATGAGTAGATTAACTTAGCAGATTTTTATACAATTATAGTTTCTTCGGCAACCATTTATTTATCTTTAATCATATATAATAATGAATTCGAATACATTGTTTATATCTGCTATGTTAATATAACTATTATAAACACATGGATGATATGCTACCTTCTATATAAAATATTCTAAGAATTTGTTTCTTAGATAAAAAAATCCCTAGGTGGAGTAATTAAATCACTTTGTCCTAAAGTTAAGTTCCTCCAAAAGTATATAGATTAGGAAGACAGTTTTAATCAGAAAAAGAGATAGATGTCTTTCAGCAAAGAATTAAGGCTCAAAGCTAAAAGCGTTTTTATTAGTTTTTAATCCAAGCCATAAGATTAAAAGAAATTAAAATTAGAATAATTAAGAGCTGAACTTATAAGTATATTATTCTCTTCTAGATTAGATATTCTTACCTTTTTTTTAGTAAAATAAATAGGCTAAACTAAATAATAGAGTCAAACAGAAGGATAAACTAATGTTAAAAACTTAAAATCGAAAAGTTTATGCATTTACTAAACCCCATCAATGATACCACTCTAAAACGATTTCGAGGTAAGGAGATACTCTTTTGATCAGCACAATTGTTTAGAGCCTAATAAATTTCCAATTTTAGATTTAAGTAATTATTTTCAATTAAAAATAGAGTTATTAAAAATTTTTTATAAAGATAATAAAAAGTCTAAGTCTTAGTAGAATCTCAAATAAAAATCTAATGAAGAGATTTTATAAACTAATGAAATTGAACTCATTATGGTAAATAACAAAGATAATTAAGAATTAGCTGAAAAGAAATTTAACTAAGTTCCTTAGTAAATTAAAGAAGAAAACAATGAATAAGAGCTCATTTTATTTTAAGATGAAGAAGATAATCTAGAAAGCATTTTAGATAATAATAATAATAATAATAATAATATACAATAAGAGAGTCAAAATGAAAAAGAAGAATAAGCTTTTAATGAAGATAATGGTTCAAATTCTAATAAGAAAAGTAATTATTATTGAGATAAAATGAATGCTTTAAGCAGTAATTAGTTAGTATTTAGTATATATTCTCTCTCAGAATTATCAATTTTATAAGTTTTTTTAAATATAATAGTTAGAAAATCAAGTTATAAATTGTTAAAAAGTTTAATTAAGATTACAAATTTTTTTTTAATTTTAATATTAATATCAACTAAATAATTACAAATATTAATTATTATTTGAAATAATCAAATCTTTTAGCATTTACATTACATAGATAAATATCTAAATTCTATTTTATATATAAATCCTCCCAACTAAGAGAATAAATTGGTTGAGATAAAATAAATAATTAATATTAACATATTGAATTTATTTAATAGTTTTTTAATTTTCGCTTAATCTAAAATAAATTATTTTATTTATTACTCTTCTAATTCTACTTTCGTATAATTTATTTTTTATTTTATTTTAAATTATATAAAATTAAAGTTATTTATTAAAGAAAATATGGAATAAAAATTTAGTTAGCATTACTGAATGACATTCGATTGATATCATTGAATCTGATATTTAATAGAATATTACAAAATATCTTTCTCTAAGTACAATCAAGTAATTTATCGTTAATTGATAAAAGAAAATCACTCATTAAAAAGTGAACTTAATTTCATTATATTTTGTGAGGTTAAATATCATTTACAAGTTTAATTTGATTTGTATGAATCACATTGATTAATTATCTTTAAAAAAATTTAATAAATTTAAGTAAAATAAGAATAAACAACAAATAATAAATCTAACAAACAATGAAAACTATTTAGTAGCTATTTTTTTTAATATCGAGTGCATCTACTCTATTTTAAATTTATTTCTGCTAAGATTGCCCCACAATTAAAAGTTATCATAGTATTACTTTAAATTCTTAATTAGGTTCATAGTAATTTAGCCAAATAAAATAGGTGTAAAATTTACTGAAGATTATGTAGTAAGTGGGTTTTTGAAGATATCAAAAACTAATATCCTTTTGATAAATACATCCCCAAAAGAAGGCAAAACATTAAACATCGTATATTACGTAGATTTAAGTGTAAGTAGAGGAGATGTGATTAATGCTATAAAGCGTAAATCTTACTTTTATAGCATTATTTAAATCTCTACTTTTATAAATTAGCTGATTTTTAGATTAATCAGATGGATTATATATTCAGTCTCGATAAAATTGTAGCAATAAACAGAGAAAAGTTAATAATAGCTAATCCTTATACTTTAAATTCGGAATTCTCAATAACTCTAGATAAAATTGCAAGTATTAGCTTGATAAAAAACACTGATTATGTTGTTGTAACAATGGATTATATGATTATAGTTTTTGATTTAAAGCATAAATAGATTTTACAGACTATGGAGCAGCAATAAGATTTATTATTCAAATTTTAGTTTGCCAAATATTATGAATTGAAATCAGGGGATTAAATTATAATTGCATCAGAAAATGCAGGTTTAAAAGTGTGGTCATTTAATTTGACATCTTTTGAGCCTATATACTATGGTTATATTCATGAAAGTAAGTATAATTAATTATGGATATTTAATTGAATATTAAATTCTACTTATGTTTAATCAAAGCCTAAATGGATGCAAGGAATAATAACTACAGAATATTTGATGTGAGTCCAATTTATGATATAATTTTTTTCTCAGGTCCTAAATTGGCTTTTACTGCTTTACAAATTCATAATATTAAAGAGTAAAAATATAAAGTTACTTTTTAAAGCAGTAAGTTATATTATAAAATAATTATTTACCATTAAATTTTACTTTTTTATCAAAGATTTTTCAGAAAATGAATAGGAATGGCTTGAGAATTTAGTTATTGTCTATGGCTTTTTATTTGATAGTCTTAATCATTTCCTTTTTTTAGGATTTAATTAAAAGCTAAAAGTTCTAACGCTTCAAATTACGTTAAACGAATAAGATAAATAAAATTCAATTTATTAAATTTATGATAGAAATGCGGATAGATAATCCAATACTAAATGGTATATCATTGAAGAAACTAAACATTTTGTTTATGGATTTAATTAAAATGCCTTTCTATTTTATTACCCTACAACTGATACAAGGATCCTTCTAAGTAAACTATAATTAGTTATCAATGTATTTAAATTTACTCATTATTTTTTTAAAGCGGATTTTAACGATGGATAATCTAGAAGATTTGGAGTAAAATTAGATGAGACTTTTTATAAAATTAGTATTAAAAAGAATTAAGTTAGATATTCATAAAGATATAATGATGATTTTTTTGTAGACTAAGATTTATTACCCTTTACTACAATTCAAAAGTCAAACTCCTTTCTTTCAGTAAAAGGATGTAACATTTGTTATGTAGCCTTTTAGGTTTAGGACAATAATAATTTTATTGTAGCCTCAGTTATAGTTCCACGAGGAGTTCCTAATAGCTATTTTGTAAGAATTATTCGATCTAAACATATTTGATTTTAAATTTTATTTTAATTACAATAGAAATTTAACTTAAATCAGCTAAACTTAAGTTGGGCTGATCTTGGATATATTCATGACCCCATTTTCTTATTTAACACTCTATGGATAGCTCTAGGATTACCTAATAAAAACGAGAATTTTGGCTTTCTATTTATTTTAGTAAATGTTATTAGCGAATATGAGTATTTTATACTCAAATCTGAAGTATAGGAAGAAAATAGGATATAAACTAAATATGCTATAGCCTCTCTTGAAGATTAAGAAATTATTGGAGTTGGAGCTACTGGACATATATTTCTTTTTGATATTTTAACTAAACAATACAAAGAAACTAGATTTATTAGTAAGAGATTTCTTTATTTAATAATTAAAAAGTTATACATTTTTATATTAATAGAGGGATGTCTTAATTCAGAAGTTGGGGAGATATTTCACTATTAGAAAGAAAAATGGTTTATTATAATCTGTGAAAATCATAATGTTTTGGCATATAATTTCAATTCAAAGAAAGATCCAATTATTTTAAAAACGCTTACTTCTATTCCTAGGTTTTTGAGGGTTTTTTCTAAATTTTAAATGATAGTATTTTCTGATAAAAATTCAGGATATACATATTTATTCAAATACAATGAGGAAGAAGAAGTATTTAACTAGTTTTTAAGATTTGGGACAGGATCTTTAAAAGATAACATAATATATGTAGACTTATTTGATGATAATACTCTGATGATACAATATTAGTTTAGAGATGTTTATATCAAACTAGATGAAAGTTTGAATGATCCTTCTAAATATTTAAAGTGCACTTAGTCTAGCTATTTTCTATCGACAGAATTAGCTGATAGTGATAATCGTAATTTTGGATAAGGTTCAACAGCCAATCCCTTCACAAGTTCTAATAGCTTTTTAACATCTGTCCTTAAAGTATATTTTATATACCTTTAATTTTATGTTTTAGTCAAATTAAAAAAAATTATTTTTTTAATTTTATTCTTTCTTGCAATCTGATTAAAATTTATTAAATTTGCTAAAATAGGCTTAACGATACTAAGAGATATTTTAGAATGTATAGATATTGAATGTTGATATTCTAATAGACCCTTAAAATTCATTAGTCCTTAAAAAAGAACTATTAGATGTTGATTTTAACACAATAATTTCTCTTAACTTAAAAGGATGGAAAGCATCAGATTAATATCTAGCCTAAATACAAGTATATGATTAGCTTCGATTCATAAGTTATTATAGTGTTAACTTAAAAGATTTGAGAGTTTCCTTTGATTTGAATAATAACCCAGATTTTAATTGTGGATTCTCATTTATTGATATAAAATAATCTGTATTGTTCGAAAATATATAGATGTTAGAAGAAAAAGTCTTACCAAATTAAAACTGCTATTCAATTTATATTGAAAATTCTAAAGCAATAATTAATAAATATTATCTTGAAAATTACAATTTTACAAATAAAGGATAAATTATTAACATCTAAAGTGGATCTGAGGTAAAATTACTTAAAGTTAATTTAATCTTATAAGTTTATTTTATTATTTAAAAAGATAGAGCTGAATGATTTTAAACTGTTTAATTGTACTCTAGGAGAAAATTTTAGTATCTTAAATACCTAGATAGATGTTTCTTTAAAAGGTTCTTCTTTTAATATAACAGAAAACAAATCAATTGAAAATATTTAAGAATCAAATTCTATCTCATCTCTATTTACAATTGGATAATTGAATATAAAAGATTTAGTAATTAAAGATAATAAATTTACAAATATAAAAATTTTCTCTACAATTACTAATCTTTAATTAAACGACATTCTATTTAACTTCGAAAATGTTATCTTTGATGGTAATACATTTAAAATAAAATCTTCCTATTTATTCTTTAGCTGTTTTTATTCTATTTCAGCATAACCTTAACATTCTTTGGTTTTAAAAAAATCTTCTTTTCATAATAATAAATATTTAACTCATTCAAGTAAATAAGATTCACCAGAATAAATAAATATTGCTACACTAGTTCAAACTGAAAAAGTATATGAAATTTAATTAAATAATGTCACCTTTACTAACCATCACGAAATTTCCTTTATGGAAAGTGCAAAGACAATTAACTTATATATTAATGATTTCAAGTGTATTGATGAATTAGATTTTAGAAATAATCTTCCTAATTCCCTATCTTCTGGATGCTTAGGATTATATGAAATCTATTCCTTAGTTATTACTACTATTAGAATTAAAAATAAACTTGCCTTTGATCAAAATATAATAAAATTAGAAAATTAGAAGTACTAAGACTCAGTAGTATCTATTTCTGATGGAGAATTTGAGAATTTAATTTTAATGTAGAATTAAACTAATACCTATGCTAATACTATATCAGTAAAGAATAATAATAAAGCTAAATTCCTATGTATAGATTGTATTTTTAAGGATATTTATTTATAGGTACCTTCTAATTCTTTAACGTATTCAACAACAAGTCTATGGATACTCAATCCAGAAGGAGATACAATAGTTTAAAACTCCTAATTTATTAACCTTTAGAGCAACTCCATTTACAATACTGTATACATATAAAGTATTACTTTATAAATTTAAGGCTCTTCATTTGAGTAATCCAATTTTAATAGACTAAGAGATTTAATAGATTTAAAAACTGATTAAATTAATTCAGAAGGAGGATTTATTAGATCATCTATATAACACCTCATAATTTAATAATCACACTTCAAATAAGCGATTGGAAAGATAGGTTCGTTTTTATTTATAGAGACTTTTAGCAATAAACTGAAGATAGATATAGAAGACTCTTCTTTTACTGAGGGTTACTCTACAATAGATGGAAGTGCATTTTATATTGATACTTCGAAAATTGAACTCACCCTAAACTGCATTAAATGTTCTTTTGATAGTTTATATACAAATTAAGAATAAACATCAGCTATTTCATTCTCGTAAATAAAAAATATTAATTTAAAATACAATTAATCATGTTGCCCCCCACCCACCCCAAGACACTAAATCTTTCCGCCCTAGAATTTTTAAATGGATTAGGTTGGAGTGGGGTGGGGTAATTAAGTATCCTACAATAAATTGAATTATAAACCTTTATAATTAATTTTATTAATAATAAAAAGGTAATCTAATATAAAAAATATACATATCAAAGGTGGATCTATTTAAAATATATTTGGGAGATATGTTAGCTATTTTCTATAAGCTAATAAGGCTAAGATTACATTGTAGAAAGTGAAAAACATATAAAATAAAGATATTCAAAGTTAAAATTATTAATATTATTCGACTTTATTCAATCTAGATAGTTCTAATCTTTTATTAGAGGAATGTTAAGTATCTTAAATGAAAATTAATTATTAATATCCAACTCTTTTACATGCTAGTGCTACCAATGTGATTTTAAAAAATACAGATATAGAAAATTGTAGTTTTTCATAAAGTTTACTTACAATATAATAAGGCTCACTAAGAATTGATAAATCTACTTTTAGCAAAAATGTGTAAATCAAAGAGGTAAAAAGAAATCTATAAAATACTGATTAGAATTCTAATAATAATAATAATAATAATAATAATAATAATAATAATAATAATAATAATAATAACTCTATGATTTAAGTTATTTAGACTAAGTTAGAAATTATTAACTAATCTTTATTTTAGAAAATATCATGCCCAAGACAGTGTTCAGGCTCATCCTTTTATATAAATAATTCTTAATTTTTAATCCAAGATTCCAAATTTATAAATTCAAGTGTAAATTTTTCCTTTTACACAATTTTATTTTAACCTTATTTAACTTAATTAGTCTACATATGGAGGAGCCATCTTTATTGAAAAACCTTTAAACTTAAATATTATTAAGCAGTCAGGTTTTACAGAAAATATCTCAGATTATGATGGTGGGGCAATTTTAATCTATGCTTTTAAAGATAACGTATATTTTAAATGATTGATATTAAAATTTATAAATTGATATATTAGGAGATAATAAATATTTAATTAATTAATTCTTAAAAATTATATTTTAGTAATTTGAAGTTTAGTTTAACAACTGTAATGTATCTAACAATACATCTATCAAAGGAAATGGTGGCGGTATATTTATTTATACAGAGTCCCAAGATTCTAAGAATTAAAATATAACGTTAAATGATGCTTAAATTATTTCAAATACTGCTAATACAGGTGGAGGAATAGAAACCAATTTAATTAATCCTAAATAAATTGGAAAAACAATATTTAAAGACAATAAGGCTTTGCTGTAATATGGCAAAAACATAGCTTCTTTTGGATCACATTTAATTTTATTAAATAAATTAGAATTTTCTGCAAAGTACAACTTTGAATAAATCAATCCAAATAAGATTCTCATTAAAAATTTTAGGAGCGGAGATAATTTAACTGCCTTAGTATTCTAAATAAGAAATGAGTATGATGAGGTCTATATTCCTTCAAACTACTAAATTGATTAACATTTAAATGCTCAAATAAGCTCTGAAACTTAAAATTAAACCTAATTTTATATCCGTGGGTAGCAATCAGCTGAGTATTAGTTTAATCCTAAATAAATTTAATCAAGCCATTATTTATTTGATTAAATGCAAATAATTGGTATTCCTGGGAATTAAGGAGTTGTGGAATTTAAGAGCAAACAAATTATGATTTTAGATAAATAGTCGAACTAGTTTGTAGATTCCTACACTTTTTAAATTGTTATAAATTTTAGATAATGTGAATAAGGGGAGTAATTAAGCGAATATAACCAATTTTAAGAATGCATTTTTTGTACTGATAATACATACTCTTTTGATACTTAAGAATGTTCAGAATGTCCAACTGGTGGTATTTGCAAATAAGGTCAAAAAATTACTTGCTTATCAGGGTATTGGAGAGAATCAGAAGCAAGTGAATAAATAACTTAATGTGAAAGCTCTAAAGATAATTGTATAGGAGGATACTATGGAAATTAAATTTGTAGTAAGGGTAATATTGGAGCTCTTTGCGAAGAATGTGATGTAAATTCAAATTAAACAATAGATTGAATGCTTAATTAATTCATTTATCTCTTATTTTATTTTTTTAAAAATTTCAAATAAGATTTATGGAACATATTGGGGAGATCATTATACCAAAATAAATGGAAATCTCTGTGCTTAATGCTCAGACCCAATATCTTATTATTGGAAATTATTCCTTTCAATAGTTTGGACAATGTTTTCAATTATATTAGCTATAAGGAAAGAAGAAGAATAGATTAAGCAGAAATAATTGCATAAAATATTTCACAAATATCTTTCAAACAGATCCTAAAGGTTAATTTTTACTACTTCTTCGAAAAGCAAGGAGGAGAAATAAGAAAATAAATAAGGAGTATATATAAAAATACTATTAAATTATATTTTTATTGTTGGTTCAATTACATCTTTTAATCTTTAATTCCCTTAAGGTAAATATTAATTTGTTTAAAAAGTACCAACAAAATTGTTAATTATACTTAGGTATTCTTGAGTTCCCAAATTTTATAGGAAGGCCTTTAAGTAATACGGCTACTTCTTTGGAGTGTTTTTTAGTTAAGATAGATTCTCATATCCCTATGATATACTTAAAACTTCTTTTTTCCCTAGCTGTTCCAACTTGCTTAATTATGATCTATACTTTAAGTAAAATTGCAATTGATATTAGATCAATAAAAAAAAAATATTTTCCATGGCATAATATTATTACAGCTATAATTTTCTTAATTATTTATATCCAACCAGATTTGGTAACATAAATAATTTCTCTGCTATCATGTAGAAAGATTGGAGAATCTTCATTTGTCTTGACTAATGTTTCCTATAAATGCTATACTGATGAATTCTACAAGTATTCGCTAACGCTAGTCTTTCCTATCTTATTAGTATGGGCATTCAAAATACCAATTTTTTTGTTCTGTATTTTATACAAAAATAGAAAAAATCTGGAAAACTATTAAACATTGCTTAGATATGGATTTCTATATAAAGAATATCGACTTCAAGCCTACTATTGGGAATTTATTAAAATTATTTTGAAAACATTAATTGTTCTCTCATTAAATTTTTATTCTTAAGATATATTTGTGAAAGGATCATTAATATTTATCTCTATAGGATTCTATGGTTACTTATCAAATAAAGTAAAACCATATAGAGATTATTCTATCAATTAAATTGATTATTATTCAACCTGTGTTTCATCTGCTACAATTTACTTGGCTTTGATTATTTATGATAATAAATTTACCTATTTTACCTATGGTAGTTATGCTCTTATGCTTCTAATGAATATATGGCTTATTTTAAAAATCTTACATCTAATCTTCTAGGAAGTTATTACAAAAATAAAGGGGTTTATGTAGGTACTAATTAAGTCAAAAATTAATATCAATAAATGCAATAATAAGAACATAAGGTTTAATAATTAGGAGATAAGAGATAAAATCAAACACACTGTAAATAAATTTGCTTAATTGGCACCAGAAGTCAGAAAAGAAAGGCTAGAATACATTAAAAACTCATATAATTAAAGTAATTTAATTAGTATTTAGAGATAGAAAAAATATTTTTAAATTCCTAATTATGTATTGAAATAGGAATTAATTTCTAATATTATTTTTCAAAAATCATCTCTATTTTAGCTTGCCTATTTTATATTCATAATTATTTTTAAAGATGTTAAATAAATAGATGAAAAGAATCAAATTTGCCATTTTGATAATTAAAATTAATCAAGCTCAATCTCAATAGCTGTTAGATTATAATAAAGTATGAACGAAAGAAGAAAGGCTTCTTTAGAATAAATTCACTTAAAGAATGAATAAAGATTACTAAAAAAGCATCCTTAAAGTGAAAGTAATTTTTATTTTATAAAAATATTGTAGTAAATTAACTTTATTTTAAAGTATCCTATAAATTTAAGGCCAATACAGAATAATCTTAAGAAAGGATAGACTTTTTCAACAGCTAACCAAATATTCCCTCTTATTTATAACTTCATTCATTATAGAAGTTTAAAGAAGAGAATAATGGAATTTTTTCAATAGAAGACTAATAAAACGTAGCTTTAAATTAGGTTTCACCATCTCTAATTACTTAAGATAGAAATTCTTGCATTAAAAGTACTTAGAATCATTTTAAATCCAAAACAATTTAATTAGGAGTGAATGATGGTATCATAGCTTTTAGTTCTGGATCTGACGATAGTGTATCAGATTAATGATAGATGTAAAATCAAAAATATAAATTAATTTAAATATAATTTTATTTAGTCAATCTCATAAAATCCTACTATCCCTTCATTTATTTTGTTGACAAAGCCCTATTTTATATATGTAACTCTTCCAATCTTTTTCTCTAATCTTCTGTAAGTAATTTAGGAGGGCTTTGATTGCTCCATCTATTCAAAACATCCCTTAAATTGTGTTCTCAAATTTCTCATTTATGCTGTATTACTTTTCCCTGATTACTTTTATAGAATTATTAACTATTTTATCTCATCAGGAATCTGGAATTAAATGAGGTTGATCTTACAATAAATTTTAATTAATATGAATTTTTAAATGAGTTCATAAAAATAGATTAAAAAATTACTATTATTTTCATTTTTAATTTCTATACTAGAAAATTACAGTTAAAAGCTTACTAGTATTTACCATTATTAGAATTAGCTGAGTATAATTTAATTGATTAGTACTCAATATATAATTTTAAAGATAATTTTATTTGAATTTAAATCAAAGATTAATGTTTAGCTATTGAAAATGTTCTTTAATTTTCCTAATATTTAAAAAGAAAATATACGATTAATCCTCATAAATTAACAAATAATCTAATTAACACCTAAATTTTAAAAATTTTATAAAAAGGCTAACATTTTTCTAAAAATTATATATTTTTTTTGCCTTTTGTTAGAGTGTTTATGGTAGTAAGAAACCAAAATAATCAGATATGGACTAACCTTATGATATTGAATATGCTAAACCAAACTAGAAATTAATTTTATTAAAAATGATAAAATTATATTTTTTGCAAAGAATAAGAATTAGTGAAGGAATTTTAGGCACAAAAGAAGATGTCAATTAATAATTAAATTTCGAAATGGCTAATTAATAGAAATCATTTAATAACAAATCCAAAGTTTAATAATTCTAAGCTAATAAAGATGATTTAATACTTCCTTTATAATGGAAGAAATTAATTAAAGCAAATAAGTTTAGAATAATTAATAAGTTTATTTTATTTAGTAGTTTAAAATGTATTAGATGCATTTTAATATTCATATAAGTTAAAAAGAGACCTAGTGAATAGATATTAGTTTAAAATAGCATCGTAAGCAATACATATTGAAATATTAAAATAAATTAATTATTTTCTTTATTAGATATGCTACTTTCTAATTACCATTTAATAGTGCATTTTTTTAAACATTAATCAAAAATATTATTTTGGAAATTATTAAATAGTAGAATAAGGATAAATGATTCTGAGCTACTTATTTTGTATATTAAAAAAGATAGTAAGAAATTCTAAATGTAAGTTAAAAATGATAATATTTCGAAAAAGGAAATCAATTTAAAAGTAATTATAAATTTGATTGCTCCTTGTATTTTGTAGTATTTTTTCTCTAAAGAAATTCTTACCATTCAGTTAAAAGTTTGTTATTTTAAGTTTAATTCTTTGTATGAAAAAAAGACTAAAGGGTTTTTATAGAAAAATAAATAAAAGATACTAAACTAAATACAGATGATAAGTAAAAGAGTAATAGTACTAATAATTAGTTTAATATTAAAATTAATAGTCAATGCATAAAATTGTCCATAATTTTCAATTCAGCATAGTAAATTTATAATCCAATCTATAATCTGATAATCTAATATTAAATTTTCTTTAAACTCTAATTTAGTTACAAGATTTCATGATTAATATTTCTTAGCTAATTATTTGAAGATCCCAAACACAAATATTCTACTTTTAAATTCGATTTAGTTATAGAATAGTGTAGAAACTTCAAGTATAGTATATTATAACGATTTATCAAAGGAGGATGATAATATAATAAATGTAATTAAGCGTAAAACAATTTTAATACTAAAGAAATCAATTATCATCTTTTTTATTATTAGCTGATTTCCTCATTAAGCAGATGGAGTATATTGTAAAAACTAATAAAATTCTAGCAATTAATGGGGAGAAAGTAATATTTGCTGATCCATACACTCTTAATACAGTGAAATCATTATCATTTATGAGAATTAGAGGAATTAGTCTAATAGAAGGAACAGATTTGGCTATCCTTACTACTCTTTATTATGAACTTTATATACTTGATGTAGTATCTTATTAATAAATAACAACATTAGATGCTTATGCGTTTAACCCTGACCCTTATAATTACATTATGTATTCTAAATTATTTTCTCTTTAAAATGGCTTAAATTTCATTGCTGTAATCGATTTAACTGGCCTGTATACTTGGACAATTAATCTAACTACTTTTGAACATACATATAATGGTTATTTACCTCAGACTTGTAAATTAATTTATTCAGCTATTTTTAAATTAGAATATTAATCAAATATCAAAAGAGAAAAACACAGATAACTCTTCAAGATATAAAGTGATGGATATGCACTCAGATTTTGACATCCTTTTTGTAGCTGGAAGCAATTATGATATTAATGTTTTCTAAATTATAGATTTACCAACTAAAAAATTTAATCTAATTAAAAAAACCAGTAAAAATTCTTTTATTTTAAAATTTATTAATTTAGTTTCTTTTATAAAATAATAGGTCTTCCAAATGGAACAGAGAAAAAATATTTTTTAAATTTAATATTCTTGAAGCTTTTAATAAATGGAAACCAATAAAATAGTTTATTTCTCAGTGATGCTGGTAATATTTATAGAGTTGATATTAAAGTTTAGATTAATTAAACTACTTAAAATATTGATTCCGTCTCATTTCTAAATGATTAAAGCCCTTTCTCTGTTAGTTTGCCTGGAACATAATAGAATAAATGGTATCATTTAGAAAATAGCAAGCAATTTATTATCCCTTTAGCATTTACAGGATATGGTTATTAATCATCCACTTATATCTATTCTTATACATCGAATACCTATAGAATTCGTTCAAGTAATTAATAAATAAATAAACAAACAAACAACAAATTTAATTTATATTTAAAATTTAAACTTTATTTGTATTTTTATATAATTAAGCATTTCTCACAAACAGCTTTACAGAAAGATATGCCATATTTGAAAATAAAAAGTACTATTTTGTCACACTTTAGTATTAAAGTATTTTTGTGACTTAAGATAGCCCAAATGGAAATAAAGTATAAACACTTAATATAGGAGCTGTAGAAATGTTTAGATAAAATACTTTTCTCTCAGTTTAGAATTGTCCGCGTTGCTTTGTTACACTTATAGATGATGGTTGGTTTGCTTACAATTAAATTTTTGATCCTTAATTTTAAACTCCAGTATTTATTTTTTTCCTTTTTATTCCCCCCTCTCCAATATATATTTTCAACTAAACATTAATAGTTTTTTTACTATTTTACTTAGAAAGGGTTTAAATTATAATATTTTAACAAAATCTCAATAAAAAATGTTATTTAAAGAGCTGAAAAAAATATTATTATGTTTAAATATAAAAATTAATTAAAATTGTCAAATAAATTTAATTTTGCTAATTTAGATAGTAATAAAGGTAGCTCATGATTAATATTGTTAACTAAAAGTTGGAGAGATTTTTAAGATAAATTTATTAACATTTAATAAACTTATTTATATAGATATACTTCTATTTAGGATGGATAGGGTTGAAATTCAATAGGGTTAGTTTTAACTTTGATCCATACTATAGCAATAACTCAGTTTATGTCACTGTAGGATTACCTTATAAAGACAAAAATGAAGATTTTTTATTTTATCTTGTCGATATTAAAAATAAATAATTATTTGGTTTATACTCTGATAATCTCAGTGATAATAAGCTTAAAACTAGCTATGCTTTATATTCAGAACCACACAAAGAAATAATAGGTGTTGATCTTCTCGGAAATATTTTTATTTGGAATTCTTAGAATATTTAAGAATTTAAAATTAAAAAGACCATAAGTAAATTAATTAAATAAATAGATAATATCAGATTTATAAAATGAATAACATTTTTCATTAATTAAAGCATAATATGAATGTTTTAGATCAAATATTGGGTCATTATATCATTTTGGCACAATTAAATTTCTGATGATTGTTTGTGAAGATTTAAATACTCTTATCTATAATTTGAGTTCCGAAAATGAAGATACTAAATTTTTAATTAAGCTAAGCTCTGAGCCTTAGAATATTAATGTTTTTGAATCAATTTAACTTGTTGGGATTGGAGATAAAAATTCAGGAGATATTTTTCTTTTTAGATTCAATGAAAATACACAGACTTTTGGGAACTTTATGAATTTTTAATCTTTGAAGTATAAAGATATAGCAAATAATTTATAATACTTATCTAATTCTAAAACATTATGGATATAGTATTTCTATAGCAATTAATTCTTTCCTTTAGGTGATTGTTTAGATGATGTAAAAAACTGCTTAAATTGTCAAATGGATTTCTATTTTGATGCAGATGAGACTTCAGATGCCAATAATTTATATGGATAAGGTACGTAAGTTTTACCATTTAAAACTTCTGCAAGTATAATTACCTCTATTTTATTAGTAAGTTTTTAATTATGTGATTAAATTTAATATTAGCAAAAATAAATATTTTTAATTTAGATGCAATAATATGTAGAATTAATACGTGGTGTAGAGATTTTAAATGTTAACATTTTGATTAATCCTTCTCATTCCTTGACACTCATGAAGGAGCTATTAGATATATCTTTTGGTGATTTAGTTAACTTTAATATAAAAAGTATAGACTCTATGGTTTAACCCAAAGTGAATGTTGTTAACTTTCTATCATTCTCTAATTACAAATTTTTAAATATAGAGAACATTCAGATATATTATTTATTTACCAAATCTCTTCCTTAAGATTGTGGATTATAATTCAAAAATATCATAAACAGTGTTGTATTGGATAATGTTAATATTACTTCTTCTAATAAATAAATTAACTGCAACCTTATTGAAATAGATAATTCTTTTGTTACTTTGAAAAATATCCAAATTATAGACAAGGATTTTTCCAAATTTTAATAAATGATCAGTGTTGTTAATTCTTTATAGGTAATTTTCTTATTATTAATATTATTATAATTTTTATTAAAAAACTATTTAAACATATATTCTTAGATTTAAATAGTTAACTTTAGGTTAGAAAATTGCAAACTAAGTAATTAATTTAGTATTCTAACTCAAAAAAGTGATATCAAGGTAATAATCAAAGGTGCTGTTATACAGAGTAATACATGCGATACTAGTTTACTCTCTTAGTAGCAGATCGTAGGTGAATTATTTTAGGCAGGTTGGTACGATGTTAGTAATTTATAAATTAGCAATAACTAATTCTGCAATTTAAAGATATTTTCAACAGTGAGTACAATTAATTAATATAATTATGAATTCAAATTCTAAAATATTGAAATGAAAAAGAATACTTTTTACACTGAAGCATCATATCTTTTCTTCGATGCAATTTATTCTATTAACCCTGCCCCTTAACACAGATTAATTATGGATAATATAGACTTTTCTGATAATTCCTATAGACCTGATCTATCAAATAATGAAGAATTAGATATGAGTACGACTTCTTTAGTAGTTACTGAGAAAATACTAGATATAAAAATGTCTAAAATATCAATGATTAACCATTAAGAAATAGCATTTTGTTCAATAACATAGTCAAAAACCCTCAATTTCACTAATTTAAAATGCTTAAATGAGTAATCATTTTCTGAGAAAATAGGAATTAGAACATATGCAGGTTGTTTTTAATTTAATGAAATAAGATAATTACATTTAGACACCCTAAATTCTACTTTCATAATTGCTGTTGATAATTCAATTGTGAGTATTGCTAATTAAAAATATAAAGATGCCTAAATTAATTTGTTCAACATAGTTGTAACCAATTCTTAATTTTTCTAAACAAATTCAAATTCCTATTCAAATCCTATACTAATATCTTCAGTTTATCAAAGTAAAATTAAAATTCACTCTTCTTTGTTCGATTCAAATTCATTGAATGGCCTTTTAAATTCTTAAACCTAATCTACAACAGCTGTCTAAGTATTAAATTCATAAGGAGATACCTTAATTTAAGACACAAAATTTAAAAATTCTAAGTCTAACTCTTTAATTAACTTTCTTTACATGTAAAGTAATAATTCTGAAATAAATAATTGTGTATTTTAATCCTCTTCTTTTGATTTTCAAGATAACTAAACCAAATTTAAATAAGAAGGAGGGTGTCTAAGAATAAAAACAAGTAGCTTGTTAATTAACTCCTCAACTCTATCTCAATCTTCAGCAAGAAAAGGCTCGTTTTTATATGCTGAGACTTTAAGTAATTTATTAAAGGTAAAAATAAACAATTCTTCATTTACAGATGGCTACTCAGCAGCTGATGGTGGATTATTCTATATAAACTCTGAAAATTCAGACTTAATATTAGAATTTAATAAGTGTAATGTTACTGATATCTATAACCTTGCAGAATTTTCCTCTTCTGTTGCAATTTAGTAATAATAAATTTTCTTCATTTTTACATTTTTACCTTTTATTCTTAATTTAAATTTAGAAAAACGATTTCATCTGAATTTAAAGTGAGCAATAAAATATCATTTAAGCAAGGATAACTATTAAATATTGGAGGAGTAGCTAATAGCTTATTTATGGATGTTTTAGACTCTGAAATAATATTTTAAAATGTTTAATCAATTAGTTAAAATAATAAGTTTGGCAGTAAGTTGAATCATGTTATTGACTCTAAACTATTATAAACTGCAATTTTAATAAAATCAGAAAAATCAATAATAAAAATAATAGATTGTAATTATGAGAATCTAAGCACTCTTTCTTCATATTTTGATCTTCCTCTTCTCTTTAAAACCATTAATACTGATATTTAACTTTCAAAAGTATCTATTAAGAATTCTTCTTTTTAGTCAGGTTTAATAAATGTTACTGGAGGTAAAATTAATATACTTGGCTCTACATTTGATAATTTAAAGTAAAATAGTTAACTTAGGTTATTATCAGCTTCTACTGGTTTAAATAACTCATAATTTTCACTAATTAAAATATAAAATTCTGATTTAGTTATTGAATAATCCACTCTATTTTAAGCAATTTTATGTTCAAATAATTGTTTTGGCTCAGCTTTATAGATAATAAGTTCTTCTTTCAAGATATCAGATTCAATATTTTAAAGTTCAAAAGTAAATATTGATATCCATAAATTTAAATTGAAATATATAATTTATTTACTAAATAGGCTGGCAATGGTGGTGCTATGTCAATTTAAGGTTTACTTTCTAGAGACAATATAATTTAAAATGCTTAATTTAATGGAAATATTGCAAATGGTAACGGAGGTGCCATTTATATTTAAGCATTATCAGATGATGTAACTTTTTAAGGTATTTAATAATTACTTTTTTAAATTAAAATATTAAAACTAGTAATTTGATCTGAAAATTGATAACTGTATAATCTAAAATAACGAGTCATAAAATGGGAATGGAGGAGCTCTTTTTATTCGTTCGGAAAGCCAATCTTCTTTATAACAAACAATTAAAATAAAATAAACACAGATAATTTCAAATACTGCAAAAGTTGGAGGTGGAATAGATTAATAAGTTATCAATGTTTAAGTAGATGACAAAACTAATATTTATAATAATAAAGCTACTAAATATGGTGATGATAAATTATCATATCCTTCTCATTTATAGCTCATTAATAAAGATGACTTTAAGTAATATTATGATGAGAAAGCTAAGATTATTTAATTGAAAAACATTAAAAGTGGAGGTAAAATTCCTGTTTTCGAATTTCAACTAAGAGATGAAGGTACAAAACCAATAGTTCCATTAAATGGAGAAGAAATGTCATTGAAAGTATAATTCAGTACAATCGATGCTTCTACATAAAAATATTATATAAGAGGGGATACTGAAGTGTATTTTAATGAAAATACTTAATCGTTTATATTCTCTAACTTAGAATTGATTGGAATACCAGATTCATCAGCAGTGATTTAATTTAAATCAGATTTAATAAAAGTTTTAAATAAATAAACAAACCAATTTGAATCTAACTACTCATTTGAAGTTGGAATTAATTTCAGAATGTGTTAATATGGAGAGGTTATCAATTCTTATAATACTTACTAAGAATGTGTAGTCTGTGATGAATAAAAATATTCATTAGATAACAAAGAATGCTATGAATGTCCAAATGGAGCTACATGTAAAGATGGCATTATTTATGTTAATAAAGGGTATTGGAGAAGATACTTAAACAGTTCACATATAATCAATTGTTCTAATAGAGAATCGAATTGTGTAGGACAATCCTATGGTAATAATATATGCTCAGAAGGAAATATAGGACCATTATGTGAAGAATGTGATGTAAAAGAGTTTATTAAATTCTCATTTAATTAATTAATTCTACTATTTAATATTAGATTTATGGAGAATTTTGGGGTTTAAGCTATTCAAAAGTAGGAACAAACTAATGTGGTATGTGTAAAGAGTTAAATTCATACCTTTGGAAATTAATTTTAACAGCTCTATGGACATTAATTTCTATATTACTTTCTATTAAAGGTGATATGGAATAATAGTAAATGAAAGCTCTTAAATCAAAATTTAAAAGATAAGCAATTTCTTCTATGCATTAAGGATAATAAGTAGAAAAAAGATAGACTTAGAAAGGAGTAACAATTATTTAATATAGTAATCGTGCTTCAAATAAAAGATAGGACTCAACAGAAAAAGCAAGCATCTATATCAAAGTTTTAACAAACTATCTTTAAATTATAAGCTCAGTTGTTTCTTTTAATTAAAAATATACAACAGGTACTTTCATTATATTATCATAAATTTGAACAATTTTTTAATATTTAAAAAGGATTTTTTTATCTTACAAACAAAATAAAATTTTAATAAAAGATTTATTTGATACATCTTAGTATTTAGGGACACCAGTAAAATAATAAATGAATACACTTGATTGTACTTTAGAATAAATGAATAGTGATATTCCAATAATATATTTAAGATTAATTTTTTCGCTCTTGCTGCCAATTGCTTATTTACTTACATTTACTCTCTTATTGATGGCCCAAAATTGTAATTAAAAGAAACGTTTCCCTTGGTATTCCATAGGTACTGCTTCAATATTTTTATTTACCTTTATTCAGCCTGATTTAGTTTCACAAATGATTTCACTTTTGTCGTGTAGAAAGATAGGAGATACTGAATATATTCTATTTAATGTTAATTATGAATGTAATACAAAATAATACAACTACTATAGCACAGTTCTAGTTACTCCTTTTCTGATTCTATTTGTATTGCTTATTCCTCTTTTCTTAATAAAAGTTCTATTTTAAAATAGAAATCATCTTGATAAAATTTCCATTAACATGAAATATGGTTTCTTGTATAGAGAATATAAGCATAGTGTTTATTATTGGGAATTTGTTAAAATGGGATAAAAAATAGCCATTATTCTTATTTTGAACTTTTATTCTCAGAATATCAATGTAAAGGGTGTTTTAATATACATCATTATTATATTCTATGGGATCATTTCAAGCATCTTGTAGCCTTATGAAGAGCATGGATATAATGTAATCGATCTTTACTAAACTAATGTATGCGCTTTTACAGTTTTGCTTTGTCTTTTTATTTACAATAATCCCTTTGATTATTTTGTAATTATATCTGTAGTAATTATTGGAATAATAAATGCTTGGTTTATTTTCTAAGTTATTAAAAGGGTTATGAAAGGATATTTCACCTAATTTAAAGTTATATTAAAAAAAATTGGATTAAAATTTCCTTCATTAAGAAAGTATATTGAAAAATCTCAAAATAGGAATATAAATCTAAATTTAAAAGCTAAAATAAGAAGAATCCTTTTAAAATTTGTCAATCTTAATGACGAAGAGAAATAAGAATTATTATTATCTGCCTTAAAAAAATAAATTGGTAAAAATATTCACTATAATCAAATTATTTATTTAAATTTAAAATTAAAAAAGTGAGAAGACACACACGACTATTTAAATAATAACAATTTTAAAATAAGGAAATAAACTAAGATTTCAAATAAAAATAATAAAGTTAATATAAATAGGATACTGAAATATAGTTATCTACTATAAGATACTAATAACCTATTGATGGAGAAATATTCTAAACATGTGAAAATAATGCTATTATTATTCAATCTCCTTAGTTGGGTAATATATTGTCTTTTTAATAAAAAGTTATCATATATTTATTTTTAATAAGGTATTGACGAATTAAAATCTTCAACAGTAATTAAACAATTTAATACCCTTTAGCCATCAAGTGATGAAATTTTAGATTAACAGTAGTAAGATAAAAACTCTAATAATAATGTGAAGGATTCTCAAAAAGAAGAATTAATAATCTTTCAATAAGATGATTCTGATAATTCATTTGATTGAAAAAATAAATATATTTAAAATAAAAAATTATAAATATTGTATTCAATTATTCTAAAAAGTAGCTTATTAATTTTGTCAAAAATAAACATAAATTAGGGTTTTATCCTAAAACTCTTTCTAAAGCTCTAAAATGTATTATCAGTTATTTACAAAAGTATTTAATTTATTTCTATTAAAAAAATCATATAATTTATATTATTTTCAAATATTCTTTAATGTAAAAATATATTTTCCTCATAAATACTTTAAAATTTAGGAGTTTATAACACAGATTTTAATATGAGTGTTTTTATTTTCATTTTTTTTTGCATTGGTTTTTTATTTTTAAGAATTTTTCTTTTGTTCTTTAATTTATTAAAGCATCTCTGTTTTTTTAGAAGTATTTTATTATTATTATTATTATTTATTTTTTAATACTTATTATTTTTCAAAATATAAATATTTTTTATCCTAAATCCTATAATATCTTTCTTAAACTATTTAACCAATAAAATGATTATTTTAAGTTTTCAATAATTTCAAGACCATGTGTTAAAAATGGAAATGAATTAGCATACATTTTTTTGTTTACAAATTACAATGTCATAATCTATTTAAAGTGAATTAAAGAAGATATTTGTGTCCATTTTAATTTTCAAATGAGGTTGGAAATATTTAAAGTAATAAATTCATCAATTATCTAAATAAAATATTTATTATTTATTATTTGTACAATTATCTCTTATTTATTTTGGATTTAGATCGATTTTTATATCTTACAATATATTTTCTTAGATTCCTCAAAATTAACTTCTCAAATTTTTTATATTAAAAATTATTTGTTCTACAGTAAATTAGGGTGATCAGGAATTTCAAGACAAGCATGTATAAAATTGAAAAGAATTAGTATATATTATTTACTTACTAATTATAATCATCAACATCATAGTCTATTTAAAAGAAGATATTATTCCCTTCTAAGTTTTAAAAGAGGTAAGTTAAATTAATTTAAGTAGTAAATTCATCAATAATCTAAATAAAATATTTGATATTTTTATTATTTATTTGTACAAATATCTCTTTCTAATTTTGGATTTTTATTTGTTTTATTTAACTAGAATATCATTTTTGTAAATTCTATTTATCTACTAAGCAATTTACATTTATATTCCCTTTCATGATTAAATATATAAATATGAATTCTCTTACTAAATTTAATTTTGATTTGAAGAAAAATGTAAGCAAAAAGGTAAATAAGCCTTAATTAATAAATTTAAATAATGATTTAATACACTTTATATGGACTAGATACTTTTCTTTTATAATAATAAGAAATTAGATAAATTAACATTACTCTATCTATATTTTTTTATCTTCTCATTATGAAGAGATGAAAAAATCAATGACATTGAGTTTGGTTATTAGACAATAGATTTAACTAAAATTCTATAAATAATAAGCAAAAATGAATAGTAATAACTTTTTAGTGTAAAAATATTCTTAATATGATAAATCCTAAGTTATTTATATTATTAATATGATGAAAAATTAAAGATTAATTTAATTTACTAATAAAAATGATAATAAAATGTACAGTAATCAAATGCATTATAAGTATATTAATCATATTGCAAAATGCTAAAGCACAGACATGTCCATAATTTTCAATTTAACACAGTAAATTATATTCAATACATTTTTAAAATCTCACCATTTCAATTTGTTAAATGCAATAAAGTGACAAGGTATTATGATAGCTATTAAGTATCTAATTTTTTGAGGATACCGAATACGAATATCTTACTCATTAATTCAATCAAATACAATAACAATTAAGAGGCTTCAAATATCGTATATTATAATGACATTTCTTACCAGGAAGATAAAATAATAAATGTGATCAAACGTAAGAATACTTAAAAAATTATCTAATCTATAATCATCCTAACTAAATCTATTATTTAAAGCTGATTATATCATTAAATAGATGGAATATATCGAAAAGACAAATAGGATACTAGCTTTAAATCTTGAAAAGTTAATTTTTGCTGATCCATATACGCTCGTGGCACTTGAGACCATATCATTTATAAAATTGTAAAGTTTTAGCAAAATATAGGGAACAGATTTATTCATTGTTTCGACTCAATTATTTGAAATCTACTTAGTAGATGTAGTTGCGTATAAACACATACTTACTTTAGATGCATCTATATTTAATAACTATCCGTGGAATTATATTCAATTCTCTAAGTTGTTTACTCTATAAAATGGTTAAAATTTTATAGCTGTGTCAGATTCATTTGGTATTTATACTTGGACAATTGATTTGTCTACATTTTAATTTGTATATAATGGATATTTGCCTGAATAGTGTACTTATTTCCGTTTATTTATATCTTTTAATGACTATTAACTATTTGTTTCTTTATTTCTTAGAAAAGAATAGTGATAACACCACAAGATACAAAGTTATAGATATTCATTCTGATTATGATATTCTTTTCGTTGCTGGGAACTACTTAGATATAAATGCTTTCTAAATAGTTGATTTACCATCTAAAAACATTAAATTGTTAAAAAAAATCAGTAAAATTTAATCATATTCTAATATAAATTTTATAAAATTATTTTTTAAAATGAAATTAAGGCCTTCCTAAAGGAAATCAAAATGATTTTTTTTATAATTTAACTTTCTTGAAGGTATTAGTAGCAGGTAACCTAAAAACGAGCTTATTTTTAAGTGCTTCTAATTAAATCTATAGAGTAGATTTTGAAATTTCTATAAATTAAACCACTTAACAAATTGATTCTATCTCTTATTTAAATGATCAATCGCCATTCTAATTGTAAACTCCAGGATGGCAATATATTAAATGGTATCACATGAAAAAAAGCTATCAATTTATTATAGCTCTGATTTATACAGGTTATGATACTTAAAACTCGATGTTTATTTACTCCTATGCAGATAATACTTATTAAGTACGCATGTGTAAAACACTTTTTTTGTTTTCAAAATCATAGAATTTAAAAACATTTATTTGATGATATTTTTAAAATATGAATAGTTTATCTTTCAACCGGATTTACGAAAATAGTTTCCTTCGTGAAAGATTCTATTTAGTATTATGCCACAGTTTAAAGAGATAACATTTTTGTTGTCAAAGATAGCTTAACAGGGCCTAGAGTTTAAACAATAAATCAAAACATTTACAACTAGTTAGTTTCTATAAGGTAGAATAGCTTTATGTCAGTATAAAAATGTGATTCTTGTTTTGTCACTCTTGTAGGAGATGGATGGCTTGTTTATAGTGAAGCTTTTAACCCAGATTTTTAATATAGTGTAAATAAAATAAAATAATATTATATAACACTATTAAATTTATCTAAAATGATATTAAGGGATTTTATCTTGGATGGTTAAATTTAAATTTTGATTAGGTGAGTTTTAATTTTGATCCCTATTACGGAGGAAACAATTCTGTTTGGATAGGTGTAGGAATGCCTTACAAATAAAATAATGAGGATTTCTTGTTTTATATGATTGATCTAAAGAATTTGTACTACTATTGGATATATTCAGATAATGATGAAGATAATAAACTGAAAACAAGCTACATTTTATTTTCAGATCCTCACGAAGAACTAGTAGGCATCGACCTATTGGGAAATATTTTTGTTTGGAATTCTAATAACTTTTATTTTAAATTTAAAAAAACTATAAGTAAAATAAATTATTTTTGCTTTAAATTCTCTTTAATTATTTCCTCTTTTCAATCAAATATTATTAAAATTAGCTCGATATTAATGTCTTAAGTCGAATATTGGTTAATTGTACCATTATGGATCTATTAAATACCTCATTATTGTTTGTGGGGACTTATAGATGATTAGTTATAATTTTTCGAATGGAGAAACAAATATGATTATTAAATTAAGCTCTGAACCTTTGCATATTAATGTATTCGAGTCCATAAAGATTTTTGGCTTTGGAGATAAAAACAGTGGAGATATTTATCTTTATAAATTTAATGAAGGAAGTGGTATTTTTGAAATGTTCTTGCATTTCTAAAACTTGAAATATAAAGATGTTTCTAATAATTTGTCTTATTAAGAAGATAAAAAGACTATCTGGATATAATATTATTACAGTAATATTTTCTTTCCAATCGGTGACTGCTTGGATGATGTAAATAAATGCTTAGAATGTTAAATGAAATTTAATTTCTATACTGATGAAACTTCAGATAATAAATCTTTTTATGGAGAAGGAACGCAGTCTTTACCATTTAAAACATCTGCTAGTATTATCAAATCTATGCTTTAGGTAATCAATTATAAAGTTATTTTTTCTTCTTCTTTTTTAAACCATTTATATATTTTAAATAGATGTAATAATATATAGAACTAATTAATGGAGTAAAAACTCTCAATGTTGATATTATTATTAATCCAAATAATACTATGACTTTTATTAAGGAGTTGTTGAATATTTCTTTTGGCAGTTTAGTTAATTTGAACATTAAAAGCTTTGATCCTACAGTTTAGGCATAAATTAATGTCTATAACTACCTGTCATTCTAGAACTATAAATTCTTAAATCTGGAGAATATTTTAATTAATTATTTATTTGCAGCTAAATAGGCTAAGAAATGTGGATTATAGTTTAACAGTATCCTAGATAATATAATTATCAATAATGTAAACATTATTTCATCTGACAAGACTATAAAGTGCTATAGTATAGAAATAGATAACTCTTATGCTATTATATAAAATATCAATATTTTAGATTAAGACTTTTCTAAAGTTAATTAAATCATCAGCGTTGTTAACTCTGAAAAGGTAATTTTTTATAAAAATGATTATTGTTTACTTTATTAAATTATGTTTTTTAATCCTTCTATTAAAAGATCTCTTTTAAAAACTTTCATCTCACAAATTGCTTATGGGATAATTAGTTTAACATCTTAACTTAAAAAAGTGATTTAAAGGTCATTATTGATGGCTTATTTATTGAGAAAAATACTTGTGAAATTAGCTTGCTATCTTAATAATCAATAGTAGGAGAGCTATTTTAAGCAGGGCAGTATGATGTTAATAATTTATAAATTATAAAAAACTAATTCTGCAATCTGAAGATATTTTAAACAGTAAGTACGATTGAATAATATAATTACGAATTCAAATTCTAGAATGTTTTAATGAGTGAGAATATATTTCATACAGAAGCACTTTATCTTTTCTTTAATGCAATATACTCTATTAATCCAAATCCTTAACATAGCTTGATTATGAATAAAATAGACTGTTATGATAATGTTTATCATCCAATATAACAAGGGTAATAAGAGATCTAACTAATTACTACATCCTTAGTTCTCACAGAAAAGATTTTAAAAATAAAATTTTCTAACATAACTGTATAAAATCATCACGAAATCGCTTTCTCTTCCGTATCATAATCTTTGAATGTAGAACTTTCAGTGTTAAAGTGTCTAAATGTTGAATCCTTTTCAAAGAGTATCGGGAGTAGCAGAACATATGGAGGGTGCTTTTAATTTAATGAAATAAAGTTGCTAAATTTAGATCAATTGACATCAAGTTATTTAAATGCAATCGATAACTCTATTATGAGTATAATCAATTAAAAATATAAAACTAATACAATTTAATTGTCAAAAGTTGAAGTGTCTAATTCTAGGTTTTCTCAAACACAATCTAATTCATACACTAATCCTGTTTATATATCCTCCATATTTGAGTCTAATATAGAAATAACCTCATCCAAATTTGAAAGTAACACCTTACATGGACTTGAAAATGCATAAACTTAATCTACAACAGCTATTTAAGTTATCAATTCTTTAGGAGATATATCAGTGTTAGGATCTAAATTTTACAATTCAAAATCAAATACATTGTATAATTTTGTGTATCTTTAAAGCAAAAGTGTTTTTATTAATGATTGTAAATTTTAGTCATCATCTTTTGATCTAGTTGATCAAGATACTTCATTCTAACAAGAAGGCGGATGTCTTAGAATTAAAACGAGTAAATTATAATTAAACCTATCTGATTTTTAAAAATCAACTGCTAAAAAAGGAGCATTCCTTTATGTAGAAACTTTAAGTAGTTATCTAAACATTTCAATTTTTTAATCATCGTTCACTGAAGGTTACTCATCTACCGATGGGGGAGCATTTTATATAAATTCAGAAAACTCTAATTTAAATTTAGATTGTGATTAATGTAGCTTTAATGATATTTACACCCTTAAAGATTAAGCATCAACTATTTCAATCCAGTAAATTTAAATTAACTTTATTTTTCTTCATTTTTAAAAACAATAATTGTAAAAATGTATAAATAGAAAAACACTGTCATAATTAAAGAAAGTAAGCAATACAATATCATTTTCTTAAGGATAGATGATTAATATTCTCGGAGTTGTAAATAGCTTATTTATTGATGTTTAAGACAGCGATATTAAATTTGATAAAATACTACAAATTAATCTCTCAGGTTTATATCCTGAATATATAAAATAAATAATTGATTCATCATTACTTTAATCAGCAACATTTATTTAATCTTCTAAGTCTACATTAAAAATCAGTGGATGCAATTTCGATAATCTGAAAACTATATCTCTGATGAATGGTCTTCCTCTTCTTTTAAAATCTACTGATACTGATATTACATTAACTACTTTAGAAATTAAAAAGTCTTCTTTTTAGTCAAGTATGATAGATGTTACTGGTGGAAAGATAAAAATTTTAAATTCTAAATTTAATGATATTAAATAAATAGAATTACCTAAGGTCAAGAGATTATTATAAACTTAAAACACAAGTGGCTCACTTATAAAAATTTAGTCATCTGATTTGATAATAGGAGAAGATACTTAATTTTCAAAAATAATATGCTAAAACAGTTGTTTAGGCTCTACTTTATAACTAATTAGCTCATCTTTTGAAATATTGAATACTTAATTTAACAGTTCTTAAGTAACCATAACTTTAAATGTAATCTATTTTTATAAATAATTATTTTAAAAAAAGGCTAATAACGGTGGAAATGGAGGAGCAATTGCAATATAAGGTTTAGTTAAGGATTTCAATAAAATTTAAAACACCTAATTCTATGATAACTTTGCTGAGAATGATGGTGGAGCTATTTATCTTCAAGCACTTTAAAATGATGTAACTTTACAATACCTAATTTATTAATAATTTATTTATTAAACTAAATAAAAGAAATTTAACTTGACTATTTCAGGTAGTATAATTAAAAGCAATACAGCTTCTTTAGGGTAGGGAGGTGCTTTATTTATAAGATCTAACAGTTAAAATGCAAAATTCTAAGAAATAAAAATTGATGATACAAAAATCATATAAAATAATGCAAGAGTAGGAGGAGGTATTGACAGCTAAGTAATTAACCCAAAAATTAATCAGTTAAGCATAATTACAGAGAACTTAGCTTAAGAGTATGGTGATAATGAAATTACTTACCCAACCCATCTTCAACTCATCAATATTAATGAATTTAAATCATTTTATGATGATAAAAAAAAAATAATAACTTTAAGTGATATTAAAAGTGGAGGAAAAATTCCTGATTTTCTATTTTAGCTTAGAGATAGTAGTCCAAAACCGGTTAAGCCTAAAGATGATTCAGGTGTTTCAATTAGTGTGTAATTCAGTGCTAAAACAAATTAAATTAAAAAGTATTATTTTAGAGGAACAACAACAGTTTATTATAACTCTACTACTCAATCATTTAAATTCTCTAATTTAGAATTGATTGGTATACCTGGATAATAAGCTGTCATAGAATTTAAATCAGATGAGATTAAAGTATTAAATAGAGATACTAACGAATTTATTTCCAATTACTCCTTTGAAGTTATTGTCAATTTTAGAAAATGCAGTTATGGAGAAGTTATCAATTAATACAATAATTATGAGGAGTGTGTAGTCTGTGATGAGCATAAATATTCCTTAGATAATAAAGAATGCTATAATTGTCCTAAAGGAGCATAATGTTCTAATGGAATAATCTAAGTTCAATAAGGCTACTGGAGAAAGTTCGAAAATAGCTCAGAAGTAATTTAATGTGAAAATAAAGAATTTAATTGTATAGGAAGTAAGTATGGAAATCAAATATGTGCTGAAGGAAATGTAGGGCCTTTGTGTGAAGAATGCGATGTAATTTATTATTTAGCTACTTAATTATTTATAAATACTTTTAATGTATTAAATTTATAAGCTATATGGAGATTATTGGGGGTAAAGTTATTCAAAAGTAGGAGCATACTAATGCGGAATGTGCAAAGATTTAAATTCATATCTTTGGAAATTAATTTTAACATCTTTATGGACACTAATATCAATCTAACTTGCAATCAAAGGTGATATTGAATAGTAACAAATGAAAGCTCTTCAACTGACATTAAAAAGAACTATAAGAAGTAATACTTTCTAGTAGTAAGTGAAAGTAAAAGATTAACCATTATAGAAAGGAGTGACTTTAATTTAATACAGTAAGCAAGCCTAAAGCAAAAGAGTCCTTACAACTGAAAAATCTAGTATCTATATTAAAGTATTTACTAATTATCTGTAAATAATAGGCTCTGCAGTTACTTTTAATCTAAGTATAACAAATGGTAATTTTAATTAAATAAATTCAGCTGTAAGAAATGCTCTCAATTTTTATCTATTTAAACCGTATCCTACCCTAATATTCAATCAATAAAAGTGGCAATGAGATTGTGGGTAGTGAAAGAGCTCTTTTAAATTAATTACGACATATAAATTTTTGAGAAACTTTTATATTTTAAAATTAAATTGTAAATCTTTCATGAACTAACTTTAATTTAAAATAAAAACTATAGATATATTTGATTCATCTCAATACTTAGGCACACCAGTAAAATAATAAATGAATACATTAGATTGCACATTAAAGGAGATTCAAACTGATATTCCTATTATTTATTTAAGATTAATATTTTCATTGATAGTTCCTTTAGCTTATTTAGCAACATTCATTCTTTTAATGATATTATAATATTCTTGCAAAAAGCAACAAATGCCCTGGTTTTCTGTGAGTACTGCATTCATATTTGTATTTATTTTCGTCTAGCCAGATTTAGTTTCTTAAATGATTTCTCTTCTTTCATGCAGGCTAATAGGTGATACTTAGTATATTTTATTTAATGTTACTTATGAATGCAACACTCCCTTATACAATTAATATAGTGCTACTTTAGTAACTCCTTTTCTAGTCCTATTCGTTTTTGTTATTCCTCTACTCTTGTTAAGGATTCTGTATAAAAATAAAAATGATTTGGATAAAATTAATATCTCTACCAAGTTTGGATTCTTGTACAGAGAATATAAGCATAGTGTTTACTATTGGGAGTTTATTAAAATGGCTGAGAAAATAGCAATTATATTAATTTTAAACTTCTATTCTTAGAATATAAATGTAAAGGGTGTTCTAATATTTCTGATAATCACAATATATGGAATTATATCTAGCATTTTATAACCTTATGAAGAACATGGCTATAATGAAATTGATCTCTATCAAACTAATGTCTGTGCTATAACTGTGTTACTTTGTCTATTTATTAATAATAATCCCTTCTACTACTTTATAATCATATCAGTAGTCATTATTGGAATAATCAATGCATGGTTTATACTCTAAATAATAAAAAGAGTAGTCAAAGGCTTATTAATTGAACATAAAGATGTGTTAAAAAAAATTAGTCTTAAATTCCCTTCAATTAAAAAGTATATTGATAAATCCTCGCCAGTAAGAATAGGGCCAGAATTAAAAGCAAAAGTTAAAAGAATATTAATGGAGTTTATTAAACTTTCAGATGAAGAAAAAGAGTAATTATTACTGTCAGGATTAAGAAAATAGCTTGGTAAATTAATAATTCATACAAATTGTTCAATAATTTTTAATTTAATTTTAAATAAATATTAAGTGAAGAGGCATTCAAGATTATTTAATAGTTAAAAAAAATAAAAATTAAAATTAAAAAAAAATATCTAATTTATTGATGAAGAAAAAAGAAAAGATTATGAATCAGAAAGGATTTAATTTGAAAAATCTCCTTCTACTAATGAATAAATTGAATTGATAGGATTATAATCAAATGGTGCTGATTTTGTTTCTAAAGAACATAAATAAGGTAAATAATTAAATTATTTCTTTCATATAATTAATTTAAATAAATCTGTTTTATTATTTAGAAAATGATAATCTTGATTTTGCTATTGATAATAAGTAATCTAATTCATACTTACAAAACAAAGTCTAAAAATCTAATTTAGAATCATAGAAAAGTTAAAATGAAATTTAAGATGAAGTTAATTAAAATGATTTGATAAATTTCACCTAGGAGGATGATGATGAAGACTCTTTAGATGAAGAATGAAAATGAAAATATTAGTTTCTATTTTTTTAGAAATATATTGAGATATTTTATCTATAGCTTAACATTTATTTTTGTTAAGATATTTATTGTTCTATTTTAATATTTTTTGTTTTTTATTTGAAAAATATAAATTATGGTTAGTTTATTAATTTAAAAAGTCTGTTTATTTGTTTAAAAAATATAAGGTAGATTTAATTTAAATTTAATTTCAAAAATATTTTTATAAATTAATAAGAAAAATTGGTTGATAATTAAAAGCAATACAGCTTCTTTAGGGTAGGGAGGTGCTTTATTTATAAGATCTAGTAGTTAAAATGCAAACTTCTAAGAAATAAAAATTGATGATACAAAAATCATATAAAATAATGCAAGAGTAGGAGGAGGTATTGACAGTTAAGTAATTAACCCAAAAATTAATCAATTAAGTATAATTACTAATAACTTAGCTTAAGAGTATGGTGATAATGAAATTACTTACCCTACCCATCTTGAACTCATCAATATTAATGAATTTAAATCGTTTTATGATGATCAAAAAAAAATAATAACTTTAAGTGGTATTAAAAGTGGAGGAAAAATTCCTGATTTTCTATTTTAGCTTAGAGATAGTAGCCCAAAGCCAATTAAGCCTAAAGATGACTTAAGTGTTTCGATTAGTGTGTAATTCAGTGCTAAAACAAATTAAATTAAAAAATATTATTTTAGAGGAACAACAACAGTTTATTATAACTCTACTACTCAATCATTTAAATTCTCTAATTTAGAATTGATTGGTATGCCTGGATAGTAAGCTGTTATAGAATTTAAATCGGATTTGATTAAAGTATTAAATAGAGATACTAACGAATTTATTTCCAATTACTCCTTTGAAGTTAATATCAATTTTAGAAAATGTAATTATGGAGAAGTTATTAATTAATACAATGATTTTGAGGAGTGTATAGTCTGTGATGAGCATAAATATTCCTTAGATAACAAAGAATGCTATAACTGCCCAAAAGGAGCCTTATGCTCTAATGGAATAATATAAGTTCAATAAGGCTACTGGAGAAAGTTCGAAAATAGCTCAGAAGTAATTTAATGTGAAAATAAAGAAATTAATTGTATAGGAAGTAAGTATGGAAATAAAATATGTGCTGAAGGAAATATAGGGCCTTTGTGTGAAGAATGCGATGTAATTTATTATTTAGCTACTTAATTATTTATATTTACTTTTAATATATTAAATTTATTAGCTATATGGAGATTATTGGGGATAAAGTTATTCAAAAGTAGGAGCCTACTAATGTGGAATGTGTAAAGATTTATATTCCCATATTTGGAAAATAATATTAACTACTTTATGGACACTAATATCAATCTAATTTGCTATTAAAGGAGGTATTGAATAGTTAAAAATGAAAGCTCTTCATTTAACATTAAAAAGAAATATAAGGAGTAATACTATGTAGTAAGAGAAAGTAAAAGATCGAACCTAACAGAAAGGAGTGACTTTAATTTAATACAACAAGCAAACCCAAAGTAAAAGAATTCTCACAAAGGAAAAATCTAGTATCTATATTAAAGTATTTACTAATTATCTGTAAATTATAGGTTCTGCAGTTACTTTTAATCTAAGTATAACTAATGGTAATATTAATTAAATAAATTCAACATTACCCTCTTATTCTATAAATTGAGAGGATAATTTATTTGTTTTTAATGAAGCTGCTCTATTATTAATATTATTTTTTGATAATCTATCTTAAACTTAAATTTTTTTGTTTACTGAACTAACTTTAATTTAAAATAAAAACTATAGATATATTTGATTCATCTTAATACTTAGGCATAACAGTAAAGGAATAAATGAATACTTTAGATTGTACATTAAAGGAGATTCAAACTGATATTCCTATTATTTATTTAAGATTAATATTTTCATTGATAGCTCCTATAGTTTATTTAGCAGCATACACACTATTAATGGTATTATAATATTCTTGCAAAAAGTAACAAATACCTTGGCTTTCTGTGAGTACTGCGATCATATTTGTATTTATATTTGTATAGCCAGATTTAGTTTCTTAAATGATTTCTCTTCTGTCTTGCAGGTAATAGGTGATACATACTATATTTTACTTAACGTTTCCTATGAATGCAACACATATCAATATAATTATTATAGTGCAACTTTAGTTATTCCTTTTCTGATCCTTTTCGTTTTTGTTATTCCTCTACTCTTATTTAGAATTCTGTATAAAAATAAAAATTATTTGGATAAAATTAATATCTCTACTAAATTAGGATTCTTGTATAGAGAATATAAGCATAGTATTTACTATTGGGAGTTTATTAAAATGGCTGAAAAAATTGCTATTATTTTAATTTTAAATTTCTATTCTTAGAATTTAAATGTCAAGGGTGTTCTAATATTTCTGATAATTACTATATATGGAATAATGTCAAGCATTTTATAACCTTATGAAGAACATGGCTATAATGAAATTGATCTCTATCAAACTAATGTCTGTGCTATAACTGTGTTACTTTGTCTATTTATAAATAATAATCCCTTCAATTACTTTGTAATCATTTCAGTAATAATTATTGGAATAATCAATGGATGGTTTATATTCTAAATAATAATAAGAGTAATCAAAGGTTTATTAATTGAACATAAAAATTTGTTAAAAAAAATTTGTAATAAATTCCCTTCATTTAAAAAGTATTTTGATAAATCCTTATCAGCAAGAATAGGACCAGAATTAAAAGCAAAAATAAAAAGAATATTAATGGAGTTTATTAAACTTTCTGATGAAGAAAAAGAGGAATTATTGTTGTCAGGATTAAGAAAATAACTTGGTATTTCCATAATTTTTATATTTTTTTGAATTTATTTTTAATTTTTTTTCAAATAATTAAGTGAGAAGGCATACAAGATTATTTAATGGATTAAAAATGTAAAAATAAAAATATGAAAAAATAACATAAATTAATCATGAAGAAAAAGGAGAGTATTATTAATCAGAAATGATTTAATTTTAAAAATCTCCTACAACAACAAATGATTAAATTGAATTGTTAGTACTTTCATCAAATTTTGCCGATTTTGTTACTAAATATCCTAAATAAGGTAAATAATTATAGCTATCATAGTATTTAAATAAATCTGTTTTTTTATTTAGAAATTGATTATCTAAATATTGCTATTGATAATAAGTAATCTAATTAATACTTACAAACCAATATCGAAAAATCTAATTTGGATACCTAGAAAACTAAAAACGATAATTAAGATGAAGATAATTAAAATGACTTGATAAATTTCACATAGGAAGATGATTATGACATTTTAGAAGATGAGTGAAAATATATATTTTGTTTACATATATATTTAAATTTCTTTATGTTTAATAAAATTTGTTTTTATTTATTTGTTTGAGAAATTCATTTTTTCTTTTTTCCATTAGAAATCTATTAATGATAGTTTAAATTAATTTAAATTATTTGGTTATTTGGGAAGTGTTAGGTAGATTTATTTTAATTTTATTTAAAAAACGCATTCATTTAGTAATTAAATGAGAAAAATCATCATTTTTTTTATAAGAAATTTAGTAAATGAATGATTAACTTCTTTTTAAATAAATTAGTTTCCCAAAGAAAATTTTCCAAATATGCAGGCATATAAAACTTAATGGATTTTAGAATGATATATAAATAATAATTGAAGAATTTAAAGTTCATATTATATTAAAGTATAAAATTAATAATAAATATATTTTAATTTGTTATTAAGAGTTGATCTAATAGCAACTAAGCTATTAATTTTACAATATATTTAAATTTTTCATTAAATTTTAAATTGAATTAATCTTATTAATTATCTTTTTACTATTTGTGAATAGAGTCTTTCATATCTATTGATATCAATATCGATTTAATCATAAAATTTCCTTTTATATTTAATATTATAAATTAAATCAAATCAATTATCATAATTAACTAATTAATTAATATTAACTTGAATTCAAGGTGCAAGGTATAAAGTCTTTTTAAATTAGAGAAATATTTTATTTACTATATTGATCCATCACAATGCAAATAATTTTCTCTAAATTTATAAAAATAGTAAAATAGAATTTGTTATAAATATATCAGAAGTTAAATAAATTAAGCATACCTGAAGAATAAGCTTAAACATCTTAAATTTTTACATTCATTAAAATAATCTCCTAATTTCATAAAAGACTCTTAATCAATGTATTATGACCTAATTTTTAAAAAATAAATAATATTATTTATTTGCTATGCTATGTTATCCATTTATCTATCTTTCTATTTATCATTTAAATAATACATTTTTTTAATTAATTCATGAAAAAAATAAATAAAAAATTATTAGACTTTCCATCCTATAATTTTTTATAGGTTGCATATTTTTCAATATTCTATATTCAAAAATATTATTGTAATTCGATTATTTAATTTAAAATTAGAATAATTATTTATACCACATATCTAGATAAAGATACTTTAATTTCTTGAAACTAGGAAGTACTGAAACTATATTGATAGTTCCTTCATTTGTGATCGAGTTATACCTTTATTTTTTTAAATCATGATTTATCAGTACTATTTCATTTATAAAATATTACAGAAGGATTAGAGTTAAAGATATTAATGATTCACATTTTTAAAGACCTTCTATTAAATGGTAAGCTCCCTCATCTTTTATCTCAGAAACCCTTTTATAAGGTTTATTAATATTGAAATTAACTACAATTTAAAAGATGATTTACTAAAGATTGAGAGTTAATGTTGAGAGATTTTAACATTTAGATAATTATTATCCTAAGATCTGAGCACCTTCAAAGCCAATTTTATTCTATCTATAATAGAGTTATAAAGTTTGAAAAAAGAAATTAATAGTAATTACAATAAATCAAGGTTTATTATAGCTAGATTTGAAAATTAACCAAATTCTTATGTTAATTGTTAAATCCCTGAAGATGCAATAGAATTGTGACTATTTATTATTTATTTTAATTTAATAAGTGTCAAGCTTCTTCTAATAAATGTTACGCTAAAAATATTTCTAATTTAGTTAAGTTTTTACAATTAGAAATATCTAACCCAATTTATTTAGCTATTTCATCAGAAAGTAGATTTTGGCTAATAAAAATAAATAATAGATTTTAATTAATTTCTTATTAAATGAGAAAAGGTCGATTTTACTTTAATCCTAGATTTAGTGTTTTTAAATTCACTAATTTACCAATTTCTTTTGTTAAATTAGTAATTCCTTCTGGTTAAATTTTATTTTCTCTATTTTTTGATAATAATTTTTGTTATTACAATTAAATATTGACTTCAATTTATTCTTACTATAGCTAAATATTTAAAGTGGTAAGATTTTTTAATTTTGAAATAGACAAAGAAAATCTTGTAATTCCTTAACTTTTAATAGAATTCCATCTTTTTATTATTTAGTTTAGATTTATTTAAAGAATTAAAATCTTTAATTTGATTTTATTATTAATAATGTAAGATAGTAAAATTGCTACTAAAGAAATAAAGTTAGAGAAGTAAGTTTAGAACATTTAGATAGATCTTATCCAAATGAAATGATTCCTTAGTCGCCAATAGAGCAATCCCTTAATTCATTTTAGAATACAATAATTTAGATTTTAATTCTTTATAGTAATTAAAATTATAGAATAAAATACCAAAAATCAAGATCCAAAGATTTTAGATTTATTAGTTAACAAATTTCTTATCCTAATTAAATGATCCCTTTATCTCCAATTGAACTCCATCTAAGGAAGCCATTATTTAAAATTCAAAAATCTTTTTAAAGACTAGAAAATTTACTTGAATGAAAGAGACAACTTTTCTTTTGCCTATAATTCTAATTTACTTTCCTTTTTGAATATAAAAATATAAAAAGAATACTACTTTTGATGGTTTTAGAATTACTATTTGTAAATACTTCATTCTCAACTATATTTTCTTATTTAGATTTATTTTTACTTCAATTAATCTTTTCACTTTTAATAAGTTATGTACTTATTTTGATAATCCTTTCAAACATAATCTTCAATTAAATTTTTTAAAATATAAAATTTCTGATTAAAGCCAAGATATTTTAAATTAAAAATAAATAAGCAAATAATGATTAAACTAATTAAAGAGGGGGATAGATCCTCTATTAAAAAAACTATTAAATATCAAATTTTATTTAGATTGAAGAAGTAATGAAAGAATTTTAGGCTCACTGTGATCCATTCCCTCCATAAATTTACTATGATTTATATTAAATGGTATATTTAAAGTCCTTAGAAATATCCTAAATATAAAACTTAATAATTAATAAAGATATAATATCATTCTAACATGATTTTGTTACTATAAAAAGATATTTATAAGATAATTTCTACAAAAATGAAAGAATAATATAGAAATAAATTAAAATCTATTATATTATTTAATACATTGAGTACAACAATATTCAGTGATACATAATTTATTCTAACAGTTTATTTTAAATATTTTCACTTAGTTCCAGTAGTAAGTTATTAATTTGAAGTTAATGAGCTAATATATTAAGTAGATGTCAAATCTAATTATAAAATATATATTAAAATATCAGGAATTTCATGAAAAAAACTTACAGCTTGATTATAAAGAAGATCCTAGATTAAATTAGGATTTAGAAACATCTGTAGTTGTAGTAGCAGTTTGGTCTTAAGCTAAATATCCTTCTACTTATTTTTCTAAATTTTCAATACCTGATTCTATTTATATAATAATATAAAGTATTTTCAATAAAAACTGTATCAAGAAGTAAAAAATTAGATTAAAGTATTTAAACAATATAAGTCTATTTAATGCGTTAATTCTGGATAGATAAATAGCTATATCTTATTCATTTCCCTTACATATTTTGATTAATGCTATTTTTTGGTATTATCAATCAATCAATCAAAAATAATTACTTAATTCATCAATTGAGTTAGAATATTTCAATGATAAAGTCTTGAGCTTCAATTGATAAGTGTCATGGATGGAATTCAAGGATTCAGCTAATTAAGTTCTTACTTCTACTGACATTCTATAATTTAATTATGAAATTTCCTAAATATAATTGCTTTTTTGAGTTGCTTATTAAAAGAGATAGTCCCTTTATCAAACGTTTTTACTAAATTTTTTACTGTATAAAAATTATTATCAGTCAATTAAATAGAAAGATATTATGAATATTCAATTTTTAAGCTTGAATAGATATAAATTTTTACTTAAATCAAAGTTCGTGGTATTTCAAATGATAGAAATTAAATATTATTGATTGAGATTTCAATAAAAACACGTATTCCTATTAATATTTATTTTGATTAACAATAAATATAAATCATAGTTTGTATTTCCTCAATTACTATTTAAAAAAATACATAATCTTTTATAGCTATCAGTAATAGTATTAAAAAAATAATCAGATTTTGATTAAATATTGCAAAATCTTCATCAATGTTTTAGAATTAAACTAATATTAAATTTGATTTAAGTTATTAGTCCTTAAATTTTAATCGATTTAGTTAGTAACAATTCCGTAAAAAATATTTTTATGAATCGTTTATAAAATAATTAAGGTTTTCCACAATAATATATTTAAAAAATTAAATAATTTTAAAATAAAATAGAATTACTTTTATGATAGTTAAAACAGGTAAGTTTATCAATAATCTTCTTCAATCTTAATAAAATTCCTCTAAAAGTATTTTAGTTCTAATTTTTTAATAAATCAATTTTTTTAAAAATTATACCATCAATAAGAAGAAAACTAATAAAATTAAGAACATTATCATTAATCTTAAATAAATCATCATCATCTTCAACCTATCTATAATATTTTGCCTTAATTATCTTACACTGTATCATCTTAAATAAAATCCTCCCTTTACTAAATATTTAACATTGAATTTTTATTTAGTTTATTTTTATTAATCTGTCCATTCATGTCACTCTAAATTACTCACCTTTTTAGAAGCAATACTCGATTTAGTGAAACTAAAAATTTGTTAGGTTTTGGTAGATTATGAGTCTATTTATCTGTCTCGCTAATCGGTGAAAAAATAAAATTGTTTTTTGATATTTTATAAAAATAAGTAATTTGTTGGAGTCATTCTAATTAATCAATTAAACCATAAGAACAAATTTTAGAATAATTTGCAAAATGAAATAGCAGGAGTAAAATAAAGAAATATAAGTTAAAGGTGAAAAATATACCTATACCATGCAAAAGAAAGCTAGTGTTACAGGTGGGTAAGGTCAGATTTATTTAGCTAAAGATGAAACTAACAAAAGGAATGTTGTTATTAAGAGCTACTTTAAATAATCTAGTAATATATTGTTTTACTTTTTAGATGATGAAATTATCACTAAAAAGATGGTTATTAAATATTATTTATTATTAAATTAGGTTTTGAGATAGACTTTTAAGTTATGAAGAAAGTTACAGAGAGGAGATTTGAACACTTAATTTAGTTATATGATCACATAAAAGATGATAAAAATTAATATATTGTGATGGAGTTATGTAATAGAGGAGATCTTTATTCTTACCTCATCAAGAATAATGAGCCTGTAGAAACCGCTGAAAAAGCTTTAGACGTTTTAGATATAGCAATTTAAGTTGCGAAAGGTATGGTGAATTTAAGCAAGATGCAAATTGCTCACAGAGATCTAAAACCAGAGAATATTTTGATCCACATAGAAAATATAGATGAACACAAATTAGAATTAAATATAAAACAGAAATAACCTATAAAGCAAAAAGTAATAGCTAAAATAACTGATTATGGACTTTGCAAGGATAATGATAGATTAAAATCTTTTGTTGGAACACCAAATTATATGGCACCAGAGATCATTTAGAACTTCATTAGTGATAAGTCTTAATTATATGATTAATCAGTAGATGTATGGTCTTTTGGGCTGATTCTTTTTGAGATGATGACAGCTAAATAATTATTTTATGGATCTTAATAAGTTAATGTTTTTAAAAAAATAAAACACTTTAAACTTGAAGATTACGACTAATCAATAATAAAAAATTTCAAAGAAATTGATGATGTGATTTTTAAATGCATAAATCCTAACCCTAAATTACGTCCTTCATTTGAAGACATACTTGAATAATTAGAGTAATGCTAATAAATAATATAAAACAAAATCCGTCGTGATTAATTTGAATAGATTGAATAGAATTAAGTAGAGATAAATTAGTTTAATCTACTTAATTAATTAAATTATTAATAATAATAAAATTAAATATAGTAAAATAATAATATCAAAATTACAGAAGAATATGAATCTATTTTAGTAGAGCGTTGCGATCAAAATAATGATCATTCAATTTAATCCAAAATTTAAAATAACCAGAATATTAAGAATGATGAAGAAAAAAAGAATTGGACAACTAATCCTTTTAATTAATTTGATGAAGATTTTAATTAAGATGTAGAGGATGATGATGATCATGAAGATAATACAATTAAAAATGAAATTACCCAACAAGTATAAGTAGTATTATAGGATGAGGATTAGATTTAAAATAAACTATTCTACAATTAACATTTACCTAATTAACACTATTAATAAAATCAAATGCACAATAACTATACTTTTAATCCTTAGTTGAATCCTTAATTAAATATAAACTTGCTAAGCTAATAGTAATTATCTTTTTAAAATAAATTTAACTTTAGTTTGATTTAGATGAGATTGATAGATAAATTGAAGCTTAAATCAACTGAAGTTCTAATGAATTTAGGATTTTATTAGGGAATTAGCGAAATTGATGATTAAAAATATAAAGGAATTATTATTACTGAGGATGTGATATAAGGGTTAACTCCACTAATAATTCAAATAATATTAAAGAAATTAAATACAGCAGAGCTAGAAAAAATAAAATAAGTTATTTAAAGTACAGATTTTAACAAAATAAATTATGTCAATAAAATTAATGATAAAGAAAAGTGTTTGAATCTATTAGACAATATTTTAGAATTCATTCAAGGATTTAAAATTAATTAAAAAGAAATAAAAAATGGTATTTTATTAAATACAATCATTAATCTTTTTGATGATTATGGATAATCATTCTTATTCTTCATGATTGTCTACATTTACATAAGAAAATCACTTAAATAGCAAGATAATTAATATTCTTTAGAAAGAATGGATGATTTAATTACTAAAAAAGTATTAGTTTAGTTGCCTTGTAATATTTAACTACGCTTTAGAAGCAATTATGACCACTTCACGCCAAATCCATTACAAAATGAAATAATCATAACTAATTCCTTCATTTCTGATAAAAAATATTCTATCCTATTTCCTAAATCGACTTTGAAATCGCTCTTTTGAGGAAATATTTCTTAAGTTAATTAAAAGAATAAATTTATATTTATTTGTATCATCTCCTTTTTAAAAATGTATACATACAGTCTATAATTTACAAATTAATAAAATAAAATTAAGATATTCTTAATTTCAATCAATATTAAAAAAAGACAGAATTGTTTTTATAAAATAAGAAACATATTTAGTTTATTTTAGAATTTTGATATATTATTTTTAATATGATAAATTAAAATAATTAACAGAAATAAATTGATTTATGATCACTATAGATAATAAATAATTAATTGAATGTATTTTTTAGTCTGATGAATATAATTTTATATGGAAAATACACTTGCTTACTTAATCTAACTAACTAACTTACAAATATATAAATATGTTAGAGAATATTAAAGAAAATTTTAAAGTAAATATGTTTGTTTTTAAAAATATTTTATAAGTTATGTTAATTAATTAGGTCATAATTATTGATCCCTTCATCTTAATTTTGCAAAATTATTAGAGAAAAGTTAGAAGTTTTCAATGATACCGAGAGCTTTTTCTAAAGTTTGTGTTAATTGCTCATTTTATATTTGTTTAATATTGCATTTTAATTCTAAAGAAGATATTTAAATTTCTTTGTTAGCAAGAGCTAGTTGCAAATCAGCTACATCTCTATCCTTTTAAGAAAGTTATACAGAAAGGTTTTAAATATGCTAATCAAACTTTTAATCATTTTGGTTTACTTTACTTTATAAAGAAGGAGATGATAAAGATTGCAAAAGATTAGTAGAGTTTTAAGAAAAATTTAACTATTTTATCATTTATGGAGATTTGTTTTCCTTTTCTTCTCCTGAAATTTTAAGTAATTAGGGTTAATCTTATTAAAAGGCAGCTGTTGTTGCTAGTAGAGCTTCTAACTTTTTTATTTTATTTTAAACATTGATGTCATTTTATTGTTCTTAGTAGTCAATTTTAAATTTATTAATGCTTTAAAGGATAGAATTATTCTAGTGCTACAATATTTCTTAAAGTTAAAAAGATTATCTTTATATTTCAATGTCAATCATTTCTTTATTTTAAAGCATCATCATTTAATTATCATCTTCATTCTACTCTTCCATCTATGATTCTTCAATTTATAATTACTGCTATAGTTGCATGCTTCTTAGATATTCCTCTATGGTCTTTTATTATTCTTCAAATTATTTATGCATCAAATTATTTCTCATTTTAATTTCTTACTACTCCTATTGATGAAAATATGATGATTGAAACTGTTCAGATTAGTTTTCTGTAAGATGTTCTTTAGAGAAGTTAGGTTAAGAGCCTTAATATGTAAGTTAGTTCTAGGTAAAATTAGTAGCTTAGGCAGCAGAATTATGATTTATTGTATATGAATTTGTGTCCAAAGTAAAGTAATTTTAATTATCAGTCATCCCAACATTAATACTAGCATCACTAGGATTGGTAATAAGAATTTTACCTGAAGAAGTGAAACCATTACTTTTTTCTTCTAATTGTTTAGAAGTTGAAGTAGAAGAAATAGATTTTAATATTTAATCATTAATTTCATTATTTTCAATTGCAAGTTTCTTAATTAATCCTTAGAATGCATTGTTCATTTAATTTAGCTTTTCATTCAAATTATTATAGGTAAATTAACCTAAAGATGAATTTCTTTATTGTTATTATTATTATTATTCTCTTTCAAAATCTAAGTTAATTTTTTGTCCAAATAAAGTTGAAGTATTTCTTATATGAGAATTAGAAGTATCCTCATTTAATAAATTATTCTCACTCATTTAAAACTCTTAACTATGTAAAACTAAAGGATTTTAAGTTGAGCAGCTTAAAATATCAATACTTTTCTCAGAATTATTAACAAAATGTCTATTTATTCTTTATTAATTACAGTTTTCTATTTGCCCACTTTCAATTTATATTTGTTTCATCTATCTTGGAAATTCACTATTCTTTTCTTATTTTCTCTAATTATAAAAAATAAATTTCATATATTGAAATCTCATAAAAATCATATTAAGGGATAGATGAAGTAGGTAAAGGTAGGTAGGGCAAACCTAGATTTTTTAAAATTTATTGATTTCCATCCTCCACAAAGGAAAAGACAATCAATAGTTTTGAAAAAAGATAAGCCTCTACTCCTCCCCCTACTTGTTCCCCACTTAAAAAGTTATTTTTTTAATTGTATGCAGAAATATTTAGTTTAAAATATAATTAATTACCTATTGGGTAAGAGTTGAAATATTAGTTGAAGCATTTGACCAGTTGGAGAGTTAATTAAAGTTAGGATTATAGCTATTTATGCTAGTTTAATTATTATTAGCTAATTAAGAAAAGTTCATAAATTAATCACCAATAACGTGAGAGAATGTTTCATAATTTTAAGGATATATTGTGTTTGGTTAAGGAGTTAATGATCTTAACTTAGTTTATAATTATTATTATTAATTTATTTAATCCTATTATGATTATTTATTATCATTTTATTAGATTAATTCATTCTTTTATATTTCATGTTCTAAGTAGCTTGGAGCTTTATCAGAAACAAAGTATGTAAACTTCTTAATAGTATTTTATTTCGCCTCATTCATGCTATTAATGAAGTTGAACTGCTAATTATTCTAATTAAGGCTATTTAAATTTTAACTATCAAGATTTTCTTCACTATTACTTTGTTCTCTTTCATAGTTGCTTTGATTATAGCTTTAACCAATATTTTCCTATTATGAGTTTTAAATTGAAGGATTGCTAATTGGGATTTGAAGTTGATTCTTTGGGGATTTAATTTATTCCATTTCTTATTTATTCTTATAGATATTATTGTTTGCAGGAATTACTTAAGCGAATTATTTTTAACTTAGAGCTTGATTAACAAAATTGAAGTGGTTATTTATATTAGAGTTTCTTGTGGAAGATTCTTAAGGGGAATGAGTTCTTTCTATTTCTCTGCATACGACAGATAATTTTTCTCTCTGATTACTACTGTGCATAGATCTAGAATTATATTATTATGATTACTGAGAAGAGCTCTCATTTAAGAAATTAGGAGTTTTAGACTGCATGAACTAAAACTTTTGTATTGATATTTAATTAAAACTATCCTTTTCTGAATTAATTGACTGGTTATATTAGAATGATTATTATCTGCTGTGATTTTGAGGTTATTATTAATTTTCGTTAATATTATCATGATGTTGGGAGGCATTGTTTTGGGATATGCATTAAGATGAAGAGTGCAAGGAAGGAGATGAACATTCGTTATTATCATTATAGTCACTGCATATGAAGGATTGAGACTTTTCAAGTAAAGTAATTTCTTAATTAGATACACAGTGAGAAGAATTTTGTTAAGATAACATATCATTGCTGTAATGTTTGGATGGATCTCTTGAATAAACCTCCCTTCCAAGAACAATAGAATGGCCTTCACCCATGTGGAAAGTTAGTATTCTTTTGCCTTTTAAGAAATTTATTGGATAAAATGTATCAGATTTATTTTCAAAGTCACCTTAACCACACTCTCCAAACTAATTCTTACCCCAACTATACATATCTCCGTCTTTCATTAACACAATACAACTGTCTCCACTTACAGCTATTTTTCTCACTTCATTCCTCTTTAGATTCTCTTTCTTCTTTTAATTATCACTTTTATTTTCATCTTAAGAGAATTTAATCACACATTAAGGTATATAAATAGGGTTGGAGTCTGTATCGCAGACTTATCCCCATGCATAAACAGATTAAGATTTTTATGTAACCGCTACTGAAAATCTACTGCAAGCTATATCTACAATACTTTCTGAGCCAAATAGATTTTCATTAGACAAATATTGTGGTATTAATACTACTTTTTTATTTCTTCCTAACCCAAGCTAACCTCTTTGATTTTCACCACAAGCAAATACCTATCCCTAATCATTCAAGAATAAACTGTGAGTCTCTCCACAAGCTATTTTGATTATTTTCTAATCCTTTTCCTCATATAATACCTTTTCAGGTTTGAAAGAACTTTCACATTTTCCTTGGCCAAGTTACCCATATAAACTACTACCAAATGAGTAGATTTCATTTTATTTTGTAATGAAAAAGGAATGATTCCATCCACTGAAAACATTGATGACTTTTTTATCAGCTAATATTTATTTATAAAAGAAAAAATTATCAAAATTGAAAAGATATTTTTGGATGGATGAGTAGATAATTAAATCTAGATTTAGAAATTATTATCTGAAGAGAAAAATTATACTTATTTTTAACGATGATTATTTTATCAATCAATCAATCGATCTATTAATTTTTGAATATTAACTTTTCAGTTTTTAATTAATTAATTTTTTTAATCTTTGTTATTCTAATTCAAATGATTGTATTCTCTTTTTTGAAATATTTATTATAGAAATAAGCAGTATTTAATCAAAAAACTTAAATATAATATCTTTATTTTCATTAACTATCTAATATTCTATTTGATGATTGAATGGTATCATAATTTCCTTACTTAAAACAAGCTATGGTGATGGGTTTTAAGAACTAGACTATCCTTAAGATATTCCTAAACCTAATTATCCTTCATTGTTTCTACCCCAAGAGAAAAGCTACTTATCGCTAGTCAGAGCTAAATTATGGTATGCACCTGAGACTACTTTGATAATATTGTAATCTTACAATTTTTAAATTAGAGTTGGAGTGTATGAATAGTTAACATGATCTGTATCTACACCTAATTGCCCATAGATGTTACTTCCAACAGTATAAGCATATCCATCTTAAGTTAAAAGGACTGAATGATGAGCTCCACAACTAACACTTGTAAAAACAATATTAAAATGACAAAAACGAGGGATGCAGAAATTCTTTCCTGCATTCTTCTCACTTAATCCAATTTATCCATATTTATTGCTTCCAAATACAAAGATTTCATTATATTTCACCATAGAGTTGGTCTAATATACTTTGTTGGTATTAAATTCTCCCTTATTTTCCTATTCTATTTAATTTAAATGATCTTGGTCATGTTCTTCATGTTAATCCTAAAATGTATCACTCATTGGTGTCTCTTCACTATCTTTCTACTGAAACTGATAGGATTTCATATTTTATTTAATACTATTTATAACTTTATAATTGCTATTTGATTTTCTTAGAAGTAATTTTCTTTGCTATCTTGTCCAAAAAATATCGATAGTATATTGTGATTTTTGAATATTGGTTTTGATTACTTCTTTTTACTTTTGATATTTCAAGTTTGAATTATTAAATCCAAAAGACCAGTTAATTATCTAAAACTAAAAATTGTAAACATGATTTTTTGACAATGCTTTAAAAGAATTTAACTCCTATTCCTAATTTACTTATAATTAGATGTAATATTGAACAAATTATAATTAATAAATTGCAATCCCTATTTTGATAAATACTACTTCTCTTTTTTAATTCATTTATAAAATAGTTTATAATAAATAAATTATGAGTTTATAGATTTTAATTCTAAAAAACAATAATTAATTTTATAAAATATTATAATCAATAATCACAATTAGCAAACAATAAATTGATTTAGATTCAAAAATTTTATGATAATTTAAATATTTTACACAAATACCAATACTTAATGTTGTCAAATAAAAGAAGCAAGAGCTCTTCATATGAAGGTGTTTTACATAATTTAAATATATGAAAATAAATTCATTAAATAGTGAGTAAATTAAATGGAGTATATAATAAAATCTTCATTTATCATAAAAGTATTTTTTTTATGATTTTTACTATTAATCTTTTTTAAAAGATTATTTAGTAATACTTAAGGATATTTTATCATCGTCAACACCTACATATTAATTTTATTAATATTTATTTTATTAGTTATTAGATTAATGAAATTATTCTCAAGTCCGTTGCAAATATTATAAATTTTGCTAGTTTTATCATAAAAATCTAATTAACTCAAAGATGATAAGTGGGCGATAAAGAACTAGTATGATAATTATCCTATTCGGAGTTTGTTTTAAAATTTAAAATTAAATATCCATAATAGAAATAATTGATAACAATATTTGAAAAAAATATTATAAACCAATAAATGATAAGAGGAATAGGACTAGTTAATCGTAAAACTAGATACAACTTTATTATTAGCAAATTCATTGATAGGAAATTAAGAATATTCATTAATAGAGGGCTAAATAATTTATGTTTGTGAAAGAAATTTAGGGAGGGACTGATTCAATTCAGTTCACTAATTTAATAATTGAAAGAAAGAGTGAGATTCTTGAGTTGATAATTTAGTTAGTTTCTGATCGATAGGGTTTGCAATAATACAAGAATAAATATAATCAGAGAATTTTAAGAGACTTAGATTAATATTAGTTTATATAGTATATTAGTAATCAAGTTCAAATATGTAGGACACTGCTTCTAGACATTAAAGTGCAGCAGCAGGTAATTAGAATGGAACATCATCCATATCATTAGAGAAAGATAGGTTCAATAGCTTGGCTTAATCCTTCAGGGGTGACATGAAAAGTTTCTTTCTAGGAGAGGAAAAGAGTGATAATGGCAAAATGGTGATTATTCAGAAAATCGAAGATAAGCTTCTTGATAATAAGTACTAAGATATAATAGAATTATTGAAGCAGTATAAGGATATAAATATTTTAAGCATTTGGGATCGTAAAGGATTAACTTTAATTCATAGAATGACATTGCACATGAAAATTAAAGAAGTTTAGCAAATTGTGTAATATGGCATTGACTACTTACAAAATAACCCATAAAAGAATAATATGATCAAAAAATGGATAAACTTTTAAAATGAGGAAGGATTTACAGCTCTCCATTACGCTTCATTTAAAGGGGATATAGAAATAATTAAGTATTTGATGGATTAAGGCTCTGATAAATTAATTAAAAATAAGAATGGGTTAAATGTGCTTCATATTGCAGCATAAGGAGATTAACCTATTTCTCTATGTTATTTTGATAGTATTGGGTTAGATCTTAATTTAATTGACTAAAAAGGAGGTACTGCTCTCCACTGGGCTTGTTATCTTGGAAGTGAAAATGCTGTTAATTATCTAGTCTCCAAAATGAAGGATTAGATTAATTCTGTTGATGGAGTAATTTTTCTTTCATTATTTACAACTTAGATATTTATTTATAAACCCTCCAAAAAATGCAAATATTTACAGATAAAATTTACATAAAATAGCCTCTTAAAAATATATTTGAATATAATAATACTAATTTTAATATTTAATGGAGGTAGAACAAATATTTATTTGTTGAAATCAAGCTAACAAACAAGCAAACAACTCACATTAATTTTATTCTTTTATTGAGCTGAAATAACCTTATCACATTTTTTAAGATTCTATAATTGTTTTATATAATTCTCTTATTAAATTTAATCTAAAATTAACAATTTAAATTAAATGGTAAATAGGAAGGATTAACTCCACTTCATCTATCTGTAATCAGTGGAAATGCAAGAGTGGTTAAAAAATTATTGCAAAGAGGAGCTGATAGATCTGCTTTAGATAATAATAAATAGACTCCAGCATAATTAGCAGAATAAAATGAATATCATAATATCTAATAAATGCTTGAAAAGACTGGAGGATTTGCAGAATACTGTAACATTAAATAGCCTTTTAAGCCAATGAATAAGAATCCTAAACAATTATTGGTCTTGTTCCTTCTTTTATTTTTAACTGAAGGGTGTATTATTTCTTTCATTTTACCTTGCTTCAGCTATCACTATATTGAGCTTGGAATTTGGGCATTCTTTATCTTAGGAACTTTAATAAGTTTGATTCTTGCTTGGAGAACGAATCCAGGCGAAGTACACGGAATAGGCAGTTAAAAAAAAAGAAATGCTTCACACATATACAAGTCTAACGAGACAAGTAAGGAAGCATAGATTTTTGAAGATAAAAAGGAATCTAATATAAGATTGAACGAATAAATATCTAGGTCTAATGTAAATAACTCTATTCACGAAAATTAAGATTTAAGCTAGAATCTTATTTAAAATGATTTTACCAGTAGAGAAGAGAGCTCAATTCCTTCTAATAAAATTTCTTATAATAAGAAAGATAGAGATACCCTTGATTTATTGATTACTCTTTATTAGTAAAATGATGTTAATAAAATATGTGTCGAATGCTGTATTATTAAACCCAAACGTTCTCGTCACTGCGAAATTTGTAAGAAATGTATAAGAGTCTACGATCACCACTGTCCTTGGATTAACAATTGTGTTGGTGCTCAAAACTATAAATTCTTTATTATGTTTATTTCCTTTATGTGGTTTAATATGCTCTCCACATTAATTTTAATATTTTTACACATTACTTCTGATTACAACGGAGAAGATGAACATAGTGAATGGATATTCGATTGGTATTCGAATTAATCTGAATCGACAATTAATACATTAAAAATTATTAAATATGTTGTCTCAAGTTTAGTGATTGGCTTGACTCTATTTTTCTTTGTCCTTCATACTATTCTCTGCTTCGTATAAATGACTAATTTATTTCTTAATTAAACAACATTTGAAAGGTATAATATTCATTAGCACTAAATTAACGAACCTGATAATGATGGTAATTAGTAAAATCAGAGATCTTCCTAATATAGAAGCGATTAATCTTCAACTACAGATGCCAATCCATCTATTATCCAGTCTAATTCTAGAAATAATAATCCAAATCGCAACAAATTAGGTTAAGGTGTTAAGAAATTCTCATTTAAAAATGCTTATATAATGTGCATGCAAAACTCAAGAGATCCTTAATATGATTACGCTCCACCTATGAAAAACCATTAAAATTATAATCAGCCTGGTTCACACATGTCAAGATAAATGGATACATCCGTGAGTGGAACAGTATCTCATCAGAATAACTGATATTCAATAAATGATCCCTCTAATAATAAAATATTATAATCTTATAAAATAATAAATATTACAACAAAATAAACAAACAACCAAATAAACTACAACAAATTTTCACTCACATACATACATACATTCATTCATTAATTTAAAGAAAATTCTAATTCTTATCAAATTCTTCAAATATTTTTGATTGCTTACTATATTATGTGTTAGTTAATCATTAATTCTTTAGTATATTTTGATATCTCTTTAATAAATTAAACAGAAAATTATATTTAATTTCAATTTATTCTTTCTTCTTTTTTCATATACAAATTGATTGAAAGGTTGATAAATAGATATATAGATGATTTATGGATAGATAGATAGATAGATGTATAGATCTATTATGGTTTTTATTAAATTTTGAAAAAATATATAGATATTTACATACATACAAATATACTAATCCAATAATTGAACATTTTAGATTTTAAATTGAGATAAAAATATTAATTAACCCACTTTAATTTATCAGAAAAATTAGGTAATTTAATAAAAAGAAAGAAGGAATCAGTTTTTTTGTCAATCAATTTTTATGCGTTTTTGATAGAAAGATAGGATCGATACCTTCATTAAAAATCTTACTTTTCAGACATTTCTTGAAAACAATCCAAAACATATTTCTTTACCTATTAATCTTTCTTAGCAAACTCTCTTATTTAGATTGCACATTCTGTAACCTCATCTAACTTTTCTTAGAGCATTGCTTTTTTCTTGAAATCAAAACCACTGATTAACTATTCATAGCCCAGAGAAAAATTTGTTCTCATTTATTCATACATTGGCTCTTAGATACGTTCTTCTATAATAGAATGTGCTATCAAGAGTTTATAGCCAAGAACGAATGTTCTATTAATGGCATTTTGAATTTCTAATGTAGTTTAGAAGCAATTTCTAATATATTTTTAACTATTTCCATCCATTCTTTAGAAAATTTTAGAGATATCTATCTTATTGAAAAATTATTAAATTAATTATTATAATTACCACAAATTATTCTCAAATTAAGTTGCTTTTAATGTTATTCTTTCCTACAAAAAGCTAATAAACAAGGATATATCTCAAAAAATTTTTTTTCATACTAAATTAAAATAGAAAGAGCTTAAGAGTTTTTTTTAATTTAATTTGAATTGAAAGAGCTTTAGTTTGATTAAACTAAAAGTAATTTGTAAGGTTAAAATTCTTCTTTTTTTAAATATTTGAATTTCCACTTATTGTTGGATCAGTTTAAAGAGGAGGGTTAGAAAAATACAGGAAAAATTATTTAGAAAATTATTTTAATGTGGCTAAGGAAAGATTCAGTAAAATGAATCCAATTATTTTAACTTAAATACCCTCATAAAAATAATTTGAAAATAAAGATATAAATCACTCAATAGTTTAATATTAATAGGAAATAACTTTATCGAAAATGTATAACAAATTTCTATGCTTTTGATAGTATTAATTACAGTAAAAGTGTAAAATTTCTTAATTTATATTAGCCAAGTAAGTGCCTTTCTATCCTTTTATTATCTGGGTTCTTCATACAATTTTGGTTATTATAAATTACTAATATTTACCTACCTACCTATCTTAATTAAACTAAAATATTTTTAAAAGATTTAATATCCATCGAATCTTATATAAATTGAGGAAACTAATATTAATCAATTAAATTATTTATCATACCAAAATTATCTCAAATTTAAAAACTTTTAGTGCTAAAATTGCTAATCAAATTATATTCTATAAAATGCTAAATTAAATGAAATTAATTGAGTTAAAGTGTTTTGAACATTTACAAAGTACATATAAAAATCGTGAATATGATTACTTATTGCAAGATAACGATCTCTTACTTAGTATTTATAATAAAACAAGAATGGCATAAACCAATAATTATTTAAATAATAAATATATATATATATATATCTTTTAGCGAGTGGATAGAATATATCTTTATTTTTAATAAAAACTCAAATTATAAATTTATATAATCTCATTTATAAACAAAGACTTTATCTTAAGATTACTGATAAGAATATTCTAATATTTTCAATTACATGGTTAATCAAAGTTTGCCTTCAATATATTTAGTCTACTCTTTCACAACAGTTTTAAAAGAAGTTTGAAAAACAAATAAATAAAAAGCTAAAACAATGGCATTCTGAGTAATTTTATACATTAGATAAAGGAAATAGTTTATAAATTTATCCATATTATATCTGCTTAATTTACCTCTTTCTTCTTTTAATTAAATTGTTCATTTAATGAAAAGTAGGATATTTATGTATTTTTCTAGATCTATTTTTTTACATTGATATCTTCATTGTTTCAATTGTTTTTAAGAAAATTCTTAAAAATATTCAAGTGCATATTCCCTTACAAGCTTATTCTAATAAGCATCTTTTCTTATTTATGCAGCACAAATCTTAAACTCATCTAACTTTTCTAAGAGCTATTTATTTTTATACTTATTACTATTTGGTATCATTTTCATCATTTTTACATAACTTTTAGCAAATTCACTTCTTTGATTAGAGATATCATAATCATCCAATCCATCATCTGTATTAGAATGAATTAATAAGATATTGAAACCTAGAGTGTAATTTTTACTAAGAACACTTTGGAGTTCATAAGTAATTTAGAAGCAATTTTTAACATAATCTTACATTTTTTAATCCATTTTTGATGATAATTTTGATTTATTTTTATAGGTATCTATCTATCTATCTTTCTTTTAGAATTTAATAATCCAATTTATTATTTCAATCAAAAAACGCGAATAATTTGCATTGAATATAAATTATTATCAGCACAAATACAAAAATAGTTAGAATATATAATTCCAAAAGAGTTCTATAATAATTTGATTAACAATCTATCTATCTATCTACCTATTGGTATAAAATCTATTTATTTACTTATTTATTTAGATATCTATCTATTGGTCTAGAATATGAGTAGAGATTTAATTGTGATACATAATTCTTAGTTGAAATAAAAAGCCTACCAACTAGAATTTCTTTTAAATAATGTTGAAAAATAATACCCTGTAATCTATTAAGCTGTCTCATATAACAATGAACTCAACGACGATTTACTTTTACTTCAAAATTAGAATTTAAAAGAGGTTAGGTTTAATTATATTACTAAACTAAATGTAATGAATATACTCGAAAATTTTAGAATTCTGCCCTAATCTTTATAGAAGGTTAGCTTTTAAGTCAACCCTTACGATATGACCATAGAAACTGCAGATTTATTGTTTAAAAACTTTTTGTTTTTACCTAAGAGTATTTAGAAAATACATGTTTCTATGCAATTTTATGATAACGAAGACAATATCTCGCGTTTCTTGATCATTAATTTGCCTAGATTTAGCCCTCGACTTTAATGTATGAAAATCAATCTAAGTGGATTCTCTAACTTATTAGAATTCTCAAAGAAATTTGATACACTTCCTCCTCATTTAAAGACATTTAAGCTAGTGGCTAATAATATTCAGCTATCTCCTCAGCAATTTACTACTTTCACTTTGAATTTGTAAAGGCTACCTAAAACATTAACTAAAATTAATATTTCTTTAGATGAGATTTGCTCTTTAGAACCCTTGTATTAAGTATTTCCAAAGATGCCCCCTAAAATAAAGAATATTAGAATTAAATGTAAATCTGCTCAATATTCTAATGAAGAGATGATATGGTTTTTGTAATCTCTAAATAAAAGCTTTCCCAATTTGAATAAACTAAGATTATTTCTACCAAATAATTTAATTTCATCAGATTCTTTTAATATCTTGTGCAATTAACTTCCTCCTAACCTAACCAAATTCTACTGTAAAGTATCTGGTTACAATACGAATGATTCATTGAAAGTATTCCCTTTGAATAAATTATAGAAAGTTTACTTAAATCTTTCCGAAAACTATAATAGTGATGAAGATATCATAGAATTCTTTTAAAAATTGTATGAAAATGAAAACATTACTCACCTCCATTTAGTGTTAAATGACGAAGAAACTGATTACAAATGTATTTAATTTATTATTGATAACCTTGATAAACTCCCGAAGCAGCTGACTTTCTTCAAGCTCTTACTTATGAAGCCAAAGTTCTCAATAGATAAATTATAAATTTCAGAAGATACACTGTCTAAAATACCACAAACAATAAAACAATTTTCTTTAAAAATGGATTTTAGTATATCTTTTCAATTGGTAAAGTAGTTTATTGCAATTTACAAATAAATTGGTTAATTACATTTAGGTTTTGAAAAGTTTAATTTTAAGATCAATTTTAGAAACCTAAATTTCACAATAAATAACTAGTAAATCCTAGTAAAATCATTCTTGAGTGATCTTTTTAAAGATAAAACACAAATCAAAAAATTTAATGACAATTACATATAGTTATTAATGGATACTCCACCTAATTTCTAATTGAAAGAATTGTTAATAAATCCAGAACCCTCATTTTGAGAATTAAAAGAATTAGTATTTTTATTATCTATGTATTATTTATTTTATAAACAGTATATTTTTTATAATAATACTTTAATAATTCATCTATCAGCAGCCAAATTTTCAAATAATAAATAAAAATATTTATTGAGTAGTATATATAAATAAATACTATTTTTTTAAAATTAGTATTTATAAAAAAATATTTTTTATATTAAGGTTTGCATATAAATAAATAAAGATCGATAGCCTATATATCTTTCTATAATTTTCTTTTATTTTATAAATTCACATAATAACTTGGTTGAGCTTAAATAATAATAAAAGAGTAAGGAGTTTGCACATAGTGATAATGATGATGATGATGCTTTATATTTTTAATTTTTTAAATCTAGTAAATAAAGTTATATACAATTTAAAAATACAAAAAATTTAAGAATAAAAAAATCCTATGTATGTATCTAATTGTGATGTATTTTATATTATGGAATGTACAATATGTTTAACCTACTAAAAAATAGGTAGAAGAGACAGACAAGAAGCAGACTATGAAAGTGAGCAGGAAAGAAGCAAGATAAGGTATTTCATTTAAAGGAGTAATTAATAATTTCTTATATAAAAGAATATTTAAAGAAAGAAGACTAAATAATAAAGGAGAGATAGATTGATTGATATTATATAAGTTGATAGAATTAGCAAATAACAAATAATTCTGTTAGTAAATTAATATTCTCCAATTCATAAAAACAGCTTTTAACTAGAATGATAAGGATCGATGAAAAGTGTGAAGGAAGTTAAGAGGATTAGCAATCATCTTAACAATTTTTGAATAGCTAGGAAGATAGAGTTGATAATACTAATTATGAGTAAGTTGATTTTTCATAATACAATAGTTATTAATAAACAAACCTAGCGTTCCAATTCTTTAATGACAATTAATTTGAGAACCTATACAAACTTCTTAAGACTATTTTCGATTTAGACATCATTTCCTTTGTTGATAAAAAAAATTATACCTTATTGCATAGAATCGTTCTGAATCAAAATTATAATAACCTCAAATTCATAGCTGAGTACGCAAAAAAATACTTGTATTTAAAAAAATACACTGAAAGAGATGTTAAGCTTAAAATAGCAGACTGGTTCAACAGCTAAACAGATGGCGGATTTACAGCTCTTCATTATGCTTCTTATAGGGGAGATATTAAAATAATTAAATATTTAATTGAAAATGGAGCAGATTATCATGCCAAAAATAGCAAAGGGTTGAATTCTATTCACATTGCGGCCTAAGGAGATCAACCCATCTCAATTAGGTTCTTTTAAAAAATTGGAATGAGTACACTTGATTTGGATTTAAAATAAGGAAATCCTCTTCACTGGGCTTGTTTTTTGGGAAATGAAAATGCAATAAACTACTTAACTTCATACACAGACATAGACATAAATCAACCTGATTCAGTAATAATTAATTTTACTAATTTAAGCAAATTTTAAAGCATGTTAATCAATTTTCATTTATTGAAATTCTCTCACAAATTACTTACAATTATTGTTTTAAAGTATACATTGGAAGTACTTTACAATTTTTTGCATTCTTTTTTTTCTTTTTTCTTCATCATCTTCTTTACTAAAGGCAAATTAATTGAATGTGATCAAATATTAATCGAGATTATTTTTCATTCTTTCTTTGAAAATGTTAATTTTACTAGTTGTTATTAACGATGAAAACAAGAATCTTAGAATTATTAATTAATATTCTTTATTCTTTTCAAATCTTTAAAATGCATTTAGACTAGTATATCTTGCTGCTATGTTTTTTTTTATTTATTATCAAATAAAATTTTGAAAAAAATCTAGAAAACATAAAAAAGATTTGCTTGTTGTATATTAATTAAGGATTAATTAAGTTAATCCTAACTATTTCTGGTGATAAGTAAGTAAGTAAGCTAATGCTTTGATTTACTAATTTTTACTTTACTCTAAAATTCTTTTATATTAAGAATTAGTAATTACTAAAATGAAATCCATATTGAAGTTATCTAAGTAACTAACTTTTATTTTTAAATTTAAAATAGCAAGGATTGTCTCCTTTGCACTTAGCTGTAATCAGTGGAAATGCGAGAGCAGTAAAGAGACTGCTCCTTAAAGGAGCCGACAGAAAAATATAGGATAACTAATAAAAAACAGCAGGGGAACTTGCTAAATAAGAAGGATACGAGAATATAGCAAATATGATAGATAATGAAGATGGTTTTGAAGAATACTGTAATTTACGCTAACCATTTAGGCCGATTAATAAAAGTGCAAAATAAGTTGTGATCTTTTTTATCCTCTTCTTTTTTATCTAGGGTCTTTTCGCTGCTTTTATTGTCCCTTGTTTAGATCAAGATTTTATACAATTTAGTATTTGGGCAGGTTTATCTGTTATTTGCTTAATTTTTTAGCTCTGCGTTTGGTTTACCAATCCTGGAGAAGTACATGGGATTAATAACAAAGAAATTTTGAAAAATATTATAAAAATAAAAAGATAAAATGTTGTTAGTTGTGTAAGCTCAGCTGAAGGAACTTTTAATAACAATAGTTTAAAATAAAATATTTATAATTAAAATAAATAAACATCCGCTTAAAACAATGATCAATGCGATGTAATTGATTCAGTAATCGAAGGAAAGTAGCCTTATTCAGTTAAAATTCTAGAAGAGAGTAAATGCTAAATCGAAGAGCCTTTATTGGATTAATAAAATGAGTATATCATAAAAGATGAGCTAATCATGCTATTCAAATCCTTTCCTATTGATTAAATTTGCATAGATTGCTAAATCATAAGACCTCCTCGTTCTAAGCATTGTGAAGTATGCAAGAAATGTATAAGGGTGTATGATCATCATTGTCCATGGGTAAACAATTGCGTAGGGGCAACTAACTATAAATATTTTATTTCTTTTATAATATTCCTTTGGTTAACAAAATTGTCTCTTCTAACGTTAACTTTAATGCACATAATGAATGAATATGATAATGAAGATACATTTATCTTGAACTGGTTCTAAAATCAATCAGATAGCATGATACACACCCTTTATATTGTAAAGTATGTTGCTGTTTCTCTAATCATAGCAATCACCCTACCTTTCTTTTTCATGCTCTCTATACTTTGCTTTGTTCAGCTTAATAATCTCTTCTTAAATACTACAACTTATGAAAGGTTTAATGCTAAAGCTAAAAGTGAGGCTTTCCGTGAGACCTCCTTTCTTAGCTCTAGTAGAGACCCCAATCATAATATAGATTCCGAAATGTTTAATAGTAGCCCTGTTAAAGAAGAATAACCAAATACAATAAAAAAAAGATAAAAAAATGGATAATCTTAACAGAAAAAATATAGTTTTTCTAATGCTTATTAAATGTGTTGTGTTAATTCTAAAAGCTATACACTAGATTTTAATAAAGAACTTTGCCTTCGTTAGATTTCAATATAGGAAAAAGATGATGATTCTAGCTTTTATTGATCTAAATTCTATAAAAGACATATTAATTAAAATTAAAAACAATATAATCAATCAATCATTCCATAAATAAATAAATAATACTACTCTTAACAAATATTTATAATGTTAGTTATAATTTATATCAATTTAATCCTAAAAAATATTAATACTTCAATTTAAAGAGTTAAATTATCATAATTATTCTAATTCTTAGTTTTTTAAAGTATTCTAATCATTCTATTAATAATTTTAAAAGTTATAAAGGGTTATTTATACTTACTTATATTTTCATAATTAAAAATATAAAATTAAATCTATCAATTAATTTAATTTTATGTATAAAAATGTAATGGAAAAACGAATAAAGTAATTAAAGAAATGAATGATTGATTGAATTAATACAAATAAAAATAACTAATAATTCTATGATGCATCTTTTCTTATTAGATTTTTGAAGTAAATCAATCTTCTTAACTTATAATATATTAAAATTTAATTAAAATGAATAAACTTAATAATAGAGCATTAAAAGTGTAGATCTATCAATCTATCTATTGCCATTATATTTTTCTATTTTTAAATGTAAAATTATCAGATTGATTTCTGATCTTTATTTACATTGTCTTTTATTATTGGCAAATAGATATTTATAAATCACAAAATTTTCTATTTTAATCAACTAAATTTTAATATTTTTAATTCATAATAATGCAAGCTTATTTGCTTGCTTGCACTGTTTTATTTAATAATAATACTTAAAATTTGATTAATAATTAAATACCTTTAATTTTATTATAAAAAATATATTTCAAGTTTAAGCAAATAGAAATAATATAATTGGATTAATGTATAATATCAATAATTCCTCTTATTGAGGAAAAAAATTCAATTCCTAAAATTAATTATTTGTGGAGGTAATGGTTAGTAGTAAAATGATGTTTCTGAGTCGAAAGAAGAAGAGCATTCACTAGGGTGATTGAACTTATTTAAAATATCTTCAATTGTTCTCTTTTTAATTTCTTTCTTTCCAAAGAAATCCAATTTTTATCCTTTTTTAAAGATTAAATGTTTTGACATTATTTCTTTTAGGTAAGAATTGTTGAAAAATGGATCAAATTCGCTTTCTGAAAATTTCCTAATATCAAAGAGACACTCTCCTTCTTCATTTTTAAGAGCTTCTATAAGCTATTCTTATCCTTGATAGTATGCATCTATAAGTTCAATTAAATCATCTGGATTCTTCCTGAATTGTTAGATAGCTGCTCTATTCATTGTAAAGAAATCTTTCTTTTAATTATGATCATATTTTGGAATATTAATATAATTGATTTTGGAGTATTCTTCGCTAAGTCTTTCTTTTACTTTGCCTCTTGCTAATATATGTTTTGTTACCTTTTCTCTTTATTTACATATTTCTTACATCATTTTATCAAAGACAATTTGATTATTTGCATTGTCTTTCAGTTTCTAGTTTTTATCAGAGTTAATAATACTCAACTTTAGCAAGATTTTTTCGATTTAATCAGTGTGTTTTCCATTTAATTTATATTTAAGCTCTTCAAATTCCTTTGAAACGGGTTTTATTTGTTTATTCATAGAACTGATTACATTTCTATATAGTTTAGCATTTTAGATTCTGCTTTTCTTTATTGTTTCATATGGAGTGTAGGATTAATTGTGAATTTGCTACAGTTGCTATTCTGGATTCATTATTGCATCTGGAATATACTCCGTATGAAGCTGCATTATTCTTTTATTTAGTGTGGGCGAGAGAGAATAAATAGGAAACTCTTCTCCGCTTTATAGTTAATTTTCAAACTAGTGGACAGCGTCTATTTTCCCATAAAATACTTTTTAATCACCAGATACTTATTAATGCAACTCTTCCTACAATTTATTTGCTTGTTTATCTTCTGCATCTTATTATTCTTATAGATTTTTATACATTTTTTAAAGTTTATTCAGTCTCAATTTCTATTCTTTAGTAAAAAAGCTTTCTTATTGGCTATCCATCATTTAAGTTGTTTATAGATCTTTTTTTGCAGATTTTTTAATGCTTTGAGTATCATCTTCAGTAATTAAATTTATCTTTTTAGGCTTTCCTTTTGCTGTTTAGATATTGTTTACAGTAATTATTTTCGATGCTGAAGATATTGATCGCTGCATTAAATTAGGAGATTTAAAAAAAGGTTTTTTAGCATCACTATTTTAATTGCTGTTGCTTGCAGTTGTACTCATATAGTTTTAATGCTGAGGAGTAATAACGTTTTAAAAATAAGTAGGAGAAGAACACATTGCAGTACTAAACTCATTCAACTTTTTGAATTTGTTGCTATTTTTATTCTAATATTAGCTTAATTATTCTCTAACAAATATCCCAGAAGGTGTCTAAGACATATGACTATTAGAGTGGTTTCTCATCATAGGAGTACCATTGCTACTAATTCTATCTAAGTTGAATGAATACTATGATTAATTATCTAAATTGTCTAATTTCAATTTGTATACACCTAATGTAGGTGATTTAAAACTCATTCTTTAAGTAAATTTGTTAGTTGATAATTTAATTAGTTAGCTAGTTGTATGTAAGTAAGTAATGATTTATATATATCCAATCAAAATGTCTTATCAATAGTAAGTTTTATAAAAATAAACAAACAAACAAACAAATAAAGCCAATATATTATATAAATATGTAACAAAAATTGCTGGATCATCAAGATTTTTGGCATATCAATTAATTAGTAAATAAATCAATCAATACCTACCTACCTACCTACATGTGTTGGCTATTCCAAATTATATGTACTTATTTGTTCAGTAGATACTTTTAATTTAGTAATAGTATTATAGAATAATTTTGAAAAGAAATGCATTAAAATTTAAAATAATTTATTATTAGAGATAAACTCTCTTAAAATTAATGCTAGTACTTATCTGAATATTCAAAATAATGTGAAGAAATTTAATTAATTAACGATATAAAAGGAGAAAATATTTACAACCTAATATAAGCTTTAGATAGCTTATCTGAATTAAATTCTTTAGATCTCACTTTACCTTATAAATCTAATTTGAAATCACAAGGAGCTAAATTAATAGGGTAGAATTTAAAAAAGTTAATCAATTTAAAGCATTTAACTTTAAACATTGGCTCAACAAATAAAATTTTAGAGGGAGGTGCATGTGAGATAGCTTAAGGATTATAATTCTTAGTTTCTTTAATAAGTTTAGATATTTAAATAGGCTATAACAATATTATTGGAATCAAAGGTGCCGAAGGGCTTGGTAAAGGTTTATCAAAGCTAATTAATCTTGAAAAGCTAAATATTAATATAGGGAATTTAAATAAGATTTATCCTGAAGGATTCTCTTACATTTCTGAAGGGTTAAGAAATTTAAAAAATCTTTAATTTTTATCTTTTTAAATTGGAAATTAAAATCATACCTAAGCAGAAGGTGCTATAAATCTAGGAAAAGCCCTATTTAATTTGATTAACTTAGAGCATTTAGAGTTGAAAGTAGGAGATAAAAATGAAATTAACTCTGAAGGATTTGTGGGGATAGCTTATGGTATAAAAAATTTATAAAAACTAAAGAAATTAATTTTAAGAATTGGAAAGAATAATAATTTAGGTCAATTAGGTTGCAATGAATTGGGCAAGTCTATAGAAAATTTATTGCAATTAGAATTTCTGACTTTAGAGATCAAGAAAAATAACAATATATAGCAAGAAGGTGCTTAATATTTGGCATAAAGTATTATGAAAATTATAAATTTATAAACTCTAGATATTTTTATAGGTATGTGGAATTAAATAAAGAATAATGGATTGAACAATCTGCTTGAAGCTATTAATAAACTTAAAAATTTATAAATTTTAAAGTTTGCTCTTGGAGAAGATAATAAAATTAATAAAATATCAGCCTATAATAGTCTGAAAGATTTTACTAATTTGACTCGAATGAAAGAACTTTACTTACATTTTGGAATGATAAACCGTGCTTAAATGGAAGTTTATGAAAACATACTAGTATTCTTGCCTTAATTGAAATAATTATAGAAAATTGATTTACATTTTGGCTAATAGAATTTATTTGGAGGGAGATTTGATGGATCTAAGTTTAATTTTGAAGAATTGGCTAAATGTGAAATGCTAAAAGAATTTAAATTAACCGTGAATTATTAAAATAATTTAAATTAAGAAGTAATTGCATTTATAAGTTAAGGACTTGCACAATTGACCTATTTATAAGGTCTATCAATTAATCTTTTAGTAAATAAGAATGTAAATTTAAGCTAAAAAGTCTAATCTTTATTTGAATCTTTACAAAATCTAACGAATCTCTAGGATCTTTCTATTTCATTAGGAGAGTCTTTTACACTAGTATCGGAAGACTTATAAATATTAGGATCATCTTTATCATGTTTAAAACAGCTTAGAAATTTAGAATTATAGATCAAATAAATATTCTTAATAAATAAAGAAAGTGCTATAATAACGAATGAAGCTTTGAAATCTTTGCACAATTTATCTTAGATAAAATTAACATTATATAGATGCTATCCAACAAATGACCAAATGATATATTTAGGAAACATTATTTCAGATTTAACCTAATTAAAAGTTTTAGATCTATCATTTGGGCTCTAATATAAAAAGTAATATGAGGGGTTTATGCCAAGCGTCTAGTCTTTAACTAATTTAATCTATTTTAGACTAACATTTTAACGGATATATTATTTAAATTATGCCAGTGAAGGTGATATCAAAAAATTAAAAAAACTTGTTATATTTGATTGATTGATTCATTAATTATTTTATTGATTGAAAATATTGAAATGTATGTGTGATTCATACTTATTTACTTACTTATTCATCTTTTCAATTAATATATCTTATAATAATTAACCATATTAAGGATAAAAAATTCTTTATATTCTTTAACTCTCTACATACCCTCCATTTTAATATTTTATTAAGAAATGTAAGTTATTTTGTGAAAATTTATGGAATTAAAATTTATAAAAATAGTTTATTTTATTTTGATTCATTTAATTATTTAATTATGAGATAGTAGAGTTAATAATATTCTATTTTAATTTTACATAGTTCTATTTTAATCATCATTATTTTTTTGGTTGATATGAAAAGATAATAAATCATAAATAATAACTTAATCCAATAAAAAGAAAGTAAAAAAACTGAAGATATGAGGGTATTAAAATTAGGAAAGAGCGACTGCAGCTTAAAAGAAATGACTTTTAAAAGTAAATTTAAAATAATGCGGAGTAAAGTATATTTATAATGGACGATACTCAAAATCTATGGCATCGCAACATAGTTAATAATTACTCTTCTTTATGTCTATGCTCTTTACAATTACAAAAATGTAAAATATCATCATTAAATAAATCATTCATTTTTAGCTTATTTTTTATTAAAACTTATAATAGTTTAGTTTATTCTTTATTAATTGTGTTATAGCACTGCTTTTTGTGTTAAGCGTTGGATTAACTTCTGTGCTAATACCTTTACACATAAAATCTAAAATATTTAGAATAATTTCAGTCATATCCTTATTTTTAGGTTTACCTTGCTTTGTTTAAATGCTACTTGCCTGCAAATATGATTTCTACTCTGAAAGCTAAAAATTATTCTACCACTTTTGTACAATAAATCTCTTCTATGCCCCTGTTCAAATTGCTATTTTGTTTTACTTAGGATAGAGCTCAAGCTAATTAGAATTGACTTTAGCATTCATCTTTTTAATATCCATTTCTCTATGCCTCGTTTTACAGAATTCAATTATTTTATTCTCAAAAAACCACAAAGAAATTAAAACTTAAATCAACAATATAATCATAAAAAGAACAATAATTCAGTTTATTCATTCTATCCTTTTCTCATTATTACTATTCATAAATATTAAAACCAATTACTATTTCATTTACATTTACCTTGGAATGTACTTTATAGTATTAACTTACAATTACTAATTCTTTGGAAGAGTAAAGAATTATTCTTAAACTAATAGTTCTATTTTTTCACTTTGTCTCTATCATTTTTGTTTCACTTTCTTTCATTCAATTATAGAACCTAGATCAATCACTAAGTATTTGAACATTACTTCTATAAGAGAGCTTGGATATTCTTTCTATGATCGAATGAGCATATCAATGATTATATCTAAAGCAGTAATAATAATTTATTTTCTAACCACAATTGATATTTAAGTTGATAATAATTCTAAACTCTTTATAATAATTGCTATTCTCACTACAATTAGTTTAATATTTTAAGTGATTGATTTTATTAGATATTCTCTTAATAACTTTAGAGGAAACCAAATAATTGAGATTAACTCGCCAAATTAATTATAGAAATATGTAGATCTGAACAAGAAAAATAATAATAACTATAGGAAATTGAATTAACTATAGCTAGTTTATGTTAGATTTACACCTCAAAGTATTTTAGATTAATCCAATTTAATCTATTGTTTATTCTATTGCTTTCCAAACAGTGAGATATTTTCGAATTAATACAATAGGAAATATTATAAAATCTAAAATAAATTTTAATAATAACATTAAGAGATTCAGATAACAGATAATATTTAATTCTAATAGATTTATGATAATTTAATAATTAACTAATCAATTTGTTTTAAAATTAATAAAATTCATATCGAAATTGGAGATTATACCAATTATGATCTCATTTATAACTTGCTAATTGAAAATAAATAATAAATCGATGTCACATCTTCAAGAGATTATAAATTCTCTAGTTAAAGAGAGACTCTTAAAAACTATTTCTTGGAATGCAATTAATAAACTTAACACACAGTAGTATTTAATAAAAATGTATCTTGCCTCTTAAATAACAACCCTATATAGGTTTTATATGATTTACAAATTTGATCCAAATTTTAATAATGTCATTTATAAAATTAATATATCTTAGTATTTACTAGAGAATAATAATTTAAACTAGTAGGGTTGATTACTTTATAATATAGTTTAATGTAAAATTCATTCATTATTTTTAATAACTTAACATATAACATGTTATTATGCAACAATAAAGTTCTTATAAATAAAATTTATGAAGCAAAATTGTAAAAAATATAATTTAGAAGCAAAGAAGTGAAAGATATTTATTTCTATTGCAAGGTTATTAGAATTCAAGAAAGATAAGGAAAGATATATATTTACAAATAAAGATTTAAATTACTATTTTTTATTTTTTTATTTATAATTAATAAATAAGATTTGATGTGTGTGTAGGTAGGTAGGTAGATAGATTGTTATTTTTAACTACTATTTTCTCAATTTATTTTTTCATTGAAAGTAAATGCCTTTTAACTAGCTTTTAAGGTAATTAATGGCAGTATGTTTATATTCTACAAAATAAAAAAATTAAAGGAAGGAAAATTATTGTTTTTTATTGAAACTAATTTATTTTATTATCTTAAGAACTAATATTCAACTAATCTGAATGTATTATTTCTAAAATCAAAACATTAATGTCCTTGTTTCAGAAATCTCAACATTCGTTGGCTAATTAACAAATCTACTATTTCTTTAGCTAGAATAATCCTAAGAAGTATTAATGTAATCCTCTGTTTTATTTAGATAAGGAGTGCTGTAGCCTTGATTTAGAGAGTTAGAGTTACTTACTTTCACAAAAGATTAATCACCTCTTGTTAAGGGATCCTCTAAATTACTATTCATTGAGGCATTAAATTCCGTTCTTTTATGTCCAAGTCCTCTAAAGAAAAATGTGTTTCGGTTATCTTATTCATAGTCGCTATTATCAAGACTCTATTAAATTTTATTTTAGAACATGAAAATATTGCATTTATTTGATTTTATTAAAGAATTTATAGATTGTTTATTAGATAGTGACTCTTTAGTTAAATGGGTATATTAAAATATCTAATTCTTTTATTATTTTCTGATAAATGGGAATTTTATAGAATTTAATTTACTCTTTCAATAAATTAAAAACTAAAGAAAATTGTATCATACTTTCATTTAGCTTACTCAAAATATTGCCAATTTTGTACGCGATTTTGATTAAATATTTTAGAATTATTTGAAATTTTATATTAGTTTTTCCTTAAGGCAATTATTTAAATCTCTTATAATTCAATAACTAATAATAATAGTTAGTTAGTTAAAATTACACTTTTCTTTAACTAATTAGAATCCAAGATTTTAAAAATTCATTGAGTTTAATGTAACAGGAAGTTAATAAGATAAATTAATATGCATTAATTCTGTATTCTTTAAAGGCAAATTACATTAAAGTTCTTGTGAGAATAATCCTTAACCCAAAAGGCTTTGAGAGGAGCAATTATAAAGATGAAATAAGATGATACTCTATATAGTAAGACAACGAGTGAATTCATGTAGACACGTACTTCATAATTTTCATACCCATCCTTTAGTTTATAAATAAGATAATAAACCATTATTAATTTTAATTTATGAGTGGAGTGTAATTTGAAAAGTAATAAAAATAATAATAGCTTACATAGGGAACAAATTCGCACTTAAAATCATTCAAAATAAGATAGAATGTGCCAATTAAATAGAAGAATTATCCGCAGACACTCCATTTGATGAGTTACCTAAAATTAATAAATGAAAGTAAATTAAATAAATTTAGAAGATGCCCCCACTTATTCACTAATTGTGATAATTTGTAGTAATCAGTCATATTCAACTCTTTTGATATCTAATAGTGTGAAATATGAGCTAAACAATAAATTTTTGGAATTAGAAATTATTTAAATTTTATCATTATTAAATTACCAAACGTTGTTCATTTATTTGCAATAAACAGAATCATCTTCAATCCCAGAAATATTGATTATGTTATCCACTCTCTTTTATAAAAGTTTACCTGATTTTGTTGAAAGAAAGCAAAAAAATGTTAAAGATTGTTGCAGCTAAATTACAAGTGTTGAAAAGTTAATGAATGAATGAAATAAAAGAAATTAGAGTTGATTTAATATGCATTTTAAAGCGAATAATTAATTTTGTCATGAAATAAGCAATTTACCCAATATTATAAATCCTAGAGTCAAAATAAAATTGATTCCTCTTGTATAACCAAATATAGCCTCTATTTATATGTTAATAAATTAGTATTTTTAATTCAAAATCCAACTTCTAAGTAGGTTAAAATGGTAGGTAGTTGTCCCTATCTAGTAATCGTCAATCGATATTAAATAATAGGTAAATTATTACATTTGCAGAGAACTGAGGGATTTAGGTAGTCATTAACGAAATTGTATATCAGTATGCCTGTGTAAGAAGTCCAAAAGAAGTAGAGAATAATGCGAATATGATTCTTTTTTATAATGATGGATTCGGGGTATGACTTAATCACTTTAAGGCAGAAGTAATAGACCAAGTAACAATAATATGTATTTTAAAACCAGTACATAACGAAGTAGGTCTATTTGATTGGTCTATAAACATTTTGTATCTCAAACACTAATTATATTGATAAAAAGGTGTTATTTAAATTAAAGGTATTGTTAGATTTTTCATTCGTCCATAATTTGATTTGTGGTAGTAGAAAATGGATAATACTTTATATTGACATTTTAATATTTAAAGCGTAGAATTAGATATAAAATCAAATGATATTACAGATACACTGCGCTGCTAATAAGTAAAGCATATTCAATTTTTTAGAAAACTTGCCCATAGAGATTCTAATGCGCTTATAAATCTATACAAATACTAGTATTGTGATCACTAAGTTGGCTAAAAGCAGCAATAGCAGCCTACATTATTAATAATAATAAATGGGTTAATTTCTATTTAACTTCCTATAACTATGGGTTTATCATTCATTTTGTATTTCTCCTATTAATTTCAATTTCATAGCAAAACTTTAATTAGCTTTGTTGTACCTACCTCCAAAAAATCAGTGTAATTAAAGATAAAGATAAAAAGTAAGAGTAATAGCTTTGTATTTATTTAGGTAGCAAAAAATGCGAAGAAATTCAAGTAGAAGATATTAACATTTATATTATAATTCATGTGTGTTACTGAAGACAGAACGGCATTTCAAATGCTGTGAAGCATGTGATAAATGAATTAGACTCAGATTGAGATGCCTTCATCAGTTGATCCCTATTTAGTTAGTCTAGATCCATTTTATAATTCCTGAAATTTGATTGCTAATTTATGTGTATGTATGTATTTATGTATGCTGTATTTACTGAAGATATTCTTTTTATATCTTTCTAACTAAGTTATTTACTTTCTTAAGCTATATTTATTCACTTCTTTATTTTTTTTATCATATATTTAATTAATTGATGTTCTTTCCAATACTATCAATCAATCAAATTAAACCCAAAAAAGTATAGAGAAATAAATTGTGAAAGAAATTGATTAATTTATTAATTGATTGACTGACTGATTGGATGAATAATAGAAATCTCTTCTATTGTTGTTATTGACTAATCTTTTAATAAGTAAGATAATTGAACTATTTTGTTTAATCCATATTTATATACTATTGTTCATAATTCTATTATATAAGTCAACTTTTTACGCAAATTACTGTACATAAAAAAATAGTTTTTGTATTTATTTGATTAATATTTTTGTTTAGTTTCTCCCTTATACAAATTATAATAATATCTCTCTTATGAACTATTCTAGACTATTTTAATATAGAAAAGTTTTTAATTATTAATATTGTAATATTATTAATTATACAAATAAAATCTGACATAATATTTAAATGTGTTATATAATATTTTACTTACTTACTTACATAGTTATTTTGAAAATATTTGATTTACTTTTTCACGAATTTTCTCTTATTGGATAGCAACTTAAAATATATTCTTCAAAAAACATATAAATTAATTAATAAATAAATAAAACAATAAAACAATAAATAATAACTCTTTTAACGAATTAAAAAACATCTGGAATAGTACATTCAAAAGAAGACTTGTAAGCTTAGAAACTAAATTGCTGAAGAAATGTTAGACTGATTCCAAAAATAAATCTAATTTTATTGCCTTTATTATTCTTTTATTATTTTTGAATAATTTACAATTTAATAATTTTTATAATTTTGTTAAATATTATTATATTTTTATAGCTAGATAACTTTTATAATTTCTTTTTATATTATTACAATATAAATAATAAAGGCGAATCAAATGTTTTAAAATTATTTACATTAAATAAATCATTTAATTGTTTGTATTGTACATCCTTCAAACCTTACATTTTTTAACTCATTATATATTATTTTAATACCAATAATAATTTGATTAAGATGATTTTGGAACGTTTTCAAGAAATAAATAAATAAAAGATTATTGAAGTAAATGATTTAATTAAAATGCTTATTACAGCCTTCACATTTTTGATGGTTATAATGAGATGAAAATTGAATTGGGTTGGAATCAGAATATTAAAAATATTACTGTCTAAAAATAAACTGTTAAACTTTAAAAATAAAGATAAATCTGTTGTAATAATTCAGTAAAATAGTCACTCATTAATTGAATGCATGGAATGGTTAAATTTAAATTAAGTGTTTACATTAATAAATATCTTTAAATTAAAAATGAAATTTGTAGTATTAGAATAAATTTCTGCAAATTGAAAAATTAATTTTCATATAATAGTTGGTTTAATATTTACTAAATCATTATCATAAATATTATAATTTATTTATTGGCTTTTTATTAATTTTATATAATTTATCATACTTTTTTCTTTCTTTTTATCTACTTAAATCCTATTCTTCAGCAAGCTTCCATTGTAACATTTAAATAGAAAGTATGTTGACTGATTGAAGGGATGATGACAGAATCCATGCACTTAGCATCTTCACCAGAGTTATTACATTCTTTATATGAAGTGAAATTTGCGTTATACCAGATTTCTTAGCTTTCATGATGGAATCCAAGGATACGAGGGGGTAAATGAGGAACAATATCTTTATCGTGAACAATTCTTTTAATTTAAGGTAATTTTATCATAATATATTCAGCAAAATCTTTGTTTCCAATACGAGGTTATCCAAAATTATAAATATAATCAATAGGAACGTAATTCTTTAAATCAAGAGCAGCAAATACTGCGATGGCTGCACCAAGAGAGTGACCTGTCAGTACGATTGAAGCAGTGGGGTATTTATTTTTAAGTGCTAAAACTCCATTTAAGGTTTAGTTATTAAAACCTTTGTAAGCATTCCAGAATCCCATATGAGCACGGCAATTATCTTATTTTGTATGGCACTCAGTGTATTTGACAAGAGTAAAGGAGAAATCAGAGATATAATTTCTTGGATTGACTGAACCTCTAAATGCAACAACAATTTAATTGTCTGCTTTACTATAAGCTGTGAATGCTTATGTTTGGAATTTGTCGTTAGAATAGATTGAAATATCTACAACATCTTTATTGTAAGCACAAACGGAACAACTCCAGTCAGCAATTCTAGTAGATCCACAACCTGCAGTGGCTGCATAGTGCATAAATGATTTTCCTTTCTCTTCATCATACTACTAAGAGATTTAGCATAATGAGAAGCTAATCAAACTGAAAACGAACAGTGTTTATAAGATACTTCTCATTTTATAAGTGTTTTAAACTTTTGGATTTATAATTAATTTGATTTATGATTATTGAAGGTAGGTATATTTGTTTTGGAATCTATGTTTTCTGAAGTAAGCTTCCTTGTTTTCCAAAATATTCTTTTACAAATTTTATGTAATTTCCTTCATTCCTTTCTTAGATATTTACAAACATGATGCAATTTCTCTTCATATGATCTCAAATCTGCTAAATTTTGAGTAAGTACCAATATAATTTATTAGAAACTAATTAACCAATCAATCAATTAATCTATTAATCAGCCAATCAATATATCCTATTTATAGAATATCTTTTAAAATCTACTTCAATTATTATCTCCAAAAGTATCTTAGAATGGATTGCTTACATACTAAAACGTACTAATTCTTTTGTAAAAAAATGTAATACGAATATAAACAAAGAAACTACACATTAATTAATTTATTAAGTGTCATGATTTTGTTATACAAATTTAATACCTTTTAATATTAGTAACACTCAAATAAAAATAATTTTAATTTTAATTTAATTTTTTTATTCTTTGAAATCTTATCATAGCTAATTAATTATCTATTACAAATTTAAGTTTAAAACCTTTTAGAAGATAAAATGATTAATTTAGTAAATAATTGATCTTGTTATCTTTAACAATAAATGTTTAAAGAATAAATGAATATTATTATAAATACTTTTTTAACTAAGTTATAATTTTAAGAGAGCGAGTAAACTAATAAAATAGGTTAAGAATTAATTAATTTTACTCATTCAAAATGAATATTCTCTAATACAATATTAGTTAGATATGTATGTATGTATATATATTTATTTATAATTATTTTAAATTATTATCAAAATTAAAAAAAATAATGAATACTCAATGTATTTATGATTAAATAATATATCTATCTATCTATCAATCAATCAAAGTGACCAATACAACGCCATTCTTTCATATTACAATCTGACAACGTTTATAATTTATTTACTGATGTTCCTCTACATTAACAAGAGTAAGCACTGTAGTTATTATCGCTGATTGCTTTCTAATTTATTAAAAATATTTTTGCGTTAATTAAATAGTTTGCTGATTTGAAAGCCAATAATTTTTACTGTTAAAAGTTTCTCTTTTCTTGAGAAGTTATTTCTGAAGAATAAAAGATCTACATCGCAAGCCCATTTATAGTTAACCAATTTGGTGATAAGAATATTACATAAAGTGCATCTAAAATTAAATTAGTATTATTAAAAATAATTTGATAATTAAATGTGTATATGATCGATTACCTTAATGCATTACAAACTCTCTTTTTCATATTATATTCATCATTTGTATATTCTGAATCGCCATTGCAAAGATAGGGATTTAAACATGTTCTATATATTTATAGAAAAATTATTTAAAAGTTACCATTTAATGTTATAATGCATATAAGTACGTTTGCTTTTATTTTTGCTTGGGTTGATCATTTGAACTAATTGGTTAAGAGTAGTTATTCTACTAATTATAATTTGATTTTGTTTGTTAAATATTATAATCTTCAGATTGCAATATGTCTAAAAGATCATCAATACCTCCTACACCACTATTCTAATTGTTATGATGAAAAGTATAAAGTAAACTACAAAGTGATCAAATTTGTTTCAATTTACTTGATTATTTGAACTTTTTTTAGTGATAACTGTTTCCTCATACTGTTTATTTTATATTGTATATGATGGCTTTGTGGGGTTTGAAATTGGTTTAAAGTAATCGTTGTCATCGTCATCGTCGCCAAATTTATTTGATGAAGTATATGTATTATTATAATTGCTATTAATATTCTTTTAATTCTATCCTGAATATGTGTTGCTGCTTTGGTATGAATTAGTTGTTGATGACGATGATGCAGTTGTAGTAGGTTTTTTGGTTACCTTACTGCTATCTTACAAATCACCACAAATATCTTCTAATTCGCTAATTAAATCGTCTACGTTCATTTATCGTAAATACTCTATCCCAATCTATTGAATTTCTTTTTGATAAGAAGATTATTAAGAATCTTTAAATTTAAGAATATTTAATTTTTTAAAAAGAAATTAACAAATTGAAGTAAAAGGGACTGAATAGTTACCTCTTTTTCATCCACATATTCGATTTAAATTAATATTCATGTTTACCGAATCAATTCTTCTTTGCATAAATTATTATTATTATTATTCATTCATACTCTTATCATATAAATGTTAATAGATAAAAAAAAATAATAATAATAATTTAAATTACCAAATATTATTATTTCTTATTTATTGATTAATATTTTACTTAATCTATTATTTTTATGGTTACAATAATCTCATCAAATTCTAAGTAATTTATTTACAACTATTTTAATTAGAAATATTATTTACAGCTTAATTTGAGTTACAAAAATTAAATAAAAGATGATTTATTTATTCTATAATTATTAGTATTTAGATCAAAATAAAATTATAATTAAGTAAATTAAACAATTTATAATAAAAGATCATCAAACAAATAAACAATTAATCAATCAATCAGCCAACTAAACAAACAAACAAGCAATTATTTTTAATATGCAAAACAAAAAATTATCTGATTTACTATTTAGTTGGGGTAAAAATTAAATGATTTGCAAAATAAAAAAAATTATCTTAATTAATTTGGGGGTAAATTAAAAATTTGTCAAAAAATATTATGATCTTGCTAATTATCTATCAGACTAATTGTTTTTTTTCTCTGTTATTTGTTTGTTAGTTTGTTTCTTTGTTTTTTATTATTTTAGTTTCTCTGTTATTTGTTAGTTTGTTTGTTTTATTTTTATTTTTTATTAGTTTTTTTCATTTTTTAATTAATTTTTTTTATTTATTTTATTTTTTATTATTTATTTAATTTTTATTTATATTTGTTTTCAAGGCTATGATGATGGAGGTGATGAGATCTAGGCTTATAGATAGCTAGCTAGCTGCTTTTATAATAATTTTAAAAATAATATCTATTTTTTAAAGGAATTCAAGAAGCGCGAGTAATAAAAGATGCGGAAGAGATTTGCTCTGAGGGAGCGGCTCCGGGATTTGTATTAATTTATTTTTAATTGCCTTCTGATTTTTAAAAACTTGGGGATTGGATTGGAGGTCAATTTTTATTTTTGGTTTGTTTGAAAAACTTATAATGATTTGAAGGCATTAAAAATATATTTCCATTTTAAAAAACTTAAAGATATTATAGTATCTTTTATTATTTGTATTGCTTGCTAAAGCATTTATTCAGAGGAAGTTTTATGTTTTTCCTCTCTTTAATCTTTATTGATTTTTCTAATAATTAATTAATTATAATAAAATAATCCTTTTCAGATCTTTTTAAATTGATCTATATCAAGTTTAATTAATTAAATTTAGAATGGGGAGGCAATTAATTATTAGGAAATATTATTAATTAATTTTGTAAGGTAATAGGATTTGTTTGCTTTCATTTAATTAATATTTTCATAAATTATTTTTTGTCAATTAGTGAAGGGTATTCATAGATATTCTCAATAAATAATTCTTGGTGATTTTGATGGGCTTTGTTAGTGAAGATTATTTTGTAAAAATCAGATAGAAGTAAATTAGTAGTGTCATTTAACATATTAAGAATCTCAATTGAATTGAAAACCAGTCATAAAAATGACGATTCGTGGTGGTTTTGCAACTCAAAAATAGGAGAAGGATTACAGTAAATGTTTGGAGGCATTGATAGTTGTTCTTTTTAAGAGAATTGTTAAGATTTATACAAATGAGAATTGCGATGAAGAACAATTTAAGTCTTATTTATTGAGGATATTATCTTGCATGTTCGAATTAGAAATTAAGAAATAATCTAATCCAAAATATTCAAAGCGCGCTGACAATCTTTGTTAGGTACTCAACATGGATTATAAATCTGCATTCAACATGTAGAATAAAGAATAATTGCAGCCTAAAGGATCTAATTTCAGCTCTATTTGCAACTAAATAAGAAGGAACTATTCTAGGAGTAAAGATTGATATAATTAATATTAAATTTGAATTTTCAAGATAGTTAGCATTTAATTAATTATTTAATATTCTCAACAGATAACTAACTTTACATTTTATTTAATAATAATTATGCAATTGTTTAACCAAATATGTTAAAAATTATTAAATAGTTTAAGCTTATTAAAAGGGATCACTGGATGGGAACTAAAGCAGCTAATCTACTATTTAGACAGGAGCTCAAGTTGACACAAAGAATATCAGCAATCATTAAAAATGTGTATCTATGAGTGGTAATACATCAATTACACAATATCAGAATAATAGTAGACTGTAAGTGAACGCGATCAAAAATATAGCGAGCTCTATCAATAGCTCGGATTATTGTTAGAACAATCTAAAGAGAGGAGAGTCTTCTAAAAGTTAGTATAGAGAGCGATTTTCTCAAAACAATAGGCCTAAGAGCTCTTCCACTTATTCGAGTACTATAAACCATTAGAATGCTAAAGGAAATAATTAAACTAAGAGAAGTATATAGAAAAAAGTAGAGGAATAATAGATTATTCCTAAAAAGAAAAAATACATGGATTATTTAGAAAAGTACAATGAAGATTATTTTAAAGATTAAGATAATTCTTAAAGTTATTAAATTGAATCTCCAAGCTAAATAAATAATTTAAATTTACAAAATGAGGAAGCTGAGTTGAAGGAATTAGTAAAGAATGGAATAGAAATGGAATATTCGGACGATTCTCTAAATGATTAAACCTATTAAGAGGAAAACTTATAAGACGAAGAGTAGCTTATGAGAAACATTGAAGATATTGAAAATGAATAGAACTCACAAACTTCACCATCATCCCTAGCTTATTAAAATAAATTGATCTAAAAAAGTTTTGAAAATATCGACAACAAGAATACTTAAGAAGGAGAGTTTTAATAAAATAGTAATAGATACACTAAATCAAAGAGTGCATTAGTCTGTTCTTTAAATGCAAATTAATCTAATGATAATATTATCAACTCTTACTAGTAATTAGGTTCAACATTTGTGAATTAAGATTTAAACTATAGCTAATCAAGTGGAAATAATATTAATGTCAATTAATCCTTTGCTATTTAAAATAATTTATCTGTACTTCCAAAAGAAAAATAATAAAAGAATTAAGACTGCATTGATATTCCAGAACAAGATACGGCTCACTTTAAGGATTAGAATTTTTTATCTTCTTCTACGTCTAAATTGCAGAAAAAGAATAAAGAGATTAAAAAGGATGATATTCTTAGGAACTCTAAAGGAAACAACTTAACTATTAGATAGCCTAGATTCTCTTTGTCTGTCGACGGTGATGATGATAAAAAAGAAACTACTAAAAATGAGACAGAAGTATCAACAAAATCTCCTCTAGCTCGTTTGAATATTATTATTCCAGGAAAGAAAAATATGGGAGAAATAACAGAAGAGTTTATTAAAGCAAATAGCCCTTAATTTTGTTAGAGTTAAATAGAAGCAATCAAATAACAGCTTAGTACTCAAACAACTTATTTGTAGATGTAATAAAAATAACTTGATGAGAAACTAATGAATTAACAATAAGATTTATAGAAATAACTCTAAAATAATCAAATTGCTTAACAGTAAACCTTAAAAAATGTTTAAAATAAATCTGATAGCAATCTATTTTTAGAAGGTAATTCTCATTCTCAATGGATCTAAGAAATACAAGAAGAAGAAGAGGAAGAAGAATCTATTTACAAAGGGAGTGCTAAGAAATAGTTGAACAAAATAGAAAAAATGTAGCTAAGATAATTAAATAAAGAGAAATTAATTCAAAACAGTAAAAGTAAAGATGAACGCATACAGAAAGTATTTGTAGCTGAATAAATAGATTATAAATTTGAGGATATCGTTGAAGCAAATAAAAATAATAGACTCAACTAAACTGAAATTTAGAAACATTAAGATCAATGTTTAAGAAGAGTTGATAAAGATTAAAATTAGAAGACTCAGATTGAACAGAAATCGAAAATATCTGATTTCCTTTTATAACCATCGAATAATTAAACGAAAAGGAGAGTAAAGATAATGTCATGCCATACTAATAACTAATAAGACACATTAAATAGATAATAGGTTTTTAAAGATATTTCCAATCTTCATTAAAATAAATTTAACGAAACTCCATGCCAAACTATCGAAAGATGTAATACAGATTAAAAGCATGAACGTCCAAGAACAGGAAGAAAGAAAATTAAAATTAATAAGGAGATGTAAGATGAGATTTTCCATTAGAGGTAATTCAAAACAATAGATCCAGAAAATCTTTAAAATCAAAAGGAATAATAATAAAAGCAATAATCACACAATTAATAAGCGTAATTAAACGATAAAATTGAAGATGCTAAAGAGTTTAATCTTAAAAAATAATCTCTTGAACCTATTGTACCTAAAATTGCATAGAACTTATAACAAAAAATAAATAGTGATACTCCTACAAATCAATTTAAAAACCCACCGTTGAGCACTTCTTCTAAAAGGAGTAGAACTTATGATTATACAAATTCATCTCCTCTTAATAGTTAATTCTAGTAGAGTCCTTAACCTAAAGTATTCATTAATGAAAACAATTAACTTCAAAGAGGATAATTTAAAATTACAAAGAAAAAAGAAGTATCATAAAGTTTTAGGGATTAGTTCGGAGATTCCATTAAGGAATTGAGTACTGAGATTTACATTAATAGTAATAATGCAAATTCGAAAAAGAGTGAATAGCTAACACCTTTTTGGGGAGAGGTAAATAATTAAAAGCTAAAGTAATCATTTGTTAAAGAGAAAAATGAAGATGACAAGAGCAATTACTCATTCTATACCCAAACAATAGACTCAGAAATAATCTAACTACCCTAAAATTAATTAAATTAAAATGCTATCATATCCAATATCGTTAATTGTCCTCTAAACCCTTCATACATTAATAAAATAACTAAATAACCTAGAGCTAAAAAAGATGAAAAAGCTACAAGTCCTAAAATGAATTTAAGACCGCAATCATCTCACACTTATCATAATTACAAATAAAGTAGCGAAAACACAAATACTTGCATCCTAACTTAAATGCAGCCTAAGGTATATTATCAGCCATCCAATTCTAATTCACCTATTTCCGCCTTTATTGGTTCAACGAATAATAAAAAATAAACTTTATCAAAACCATCTCAAAAAGATTCCTATTTTAAATTTTGAACAGATTTAATTAATCATCAAACCTGATCAGAAATTTATTTTGAAATTTGAAATTATCAAAAGTTTAATATACATTTTAGCTTGATTTTCAGAATCAAACATAATTTATTATTAATTCTATTTATACTACTGGTACTATTCATTTTATTTTTCTTCACCTTTAGAATTGAGTTTATTCACAAATGGAATATAAAAAATGTCCTTTTCCTGAATTTAAATAAATTTAATTCTTTTAATTATAATCTATTATATTTTTATAAAAGATAATAAAAAATCTATTTAAATAATTAATTTAAACCTATACATTCATTTTTACATTTCTTATTAATTAATTTATAAGCCAACATTAATAAAACTCTATTAGAATATTGGGACTTTCTTATAGGATAGACAATTTTGAAATTTAAAATGATCAAAAGCTTATTTATTTTTGATAAGGATTAAAAACTTAATTTAAAAAAATCTATCTTAGAATTAAATTTTGAATATGAATAAATTAATCGGCAAGAAAAAGAAGGAATTAAAGTATTTCTAACCCATTTTTTATAATAAAAAATTTAATATTTATATTTAATTAGGTGTTGTGTTTGATATTTTAAAATCCTCATTTCAATAATTTAGTGTTTGTATAATAAATATTAAAGTAATTAAATAGAGATGGAATAAAATAGAAAATATTTCACTATAAACCAGAATAAAAGTTTCTGCTATCATAATTTATCAATCTTTGTAGGAAATTAAGATAAAAAGAAAGATCTCATTTTATTTTGTTCATTTTACAAAAAATTAATTGATAATCCTTTCATCGCTTATAAATATTCAAATGAACTCGAGATCTAATGTTATTTAAACAATAAAGAGTTTGAAAGTATCGCACCTCACTTTGTTACTCTTAATGAGCTTCGAAACCTTAAAATGAGAATAGAAAATAACAAGTTTTAATCAGCTGGAGCATCTTTACTAAGCTAATCTTTAGTTCATTTTAAGAACTTAGTAGTATTTAACTTAGAAATTGATTCTAGTTGTAGTATAGGAGAGGATGGTGCAATTGCTCTTGGAAATGGATTGAGAAACTTAGAGTCTTTAAATCATTTTGGCTTGATTATTGGAAAAAATGAAATTATGACAAAAGGGGCTATTTCTTTAGGTGAGGGATTATCATATATTAAAAGATTAGAGAGCTTATCTTTAATAATAGGAAAATATAATTAAGTTGGAGAAGAAGGGATTAAGCACATATGCTAAGGAATAATTTCTTCTAGATAATTTTTACAAAAATTAAATCTTTTTATTGGGTGGTATAACTAAATCAATAATATTGGAGGAAAGAGTATTGCTAATTGTATTTCATAACTTCCTAATCTATAGGAAGTATTAATTACAATCAGAAAAGATAATCATGTTGAGTCTGAGGGTTTAAATCCTTTACTCTAATCTTTCTAAAATAAAAAGTATCTAAAATCTGTTTTTTTATCAGCTAATGAACTGTATTCAGAAGAGCAGCCAGATGTAGATATATCTTAATTGTTCGAAGGTTTGAAACATATTGAGAAGTTTCATTTGAAACTAATGTTTGATTAAATTAACTTGAGTAGATTGAGTAGCTCCATTCATAATTTAGAGAATCTATAGTTTTTATCTTTAAAGATTATTTGGTATGAAATAAATTTGGAAAATATCTAATTATTTGGTATTGCTTTACAATAACTAAAAGGTCTAAAAACATGTATTGTAAGAGCGAAATTATATAACTTTGAAAAAAAATATATAAGTATTTTATCATAATTCATGAGAGAATTAAATCACCTTTAATATTTAGGATTTCTTTTTAAAAATTATAACTCTAAATTATAATTTAAATCAACTGCTTTTTATAAGTTATAGAGGCTAGTTACTTGCATTCTTTGATTTATTAAATTCTTAAATAACTATTCATCTATTAGTATTCATTTTTTAATGACTATTCTATCTTCAAAAATATAGGTGATCTTTTGCTTTAAATTCTTATTATTGAAAATTTATTGGAATCTCCATCGTAATTTAAATTAAAATAATTTCAAACAGGATTTAATAGCTCTATTTTAGTTTATATAACTTATGAAATTATGAATAAAGAATATTTAGTAGAGTTAGTTTGATAGCAATAATTAGTATATAAATATAAATAAAAATATTACAAATATTAAAGAGTATTTATTTATTTATTTTATACCCTCGTAGAATTTAATATAAACTTATTTTAGATTTCACAATCTATTAATAAATCGTAGGAGGTTTTATAGAAAATATCTCAGCCTTACTTTGTAGGTTTAAATGGTTTTTAACTCAGAGTTCAGAGCAGTAATTGTAGGCTCCTGTAATTTCAAATCTTGCTAAGGTTTTATTATATCTTTCCAAATATTTTTCTTCAATATCAGTTTATAACATATAATGATTCCTAATTATATTATAGATTATTATTTCTTTATAGCATTTTTCAATAAACTAATTCAGCTCTATTCCAAAAGTTGAATTTTTATCCTCTTCGTTAAGCTATTGATATTATTTAGCAGGTACAGATATGAAATTCATAGCCTTTTCTTTACTCTCATAACTTTATTAATAAAAAAATTCTGTAGGAATTACACACAATATTTGCTAAAAAGCAAGATTGATTATTAGAATATTTATTATTATGTTTCTCATTTTAAATTACTAGTTTATTATTATTTTTTTTTATTTTATTTAATTTTTTATAGCCTTTCTTGCAATACTTTTCACATAGGTTTTATACCTATTAAAAGTGCTAAAAGGCGTTATTAAATATAGATTTGATTAACTTAACAATATAGACAGATAGACAACAATATTCAAGAAATGAAAATTATTTAAAATTTAAATGGGATTCATCAGAACTAACTAACTAGCTAACTCCTCTTTTTTACAATTTAATCCTTTTTCGAGTAAAGAATATATAATTAAATACTTTAAGTCAATTTAATTAATATTTCATTAATGATTATTACATATATTTGAATTATAGTTATTATCAAATCTCTTAGATCTTTCTAAATAAGGTAACTATAATCTAAAATTAGTTAATTATATTTAATCCTTAACGCAAATACACTAATCTAGCACATGAAAATTTATATAAAATTAAGTTAGGTTTCTATTATAATTTAAGATAATATAAAAGCACACTAAACAGATATAATCAAATAGATTGATAGATCGATTGATAAATAGAAAGATAGATAGATAGATAATTAGAAAGATAGATAGGTGATATCTAAGTCTAGCTATTAAAAAGTTAATTTCCATATGTTATAATTGCTAATTCTATTTAATCCTAATAAATTAAATTTCCAAATTTATCAGATTTTAAATTGAATTTTTATTAAAATGAAAATTAATTATTTTTAGAAAAATCTTTTATACATCTACAATTCGAATAATTTATCTATTAATGAATAAATGCATTATTTTAATTTCTTCATTTATTTTATTTATCAATATCCCTCTTATATAATAATATAAAAATTATAATCCAAATATAAATTAACTCAAATTTTATTTATTTCTGTTACACTTTCTTAAATCTTTTAATGATTAAATAATAAGAAAATAAATACCTGATAAAATTGAGAAAATTCTTTTATTTTTATTAATAAAAACCTGATGACTAGTTAATTCTTAAATACTTCTTAAATTATTTGTTATTATAATTATTTATATATCTAGATTAGTAATATTTTCTTTGATAATGATTTTATCAGGGGAAAAAAATATTTAAAATAAATTAAAATGATAAAGAAAATTAATTTAATTTTGTATACACCTAATTTTATAACAGAATAAATATTATTTCTTACGCTTAAACATTCTTTGGTGAAAAATGTAAGAACTCCTATATGATTTTTATGAGAAAATAATAATATTTATAATGAAATGGAAGAGAGAGGAAGATAATTGAAATTCTTAGTGTTAAAAGAGGTATTATATGCTTTTCATAATCAATAAACTGGAGAAATTAAAATACTTTTTAATGAAGGAAGAAAAAATAATTAGAACTAAATAAACAATAATATTTCTCAAATTTTAATCACACAAAAAAAGAAGAAGATAAGAAAGAATTGATTTCATTCTCCAATTAGATTTATAAGCTAGCTAAATTAAATAATATAATAGGTAATTAAGTCGAACAATAAAGCTATGTCTCATGGAAATGATATTATCAAAGAAGTTCTTAAAGAATTTGACTTCATTAAATCATTTGATAGAAGTTTGATTATATCTTTTCTTGAATCTCGCACTCAGTTAGCGCCATAATCATCAACCATAATATTGAATAAGGATAACATCACAAATGAAAAAGCTCCAAAAGAAATAACACAGTTAAAGAATGGATTGCTTTAATTAAGCTAATTCCTATAAATAATCAATAATTCTTAATAACAAAAAATTTTCCATGATGAAAATATCTAAAATACCCTTTTCATTTAAAGCCCAGCTTCAACATAAACATAGCCAGATAGTCTTAAAATGAAGAAAAATAATATTTCAAATACAAATTCTTAGATAGATAAGAACTTTAATTAGATGAATAGATAAAATTGCGAAATAAATGATTCTTTTTTCAAAGAAATTCAATAAAACTAAATAGATCTCGAACAAAAAAGGGGTTGCATATCTGATAATAATAAGAAGAGTTATAAAATAGCTGAAACAGAAAAATAATAAAATAGCCACTCTTTTGGAGATAGTAAAAAAAAAGTAAGTTGCGAATAAGAGAATAAAATTATAGTTATTGAAGATAATTCTGATAAAATGTAATAAAATCTATTTTAAATAGATAAGTAAATCAATAAAACCTAAAAAGAAATGAGAAAGGACTTAACATATCAATACAAATGTAGTCAATTAAGCTAACTAATTAATTTTATTGATCTCGAAAAGTAAGATAAGTAGCTGCAACAGTAATAACATTAGGAGTAATCATAATTTGCATGTATAAAATTAGAAGATGAGTTAAAGGTAGAAACATCAGCATATATTGGGTGGTATGAGATGGAATATTAGAACAATGGAATAAAGAGTAGATAAACAGTTTACTTTTACAGAATATACAATGATGATATCAATTAGTGGGATTAGTTTTTCCGTTTGTCAATAAATAATGAGTTTGCATAGGAGTTTATTTATTTAATATTTATTCAGTTTATCAATGTTCTTAAATAGTATAATATTTCCAGGTATAATTTAAACAGCAGCAAGGGTTAATAAATAATTGTCTTAAAAAAATTATTGGAAGATAATCCACCATAATCTGCCAGAAATTAAATTAAATTACTCGAATACAAAAAAATAATTAACTAAATCTAGAAGCAAAATGATATCACCTGCCAAAGGTTTAATTAATTGGAATATGACGAATTAATTCAAATTTACTACTCCTCATTAGATGAAATAAGTGCAAAATATTAACCTTCCAAATAAATAACTCTGCAGAAATCCAATTCTTTTTCTAATAATTAATAAAATTAAATGCCATAATAAGTCGAGCTACACACAGAGTAACTCTCTCCACAAAGATAATATGAAGTTTCATCTCTCAAAGAATATTTAGAGTGTATAGTATTAAAAAAGTAAATCCCTTCTCATAATCCATTTTATTATTATTAATCCAATCCATGCTCAAGTTTTGTAAGAAATAATAATTAATTTAATTAAGATTAACCATCTCCATAATCAGATTTTAGTTCTAATAATACCTCTCCAAATAATTTATGCTAAAAATCCTAAAGATATAGAAGTAACTACTTTGACAATAGCTAGAACTAGTATCTAAATGAAAGAGATAAGAGTAATGATAGAGAAAGAAATAGATCAAAGTTGATCAGTAAAGAAAAGCCAATAAAGAAAAAAAACTATTAAATAAAATGATTATTTGAATTATTAAACAAGTAAATCTAATAAATAAACTTACTAACTTCCCAAATAAAAAACTATTAAAAATTAAACTACTACTATTATCTATCTAACCTACAACATTAATCAATTATTATTTTAATAAAACTGCCTCACCTACCTACCTACCTACTTACCTACTTACTTACTTACCTACATACCTATCTATCTATTAACTAAGTTGTATATACTATTAAATTTTATTTATTATTCTTTCTAGTAAAATTTCTTATTTATCTTCACTTCTCATCAGTCCTCAATAATATTTTCATTTATGAGTTTACTTTTATACCTTTCAATTTATTTATTTATTAATTTTTAATCTCTAAATAGTTTAGATATTTAAATTTATTAAAGATAGATAGCAAATGATATTTTTTATACAACAGAATATTTAGTTTTTAGAATTTTTTCAACCGAATATCTAATATAAATAAAATTTTTTTTTTTTTTTAAATACTGCCCCGTCCCTCCCCCTTAATCAAGCTGGGTTAATTCAGGAGGAGTTACAGTATTTAAATTTTTAACTGAATACCTAATATTATTGAGAAAAACCGAATATTCTGTCTAGCCTTAAAATTTATTAAATAATTAGCTCTTAATCAACAAAATAATAAAAATAATCTAATTTATTTAGTCAATTCTAATTGTAATTAATAAATTCAAACTTAATGGATTTTATATGGTTTTGTTTACATTAAATAAACGTTATTATTTTTTAGCTAAAAATGAAATAGATAGATAATGGAAAATAAATATAATATTTATGAAGAGCAAATATTATTATAGATATTTTAATTACCTCTTATTTATTGATTTATTTATTTATAACTTTCTATTTCTTCTAATAAAAATGGCTAGCTAGCTATCTATTTTGCTAAATTTGGAATGTATCCTTAGAAAATGAATATATTAGTTGGTTATAAATAAGATCAGGTTCTTTCTTCTTGGAATATTATTAAAATATTTCTAATGAGTATGAAATAGAAATAAATACTTTACAAATCAAACAGTTTTCTATTCATTTCAAACATTATAATTGTCATTATAAAAACTATTTTACGTTTATTCTAGTATTTATTAATAATCTTTTTAAAATTCTACTCAGATATTACTTTGAAGAAAATACTTTTAAAATTTATGAGCGGAAATCCACATAAAAACTAATTTAATTATAAATTCATTGAAGGATAATTAGATTGACATAAAATAATTTTATTATTTAGAAAATTCAAGCAAATTTAAAAAGAAAATTAGAATTGAGAAATAATAAGAGGTTAATAAATTATAAATATAAAAGATTATATCAAATTGTTATTTATTACTTCTTAAAAATTGTAGTTGATTGAATGGCTGACAGATTGACAGATAATAAATAAGCAAGCTTTATAAATTAGCTGAATTTGTTATCAAAAAATCTGATAGTATTTGCATGAAACATTTAATTTAATAATTTCTTTTCTTAGCAGAGATTAATAATAATGATAAACATTGTAATTGAAATTATTTATTAGATAAAATATAATCAAATATAATACAACAACAAATATTTATCAATCAATCTATCAGTCAATTAATCAATCTATCAATAAAAGCAAGTAAACATTAATAAATTTACTCATATCAAAAATAAACATTGAAAGCAGTGATATCAGAAATATAATAGAATTAAACTTAAAAAGAAGTAAAATAGATACAATCATGAAAGAAACTGAACAACTCATAGCAGATATATTATAAAAATTAGAAATTATTAAAGAGATTGATGTTAAATCCTTGTAAACGCATCTCTTAAATCTTATTATGTATACTTATTAATCCTCATAGTCTATTGACATCAATAATTAAAATATGAAGGGCAATCAAAAAAATAACATTTCTTACATAGAATAACTTAATCTATCAATCTCTTAATTCCTCTCAAACCTTTAATAAATTAGCGAAATTAATAATATATTAAATTAAAGTCAACATTTTTCTACTATTACTTCTAAATTACCTATTCATTATAATAAATCAGACCTACTTTTTCCTTTGAAACCACCTTCTTAAGCAAGTATACTAAATGTTGAACTTGAAAATGAAAATATAAATACTGAGAGTTAAGTAGATGAAATGAATAGAGGATGTTTAAATTTTAAAGAATATAAAATAAAAGTCCAAAATGTGTAAATAAAAAGTGGTGAATGTTAAGAAAGGTAATTTAGAGAAGGGATTAAGTTGGAAGATACTGACAAATAATAATAAAAATAAATATCAGATTCAAAAATAGAGAAATATCAAGAATTAATTATTATTGACGAAAGTTAAAGTGACTAGGATGAGGAATCGCATAAGCCTAAATGTTAATAAGTAAATGGAAATCTTAATTTAAGAAACACTTTAAAAATGAAAACAGAAGGTATTTCAAGGATTTAATAGGAGAAATAAATTGATATTATAGAAATTATAGATGTGGAGGAAGAAGATGATGATAATAATAATAGAAATAAGTTTTAATCGAATAAAGAATAAGAAGATGAAATTCTAGCTACATAAGTATTTTTTGGATGGTATGAAATAGAATTCGAGGTGAACAAAAGAATATAAAATTAAACAACATATTTTTATAGAATATACAATGATGAAATAGGGATATGTGAATAATTTTATCATGTGGCTTCAAACTATGAATTTATGAAAGATTAAGTTTATTTAATTGCAATTAAATTATTAAATACTCTAGCTTCTTTTAATATCAAGAAGTATGTATTAAATTGCAGTATGGGATCTCAAGTTCTAATATTGAAGAGTATCCTCGAATCATAGAAAAGAGAAACGAGAAACAGAAAATAAAATGAAAACAAATAATTTATAGATTCACTTATCAATAAGCATAAAATTTAATGTATTCAAATCAATTAAAAGAGTTAAGTGGATATTTTGGAGAACTATTTCAATACAAAGGAAGAGCTAAGCTAAAGATACAATAAATCTCAGATCACTCAAAATTAATTTTAGAAAGGGCATTAACATTAATAAGGTAGTAAAGAAAATCACCAAAAACAACAGATAGAAAGTGTTGAGATAGACCTACTAGAAAACTCTTCACCAGAATATTAATAAAAAATGGAATGTCTTCTCTAAGTTTACAATTATCTTTTCCACCAAGAGCCACTTCCTTCCCACAATCTTATTTACATCTAAATAGCTCCACCGCGTGGTTCCTTTTTTAAAAATTAAAGCTAAATAAGTGAGAGGAGAGATACTTCCTCTTCTTATTGCTCTGAATAAAGTTCTATGTAAAGTACTCCTATACAAGAATATAAAGACAAGAACTTTTAGTATATTCGAAATTAAGATAGAAATAAAAGCAGGTCTAGGAATAGATATGATGGAAAGAGTAGGTACCGAAGATACGAATACGAGCATTCATGATTGATTTATTGATTGAAATGCTTCCAATCAGATATTAGAATATTACAGCTTTTTTGATTAAACAAGCAAAAGTTACTAACTAGATTGAATAAAAGAATAGATTACTAAAAGTGATTGAAAAATAGATTTGTCTACTCCAATCTATTATTAAGTTTGTTTTGTAAAATGAAAGGAAGGAAAATATTTTTATTGAAAACTATTTTTTAGAACTATAAATAAATAATTAATTGTTTGATGGAATTACTATTTTATTTAATTTTAAATGTTATTCAAATTGCTGTTAAAGTTTTAAATATATTGATTCCTCCCTCCCTCCCTCCAGACAACTTACTATATATATTTTTATTCAGCATAACTATAGTCCATGATAAATTTTATTAGCTATGTTTTTCCCTCTTCTTTTCTACTTCTTTTTATCATGTATAATGAATAGATTCTCTTCAATTTTTCTAGCTTATTGGCTCAATATCATTTTCAAAAATACCACTTTAATGATCGTTTTGTTCTTTGATAAAAATAATTAATAATTATTATTGGTAAATCAATAGAGCTTTAATTCAATTCCAATTTTCTTTAGAATTGATTGATCAAGCATGGGTTTGTTTGTTTACTCGTTAAAAAAATATAAATAAAAATAATATATGGTTATACGTGAAATTAAATTAGGATTTAGTAATATTTTAGTTATTTTTTATGTTAATATTCTTCAGTTAAATCAATTAATTTTACTCTAAAATTCTGAATTAAGTCTACTTCGCATTTTTTAGGTTATCAATTAGCCTAGAAGAATACTGATTTGGATTTTGAATTATTAAATAATTTGCTAAAATATCTATTTGTAAAGATATTTTCTAAATAATTAAGGTAAAGAGTTATCAGTAAGTTTAGTGAAATGGGTAGAGTAAAGTAATAGGAAAAATTATAATTTATTTTTACAGAATCTCTGTGTAGCATTACAAGTGTTCTTTGTTTCGTCTTAGCATTTCTCCTATAGAATGAAAGATAAGAAATATATTTTATAATAACATTACTAATGTTTAGTATTAAAAGAATCTTACTAGCGCTATTGACATTTTTTCACTTCTAATTAAAATATATCTTTTTATGGGTAATAGACTCTCTTCAGATGGGGTTCATAAATGTTATTTTTTATGACGATTTAAACCTTGCTTTTATCGGTCTAGTAGGCTTTACTTTCTTTAAATTCCTACTGCTATTCTTAGTATAGATGATGTTTCTCTTTTGCTTCAAACTTATTTCTAATGACAGTATAGAATAATATACACTTTACTTAACTTATGTAGATTTTCTGTTAGCTATGGTTGGATTCACTCTCATGTTGGTCCTTCATTTTACTGGAGAGAATATTTCTAAGAAAAGATAAGTCCTCAACATTATTACCCTTTATGTTAGTGTTACCTGTCTAACTTTATTTGAAAAACCTGTCGGGAATAATATTGCTTACTATCAAATACTGATTCTAATAGCGAATTATATAATAATCTCTATTCTATCAAGGTATAAAGAATATGACCTTTCCTATAGTATCTTTTCATATTTCTTCACTAACTAAATCAAAAATGAATAATATTACAAATCTTTTAATTTTTAATAAATTTAATATTTGGTTATATTGAGATATTTCAGCTAGCTAGCTAGGTGTATACTCATTATTGCATTTGCTTGGCCTAGATTCTTAAATTTTATAAACTAATTTAGTAAAGCCACTAATTCTATCTAAATGATCCACATCATAATATCTTTAGTGTTTAATGCCTTATTTTTTCTTTTTAATTTTAAATCTTTCTTCTTTTGTTTAGTTTAGAGCAGAACCTTTAAAATTAATACTACCAAACATGTGAAAAAACTTATTACAATTATAAAATAAAGAAGATTTTTGTAAAAATTAGAAATTTAAATTGATTTATAAGACTATTAAAGTTCCTGTTCAAATGAAACGAATTAACAGCTGATTGAAAATGATCTTTTTAATTTGCTTAAATTAGTTTCTGATTTAGAATAGGAGGATAGTAAGCTAGATATATAAATAGTTTGGCTGAATGAAGAACAATTTAATGTATTTAAAGATTAAATTGAAAGGATGTTTATAGAAGTAGAGAATATATCTATATAGCTTTTTAGTTTAGTTTATTAAATATATAACTTATTAGAAATCATAGAGGAGAGAATAAATAATGGGTATGCATTTAATCACTCTACGTATAAACTATTAGATTATGTAAATAGTAGTTAATAACAACTTATTATCAAATAATAATTAACTCTGTCTTTAGTTACCACAGCATTTAGAAAAGTAATTCTACCATAATTGAGTTTCTCTCCTTAATAAATTTTATATGATTTATAATGTTGTTGATTTATTTATATATTAATTTATCTTCATAATTTTATTACTTAACCATCAATTTATATTTTATCTCTAATATATCCTTAAATAGAGACATTTCAAACTATAGATTTTTTTTTTTTTTATAGATTTTATTTTTTACCAATTTCTATATACTCTTGTTTCAATTTTGATTATTTGGTAGAGTTGTTGATATACTTTATATTAAGTAGCTTCTAATTGTGTATATATTAATTTAAACAAAAATAAATAATAAAGAGAGCGAGTGAGTAATAAATATCAAAAAATTAATCAAAGCTGAATAAATATATTTTGAAGAAATTTACAAATAATAATGAAGGAATTCGATAAATTAGAATACTTTTGGATGGAACTATTCAATGCTGTTATAGGAATATTAAATATGTATATAGCTTTTACTTTCTTATTAGATTATGGAGTCTAAAGTTATTTTATTGCCTTCTGGGTTGGCTATGGAATTAATTGCATAATTTTGATATTTATATCAATAGGTAGAAAAATTGGCTTCTTATTTGTTTTACTAGATTTATTGTATTTAGGATGGTTAAATGGATCAAGATATGAAAATTGCTATTCAAATTAAGCATTAGTAAACTTCTCCTCATTGAAATTAATAATTTCTTTACTGATAAATAGCATATTCTTCTATGGTGTAGGTATTCTATCTTAATCTAATTTAGATTATTACCATATCTACTTATGCTATTCTCTTACGTTATTTTAAATGACCTTTTTTGCAATCTTAGTTGTGCTTTACTGCTTTGAGTATTCAGATTTATCCAAAATGGTTCTCTTTACTAATTCCATTACCCTTAATTTGACAGTTTTTACTTTAATTTAACATGAAGATCCCTTAGGAATAAATCTAGGATACTATTAATTGGTTATTTTTGGAATCTCCTTCATTATTATATTATTTATCAAGATATCCAAATAAATAGAGATTTTTGATGATTTTTATATGTACACTTTTTTAAATATTATAGATCATAAATTTACATAAAGAGAAGGACTACTCCTTATAATGAGTTATATAAGTTAATCGATCAGGCTTATTGTATTAGGAATATTTGCATTTAGAAAGCTTAATAAAATATTTAGCAATAAATCAAATACTCCTTATGAAATTACTATGTGCATTAGTCTAATTTTAGTAGCCATTGCGTCTGTATCTTATTTTATCTAAAATTATGCTTTTATAGGAGAGAGTCTCTTTACAAAAAAAACATTCTTTTTAACAACACCTTCAGATGTTAAAAGATTAAAATAATATATGTCTAAAAGGCATAAATATCTAAAGTCGCTAAGAATAACATTAGATAGTAGCTATCCTAATAACTAGAATTAATAAAAATAGAAAAATTTAACAGTAAATATAATCGATTAAAATGAGGATAAAGAAGGATTAGACATTTAATTCCAAATTTATAATACTATTTCTAATTTTTATAAATTTAATGGTCGTGTTAATGTTAGAGTTGAATCCCTACTAAATAATTTAAAACAAGCTTATCATCTTGAGCTAGCCTTTTAAGTAGAGAATTTACATAGTAATTTGCTCAATTCCGCTATAACAACTAAAAATATTGATTTAGTAGTAATGAAAAGAATAGAAAATGGGCTATTCTTTAATTACAGCACACATTAGCTAATTAGAACATTTCGACATTAGATTATTTTAGTGTACCAGAATTGGAAATCCTAAATCTTAAGTGCATAAATATTCTAAAGAAATATTTCAAATTTAATGATCTTTTCTTCTAAACAAATTCTCTATGATTTGTATGAAGTATGATAGATGGCATTTCAAAAAATAATTTGAATTTAGAATTCTAATAATAATTAACTAACCTTGAATTAAAAAGTGATTGATTGTATTTAAAGAAATATTATGTATAATAAATACTTATAAATTTTTAATTTTGTTAACTAAAATACTAAAATTTAAGTTATTATTATCATAAAGTAGTTTATTCAATTTTTTATTCTAATTAGAAATTTACAACATTTTTATAAATAATGATTTTAAATGTTGATTGATGTAAAGTACTATAAATTCTCTTAGAATATATTTTATTTACATTTAAATTTACAAAAAAATATTAAAATCCACTCATCCACTCACCCACTCACCCATAAAATGTTCCCTATACTAAAATTATTAGTTTTAACAGTATTATTTAATTAATTACTATATTTTTATATATGTTTAATAATAAATAAAAAAAAAAGCGAAAAGGAATAATTTGAAATATGAATAGAATAGAATAACAAATAAATATAGATAGATAGATTGATTGATTGATGATGTAATTAGTGATAACAATAAATTTATTTAACAGGATTTGTTAGTTTGAAAAATAATCTAGCGAATTATTTCTTAAGAGAATATAAATTTAAGGTGAGAGTTTAAGATATTTATTTCATACCTAGCTTAATTCTTGTAGTTAGTTAGTTAGTTATTTATGTGTTATAATTAATTGACAGCTTTTATTATAATTAATTATACAAACATTTTATCTGATACAGAATAATACAGTAATGTTTTCAAAGTTGATATTTAGGCTTTGTTTTCTTAGGGTTTCCTGCTTTTTACGTTAGTGGCATATTATAATTGTAAGTATTAGTATTATAGATAACGTTTAAATTATGGAATTTAGAAAAGTTCATATCGTTTATCAAACGAGAAGTACTACTTGAATTAGTAGTGGTTCCGCTAGCATTTTATATTTAAGGCTATTTTTAAGTAAATAAATTTCTATATTTTATGAGTAAAATAATAAAATGATTTACATTCTATTATTTGGTGAACTATGAAGTGGATCCAAGTGAAAGCTTAGCTGTTCTTGAAGTAGGTGAGTTTGAACTTGCTGCATTCTATTATAAATTAACGAATATATTGATTAGATATAATTCAATTTATTTTACTTTTCTTACTTCTAAATTAAATTTTTTTGAAATAGAAGGGAGTACAGCCTTAGAATTAATAACTGTACTATCTCTTTAAGTTTACTTGAATTGAGCATAAGATTTATCATCTTCTTTCATGGCTATTTTATATGAGTTTTTTCATAATTTAATAACTGATGACATACAATTTAATCTATTTACCAACTGATTGATAGAATGTCTTATGAATCTTATTTAAGCTCTATTTTAATTTATCAACATATTAATTTAAATTATATTATTAATTAATTTATTTATTTACTAGATTCTTTTTAAGTGGGATCTTCTTTAACTAATCTCCTACTTATACTGGAGTGGTTGTCTTTTTTTCTAGACTTTTATCTTGATGGCTCTTCTAATTCAATTTATAAAAAGATTTAATAAGCCAATAAAATTGGTAAATCAATTTACCTTATAATTTTTATCTTATTCGATGAAAGACCCATCTTCTGGATTTTTATCTGTCACCTTATAGTTGTAAACTGTACTTTACATAAATTACTATCCTTGTAAGTAAGTTGGAATTGACTTTTATCCAAACAATTTAGTAGACTTTTATAATTAAAGAATATTTTATTAATAGGAAATAAATCTAGTAAATCCTACTTTTTCAATTTTCATAGATTATTTTCCATAAGATTCTCCATATTCATTATGATCATCATGATTCTATCCTTAACCCATATTTTTTTCTTCCAATTCATTTGATTCTGTTTTCCTTTTTTTAAAATAAATGTTATTTAAGTTATTTATCAAATTTAAAAGAATACCCTATTATATCAACTTTGCTTGAAAGGTTAATTTGTTTATCATTTGAAGGCAGTTTTTTCATATTTAATGATTCTCTTTTTGTCTCTATTGTTGAACTAACAGGTTTGGTTATTGAATCTTCTTAATTAAATTATTCCCTAACTCCATCAAAATATGGATGTTTCATGGCTTCCTCAGCAGTTATTCTCTCATCAGGATCCATTTTAAGCATTAACTATTATTAATTAATTTTACTATTCATATTTTATACTTGATAATATTTAACTTTAAAAATGCAAATTTCTAATCTAATTATCTATCTTTCAGTATTTTTAAAATTCAATTAATCTCTCTAATAACCAGTAATTAAAACAAAATTTACTGGGTTGATTATTTTTTTAAATGATTATTTTTCTGAAAATTTGTTAAGAATAGATAATACAAATAATCTAAATACCTTCATAATATTGAGAGCTTTCTTACTTAGTTTTCCAAGATACCTTCTTTCAATAGTCTCTGGCTTATTTATTTCAGGGAATTTTGTACCTACAAAACGAGGGTTTTTAATGAATAACTCTTTTTATTCAGGAGTGAGTGGACCAAGAGTTTTTTATATGAGGTAGAGTTAATCTATTTCATTTTATCCTGGAAATAGAGGCTATCCATCTATCAATTCACCCATAATGCACGCAACAGCCCAGATATCAACTGGTTTTTAGTATTTAGGATATTTTAATAATAATTCAGGTGCTCTATACCATCTCGTTGCAACGTAATCTGTTAGTACTTCAGATTATTTTGAAGGGAGAGTTCTTGCAAAACCAAAGTCACATAATTTAAGCTCATAATTATAAGGATTAACTAGAAGATTTTCAGGCTTAACATCTCTATGAATTACATCTTGTTTATGACATTAGTGGAGAGCTTTTAACAATTAGAACATAATAATACGAATGACTTCAGGCTATTTATTTATTAATTGAATATATTGCAAAATTAATTTAATTTATAACATCTATTTCATAATAGTTAACAAGAAAGAAAGGAGTTATATTCTTAATAAGTAATTTAATTAATTAAAAAATGAATGAATTCTTTATTCGAAATTATTAGTTCGTATAATAATAACTCTAATTTAATCTAATCTTTCTTTGTTTTCTTATTACTTTCAAACTACTTTTCTATTTCCATGTTATCATTCCAATCCAAATATAACTCTTTCGCTTATAAATACTTGAAATAGATTTATTTAAGCTTCTTCTTTTTTGTATTGATGGATTTATTTATCCTGAAATATGATGCATTTGTAAAAATTCTTTACATCTAACCCAGTTGGTTTCTCTTCTAGCACTTCCAAGAGATTTTTTTCTACATACTCGAAAACAAGATATATACGTCCTTTTCTGTTATTATTAATACATAAAATATTTTATTAATTTAACAATACTTATACTTAAGTAATAGTAGATGTTTCTTTATTTCAAAAGTATATTGCATTAGTAATATTTCCATTTTCATCTTTAAATTAAAAAATCTATTTTTGTAGTCTTAATAAATCATCATTTTTATTACCTCTTAAAGGCTTCGATCAAGTCAACTATATTTTTATGGCGCAACTGTCTTAGCATTTTAACTTCTCTTTATATATTCTTTTTAGCTATTTCATCATCTTCTGTTTCCTTGAATTTTTTGATAGCAACTATTTTATAATAGTTTTTTTAAAAAAATGATCAGATTTTACTACTTTCACCTAATTGATACGTTTAAATAATTAATGATACAATTCCTAATATCAACAAAATAATTTGAAGTATTTTTAGAAATCTATCTAAAAATAGGAATTAATTCCTAATTCTATAAATGAGCAAAGATTGCCTCTTTACCTATTTCTTATGTTTCCTTATTTCTGCATTTCAAAACAACACCATAAGCACCCTCGCCATTTACACCTAAAATTTCATACTTATTCATTTCTTTTTCTCTCGTTTTTTGTTTTCTTATACAATTTAATATGAATAATTATGAATGAATATACAAACCACTTAGTTTAAATATCCTTTTTTTCAATCTCTTCTTTCTTCATGCATATTACTTACTATCTATATATTACTTATTGATTGTTATAGTTTGATAGTTTTTAACATCTCATTTAATACTGTTTTTAATTCTTTTCCATTCATACATAAATACAATCAAACTTAAACAAACAAACAAAAAAAAAAAGATAGATAGATCATCATTTTGAATTTAGTAAAGTATCAGCTATATTTTTAATAAATTACAATTTATAAACAATCATAATTCCTTTTTATAAATGGTACGTACATACTCACTGATAAACTCAATGATACACTCTAATATTTCTAATATTGTTATCAAAATATTATTTTGTGCATAAAGCTAGCAACTCTTTTAATACAATTAGTTGTATCTCTAAAGACTATTCAAACAATAATAATTTCATTTTTTTCAAACTTACTAATTTGTTTAAAGTATTGAATCTATCAAAATTAATAAAATTTTCAATTCATACACTTTTAATAATACTTCTATAAAAGTTTTTACAAAATTTTTTCTTCCTTCCCCTTTTTTCAGTCATATTCCTAAAATATCCCAATACATATCTGATTTATAAGAATGGGGGTGTTTAATGTATTTTAATTAGAAGGTTCTTTTAAAGAAAATTATTTAGCTTATACATAATTTACTATTTACTTAATAAGTATTAATTTACAGCAAATTTATTACCATAATTAATTAAATTAAATAAATGTAAAATTAAAATGTATCTTTAATGATTTAAATCATAGTAAATATTAATTTCTAATCTAAAAACTTTTAAATAATACCTAAATTATATATGTACCCATCTATAATTAGCTTTATTAGTAACTAACTTATGGAAAAATTCTTGAATTTTTCGATGTAAAGAAATCCAAAAGTAAAAACATCAGGTATCCAACCAAAGTAAATATGATTATAACAGGAACTTTCTTTTTAATTTAAAGAATGCAGAAAAAAATTATAGCATCTTTTGATTGCTTTTTTCTCCATAAAATCAAGAAATTTGATAAATAATTATCAAAAATTAATCACAACTTTAACTAGATTAAAAGAAATCAAGTATTTTTTAGAAAAACATAGGAAAGATGAACTAGGATAGTAAGATACTTAAAGAAGACCTTCTCTACGAAGGAAAATGGATAAGAGTTTTAAAAAAAGATTTTTCAATTGGAGAAAAGTAAGTGAAAGGGTACGAATGTGTTGAGAGAAATAAAAAAGAAAAAGTATTTTAAGAGTTTGATGGAGTATCAATGGCTGCAATCCTTTACAATACTCCAAATAACATTAAGTAACTAATTTTAATAGCTTAGTTTAGACCACCTGCAGGCAGATTTATTTTAGAATTCCCTGCAGGATTGGTAGAAGATGAGAATCTAATAGACAATGCAGAAAGAGAATTGAGAGAAGAAACTGGTTATCATCTAAACAGATAAAGCTAAATCGAAGAACTAACATTCCCTAACATTCCAATTTCTGTTGATGACCCAGGGCTTTGCAGTGGATCTGGTAAATTCATTGTAGTAAAAGTTGATTCTAAAGATGAAAGAAATTAAGGAGTGAATTAGGAGCTTGACGAAGCTGAAAATATTCGAGTTCATCTTATAAATATAGATAATAATTTATTAAATTCTATCATTTAGTTGTCTGAAAGCAACGGATATTGGGTTTCTACTAAGCTTTACTCTTTTGCTGCTGGATTTTGTCTAGCTTAATCTATTTCCAAATTTTGATGGAATTAGAAAATGGGTGGGTATTTAATTTGTATAGTGTATTAAATTATATGAATATAACTTGAATTGCTACTGATTAACCTTATCTCCTAAATTATATTAATCTAGATTGGTTGGATAGTAAACTATTATAATCTGTGATAGGCTAATAATAAAATATATCTATAACTATTTGATAAATAAATATATTCTTATGTCCATTTTCTTTACTACTAGAAAGTAATAAGGATAAAATTAATTCTATTTCTATAATTCATATTTTTGCAGCTTTAAATATAAAATTTAAAAATTATAATTTCATAATATTTAAAAATCTATTCCTTTTAGGAAAAATTTATTAATTTATAATTTAATCATACTTAAATTAAAGGTAGGTAGGTAGGTGTATGTATGTTTTCATTAATTCATCCACTAATTTAGATATAAAAACAATCTAAGATAAATAATAAATATAATATCAATTTTTAATTTTATGTTAAATGATAATTTATTTGATCTTCTAGAAATTTTATGGAATTAAAACTTTTGGATATAAAATCCAAAACTGATTTATTTAAAAAATTTTCAAGATTTTTAATGCAATCCATTAATTTTGATATTTGGAAAGAATATACTATTTTATTTTTATATTTCACTTTTAAATCTTCAATTAAATATTATACTTTAGAATTGTATTACTATCAATCTGCAAATAATAATTTCCTTTAAAAATTAAGAATTATAATATTAATTTCTACTAAAGATTTTCTAACTTTTAGAATATATTTTGAATTAAATATTGGCTTATCACTAGATTTTATAATATTTATTAACAAAATTTAATTATAAATCTATTAATTAATGAAATAACTATCATGAATTAAGAGTAAATGAAATAAAAATATTTAGTGTAATAATAATAAAGATGTGTATGTGTAATTAGTTTATTTATTGATAAAAAATTAAAGCAGTTCCTATTAAAAATGAAAAATGACTCGAAATTAAACAATATAATTACATTGTATAATATTAACTTTATGCGAAATAAATAATTCAAACTAATCCAATAAAATTTATGGTAATCTCTTTCAACAGGAGCAAAACTATTATTTATTGCAATATATTTCATAGAAATAAAGAGGCTATTATTGATTAATTTTATTATAATAATTTAGGAGTAAATTGAGGATCCAGAATGTTAGTAATTTGAGAGCTCCTAAAAAATAAATAAATGAATGGATGAATGAATGAAATAATAAATTGAGGTTTTCAATCAAAAAAATAAGTATTTGATAAGAACCATAAACAAAAATAGTAAGAATTTAAAGTAAGTAACAATCGAATTAAAGCCTTGATAAAATAGCTTTAAAAGAAATCCTAATTTTAATTCTACTCAATTGTGACTACTTAGAGTTATGGGGAATATTTGTAAGCATACAGTTTTAGGGACTACTGATACATATGTTAGTAATACTAGAAAAATTACTTGATTATTCATGATGATTAATTGATTATTAATAGTCATCATCACATTATCATTAAGATATAAATGATTTCATAATCTAAATTGATTATTTTTTTGAAAATACAAAGAAATTACGATTGAAAATTTCAATATCTTGAAAAAAATTGAAAATGGCAAGGAAGTAGATGATGTCATTGGTGCTGGTGGTTTCGCCATTGTAAGGATTTGAATTAGTTTTCTCAGAAAAATAATAATAATTATAAGACAAATGAGGTAGAAAATAAAATAATTCTATTTACTTTAAAAATGAAAGGTTAAAAGAGTGAAGAGAAGAGAGGGATCAGAAACTAAATATGCTATGAAAACAATGAGCAAATTGCAGTAAATAAAATGAATAATTGTTGAATGAATGGGAATTTATTAATAAATATATTAATAAAATTAAAAAGAGTTTCTCAATAGAAGAATATATAACCTACAATGAATGAAATGTTTATTCTAAGGGATATTCAGCATCCGTATTTACTTACTTACATTACATTGATTGCTTCATTTATAATAATTCTTTTCTATATTTAAATATTGTATAATAGTTTCTTAATTGATATGAAATGGGCTTTCCATGATGAATAATATTTATATTTAATTATGAAAGAGTTAGAAGGAAAAGACCTTCGTTTTCATATTACTCACTTCAAACTCAAAGATGATATTTGGCTCAAATTAAAATAAATGGAATTAGAACAAAAGAAATTAGAGCTAGACTGCATTAAAAAGAAACAGCCATTACCTATAGAAAAAGCAAAAGAAGAGAAAAAAAAACCATCAGAGCCTTCTTCATTTACTGAAAATTAAGCAAGTACTGTTTACTTATATCCTGGTTTAATTTTCTAATAGTTTATATTTAATAGGATTCTTCATAGCTTAAATATGTTTGGCTTTGAATTACCTTCATAATAAAAAAATCATCCATAGAGATATAAAGCCTGAAAATATTTTATTCGAAAGTGATGGTTACTTGAGAATTACAGATCTTGGTATTGCCAAAGTATGCAGACCAAATAATAATACTGATACTTCTGGTACTCCTGGTTATATGGGTAAATTAAATTCAAAAAATATCTAAATTAATAATTAAGGGGTTAGTTAATATTTATTAATAAAATTTTATTTACTAAAATTAAATAGCTCCTGAAGTATTATGTCGTTAAAACCATAAGTAAATTTAAAAGTAGAGAAAATTTTAAAATTCTTAATTTTCTCTTTTAATAATAAAGTTATGCTGTCGATTACTATGCTGTTGGAGTTATTGCATATGAACTCATGTTAAATAAAGTAAATAATATAAAAAATAAACTATTATTTAATAGTCTTTGAAGTTCTTTTTGCAATATGAATACAAATTTAAAGTATTTCAAAATTTAGAATCTTAATTAATATGAAAGCAGAAAGTAGATCATACATAATATTGATTTAGTACCCTATTATTATTGATTGTTCATTATAAGAGGGTAGTTTGCTTAGATGCATTTAATATTAAAGTTTTCATATTTTCTTTATAGATTATTTAGTAAAGTTATTAAAGAGATTAAAGGCTATGAAATTTTCTTTGGAATGAATCTAAAATCTTTACTTATTATTCATATTATATTAAAAATATATAGAGGCCATATGAAAGTGACAATGATAAAAAAGACTATAGAACTGATGTGCTTAAGAATATATTATCAAGCTAAATACAAGTTATTCCTCTAACTGATCCCAATTTTTAAACTCCTGGTAAATAAGAAGAAAAAATAATTAAAGGTGTTAAATATACATTAGTTGTTGCTCCTTAGAACTGGAGCATAGACGGTATAGATTTCATAAATTTAGTAATTCATACTTTTTTATTCACTTACATATTCTAAAGAATTTCTAAATAATCTTTAGTGCTTGAAAAGAAAGCCTACAGAAAGATTAGGTTATGAAAAATTGGAAGAAGTTATTGGTCATAGCTGGTTTAAAAATATTGATTTTGACTTACTTTGCGAAAAGAAATATAAAAATATTCCATTTTGTAAGATTCATATTGAAAGATCACAGAGAAGAAATTAAGTGTAATTGATTGATAATTTAATGATTAACTATTTACTTTAAATTAACTAATTATTATAAATCATAGCTTTAAACACTTAGAGGATGAAATAAAAAAAATTGAAAGTAAGAAAGAAGAAGAGATTAGAAATAATCTTGAAGATAAGAATAGACAATAATAAAATAAAGAAAGTTAAAATAGCACAAATAATGAAGAATCAGTTAGAGAAAATAATGTGATTCATTTATATAATAATTAATAGCAAAATAACCCATTGAACGAAGAAGAAGAATAGAATAACTAAAAGTTAAGGAACATTCAACATTTTTTCAAGTCATACTATTTTGATAGGTAAAGATATGAAATTGAACTACAATACATAGAAGAAAGAAAGAATCTTTAAAGAGGAAAGTTAAACTCTCATGCTTCTAACAGACAGTCACCTAATAATAGATCTTCAAGGAATGGATCTGTTTTGAGTCCTTATCAAGAGAAAAGATACTCTAAAGAAGGGGATACTTAGAGGAATAATGATACACAATAGGATTTTCCAGAAATTGAGTTTTATCCTAATTACTAAAATTAGAGTTCATAAATGGTCTAACAACCAACTATAAATTAACGCTAAATAAATAGAAGTAGTGTTATTAACCCACAGTAAGTGCAGAATAATATCAGAAACATGAGTGGGAACTAATCTATTAGTGTCAGTACTAGAGCTGAATCAAATGTATCATCAAGGAGGTTAAATGATTCTATGGCATCAAAATCTGACATGAATGTAAATGAATTTATCTTTTTTTTTTTGAGAAAGTAAAATATAATATTTTAAAATTAGAATTCATTCCTATCTAAGTCTAAGAGTAATTCAGAAAATAGACAATTAGAGTTGACTCCTATTATGGATCAAAAAAGTAAAATATAAAATACTCCCTAAATAAATATTAATCAACAAAAACCATAAAATAAAAATATATTCTAAACTCCCTTAAAATCTATAGCAGAAAATAATTAATCATATTAAAAATGAATATTTCAAATAGTGCAAATATAAACAATAGCAAATAAAATAAAAATATACCATATTAAACGAATACAATCAATAACCATTATTTATTTCATCAACTTACAAAGATTTTCCACATTTATTAAAATAATAACTATATAAAATATTTACTAAAATACTAAATTAATATTTTATTTGCTTTTAAAATCCATCCAACCATCCATCCATCCATCAAACCAACCACTACTTTATTTTGTATCATAAATCATTTATATTCTTCATTTGTATAAACTTTATCAATAATTATTCCTTAAACTTTATATAAGCTTAAGGAGATTATTAACTAATAAATTAATTAATTTAAAGTCATTAGAGCTTTATTACTACTTTTTTATATTAGATTCTTAAAATAAGTATATTTTAGCATAGAGAATTTAAATCAATCTTTATTGTAAAGTATCAATAATTCAATGATTCACATAGATTATCTTTTTGCAAAAAATTTTTATAAAATTTGGATACAAATTTTAGTTGAATTATAAATTTTAACATGACTAATAACAAAGGAAACAGAATATATAAAATAAAATTAGATGAGGAAAATATTTATTTAAAATCATTCATTCATCCAATAATAAATCATAGATAGCTTAGCTAGGATTGATAGTTAAATATGGGAGTATTTCTTAATTGAAAATTAATATTTAGAGTAATGTCTTTTAATAGTCTTTTATAATTGGTTAAATTTAGTTTATTTCACTAAATTAAGAATATTCTTCATTCATTGCAAAAAGATGAGGGTATTTAAAAAGCTCTTTAAAAATTAAAAATTTCTTTTGAATGTGCATTGGATTTATAAAGTGGAATCTAAAAGATACAAATGTGTTACTCCTAATTACATTTAATAAGGTCATTATGTGTTTTGTAAATTCCACTGAGTATAGATTTAAAGTAATTTTAGGTTAAAATAAATGATTTTCAATTTCTATAGACTCCTTATGATTCAACGAATCATCATAATAGTATTCCAACTTAAAGTTTCTTTCTTTTTCTTCTAAGCAAGTGGTAAACAAATTATCAAATACCTCCCAGTTAATCTTTTTTATGTAAATATTTATAGAAAATTAATTCTTTTTAAATTAGAGAAATTCTCTTTTCAACTAGTCTATTGTAAAATCTATATATTTTTAGCAGTCAATTTATATCAGCCTTTCATAAGGTCCAAATCTTAAAAAATCTACCATATTAAGGAAGATATCAGCAAAGAAAGGAATAAATAAGAATGTGCAGATATATAATAACCTCCTAAGATTTTAAAGATTTGATAGATTATTAAGCTCTCGGTCAAGGACTAACTATAATAAGAGAATTATTAACATGTATCCATTTACGAGATACTCATAATTATGGGATAAAAGGTAAGATCTACTATGCTTTTTGCTTTAATTCAATCTCATCAATCCAAAATATTATGCCTTTAAGAAATAAAATACTATCATGTATACTTGATTTGGAGAGATTACATCATGCTTACTCCCGATTAAAGATAATATTGGTCTTTTCAAATTTCTTAGAGCAAAATATAAAATAGCAATTATAATATTGTAAGTAAAGAAGTAATCTATTTAATGACATATCACCAAAAAACCGAGAACAATAAGTAGACCAAGAAAATTATTTACAGTTAGAATAATAGAGTTGATTTTAGAGCTACTTTAGTTAATTTCTTCAGTTAAAAACAATGATATAGTAGAAAAGCAGCTCATTAATAAGGAGAGAATGACATAACTATCTTCAATATTATAAGTCACAATTGTAATTAGTATGATCACGCTCTAAATGTAAAAATAAACTAGGTGTTTCATCCCATAGGAGATCAAATACATATTGGAATATATATGGATATCATCATAATAAAATAGATTTTTGAAAAACTCTAAGACTCCATCTACTCTTTTGTATTTAAAAAGGACAATCAGATTCCAACCAATTTAGATTATTCTAAATATAAGTAAACTAGCTAGCATCATTATTCCAATAATATAGGAATGATTACAAAAATGGATAATAGAATGAATTCCTAAAGCAAAGCTAGAGCTATATAAAATACTATAATATATCCCCATTATGGGAATCTTTTTTGATTCCTCAAATAATCCAAAATATTACATTTTTCCTAATAAATTTTTATATTTCTTTCAGAAAAGCAAATTTGTGATTTTAATTTTTTAAAGTAGAAAAGAAATACAAAGATTTTTTAAGTTCTTATCTCAAAAAACTAAATCTTAATAAAACCTAGTCACAAGATTTAGATTCACGTAGCATTTCAATGCAATAATTGACATTTAATAAGCCCAAAATAAAATAAAGATGCAATTTAGAAGGTGAAAAATAATCTACCAATTAAATGTATTATTAAGCTAATTATATATTTTGAATTCATCAGGCTAATGAATACTATTTTTATACCTATCCCTTGTTTATTATTTGTTGAAAAAATAAAACATAATTTAATTTTTTAAATATCAAATTATTATGTTTATTATTAAATTGTAAAAATGAACTCTTATTTTATATTAAATTAAATATTAAATTACAAAACTAGTAATTTGGAAAAGTGTTTCAATTTAAACTCACAAAAAACCCAAGCTATCTAAAATTTAATGAAAGTTAACTATAAATACTTAGCTAGCTAATTTATTATTTTTATGTTCAAAGATTTTGATTTCCATTTAAGAATTAATTTTTTCGAAAATATTAAGAGTATATGGTTATAATTTTATATTGAGTATTGTTTATCCTAGAGTGACTTGACATCTCTAGTTAACTTATTATAGATAATACATACAAATTTATGAAAAAAGGTTTCTTTCAAATAAATTATTAAACAAAAGCTTGATGTAAATAAGACTATAATATTTTTCTTCATCTATTATTTAAAAGTAGGTTCTGTCAATGATTTATTGTAAGTTGGCTTACTTTTATTTCTTTGTAGAATTGTTTAAAATAATAGAGATTCTCTTTTTATTTATTTTATCATCAACATTTTAAAATAATAAAAATTAGTATAGCTACATTTAAGGATATATCAAACAGCTGGGTTAATGCTACGATCTAAATGGAAGTATCTGGAAAAACGAAAAATATATTAAGGATTAATTTTAAAAAATTATTACAAAGAATTAGACTTGATTTTAATACAGATAGTAACTAATAATAAATCTATATTTATTTACATTACACTAGTAGGATTATAGCCTATCCCATATGAATTCTTCTATTTACTTTAGATATTTTTAAAAAAAATACTGCACTTTTTTTCAGTAAAGAATAAATAGATAATCAGATTTTTGCATGTTTGAAATGTGAAAGAAATTATTTTATTTATAATATATTATTTATTTAAAGATTTGAGTTAATGCATAATTTAAATTTATTTTAAGGCTTTTATAGATAAATAATATAAATAAGTTTTAAAAATCTAATAAGATTAATCCTAATAGAATAATAATGATAATAATTTATTCATTTTGAAAGATTCATACTGTTTATAGTGAAAGAAACAAAAAAATATATTAAATAAATAGAAGAAATGTACTTTAAATATATATTAAATATATTACTTTATTGCTTAATCTATTTTAAATCAAATAAAATTATTTCTTTTTCAAGTATTTTCTTGGTACAAAAAATTATTAGATACTTATCTGAATTTTCAATTCTCGTTATTTAAAAAAAAATCTAAGGTTTACGATTCATATTCATAATTTTACTCATACTATTTAAGGGTAGCCAAATTAAGAACAGTCTATTAAGACAATGATAGAAACTCATAATCTAATTCATCGTCACAATGAAATCTAAATAGGTAAGAATAAAAGTACCTTCCATAATAATCTGTAGGGAATTTTTAAATATATTTGTTACAATAATAAATAGTTGCTTTAAAGTCATTAAGAGAGTTATATGTCCTGAAGATAATCTACTCTAGAGCATCAATGTACCTACAATTTTTTTAATAGCAAAGTTTAAAATATTTAAGACTCTCGCTCTCTTCATGTTTTTAACCATAGGAAAAACCTATATTATAGTAGCTATCATCGTTTTCTTCATCAAATTAAATAGCTTTTAAACACTATTTTATTGATTCATCATAATCCTCTTTAACTGTCCTTAAAAAGTATCCGTAATTATTATAAGCCTTTGAACATTTAGGATTTAATTAAATTCCTTATTTTAAAACCTCTTCTGCTTCATCATTTATTTCTAATGCTGACTAAACATAAGCAATTCTTAGGAGAAGTTCATAATCAAATGGCTGTTGCTTAAGAGTAGATTATAAGAGAGAATGAGTATAATCAGACTAAGAGCTAGATTCACAAATCATTTAAGCGAGGAAAATATTAATCCAAATATTCTCAGGGAATTAATATTTATACGTTTGAAGATAGTAAAGAGTTTTCTGAGGTTTATGCTCATAAAGATAATAAACGCATAGAATATAATAAGTCCTCCAATAGCTTGGATCTATTTAGAAGCATTCATTAATTAACTCTTAGCAATGTTTATACAAATTAATATGTTTTTGTAATATTATCATGATTAAATCTAATCTAGCATCTATGTTGAATTTATCAATCTTTAAAATTTTTTTACACAACTTTAAAGCTTCAGCGAAATTAAGATGGTATTTATATTCTATCTAAGCCTAGTACTGCATGTGTTTGATGGAATTTTTATTTAAATCTAATTTCACATCATCCTCTATTTCCTGCAAAGGTTTTCTAAAATACACAATTTCTTTTTCCGCGAAAAATATAAAAACGTTATCTTCTAAGTAATTTAATTTCTTCATCATAAATTTCTTTTCAAACCCTTTTTGATAAACAAAAATTTATGAAATTCTAACACTTTTCTTTCTGAGTTAATTAATTATTTACCAATAGAGATTCTATTCAATTTGGTTTATAATTCCAATTAGTATAGAAAAATGAATAAATATATCTGAATATTAAATAAGTATTTGAAATAAAAAACAATAAAGGAAATAAAAATCTGATAAACAAAAAAACAAACGAGCTAGCCAAATAAATAATCATTTTAAAAAGGATAAGAAGTATCTATGTATGTATTTCTTCCAAAAAAATTATTGTTAACAGGAATCGAAAGGATATTTATTTATTTCTTAAAATCAATTTTATTAATAAACTGTATTAAGAATTTAAGATTATTTCTAATAATTATAGATATCCTTTTCTTTATTTGTTTTCAAAGAATTAATAAGGGTAAATTGATTTAATTCTTTATATTCATGATCATTGAGCTCTTCAACAAAGGCTAAAGAGTACATATATTGCCCAAATTTTGCTTAAGGGAATAGCTAAATAAACTTATTAGCATAATAAGCACTTAGTTTATTATCCTTTGCATAATAGTAAGTTGTTATAACCATAGATTTATAAGCGATTAGATAAGTTGGATTAGAATTTATACTCTTTTTCAAATTCTCTATGCATTCTTTATATTTAGCTTAAGATCGTAAAGAGTGAGCAATATTAAAGTATGCATCTTCATAATTTGGATTTTACTTTAGTACTTCCTAGCAATATTGAATGCATTCACTATAATTTTTATCAATAAATCTTTTTATGTAGCCAATATTATTCAAGGATTTAGCATTACTTGGATTAAGTTATAAAGTCTTTTAATAAACTTACTCCGCTTCGCTATTTAAATTATAAGACATGAGTATATATGCAACTCTTTGAAGCAACTCATAGTCTAGTAAATTGCATTAATTCATTTTCTCTAAATATGGTGCTACTAAATTTTATTAATTTTCTTGATTGCTGGATATTTAAATCCGCATTATTTCAATCCAAATATTGTTTGGAAATTTATAAGCATGTTTGTTTAAATAGGCTTTCACTTCTGCCATTTTATCTAAATGTATAAACAGTACGCATTACATATAGTATATTCTCCAGTAGGAGCTATCGATTTAAATACATTCATTTATCAAGGCTTAGCATTATTCTTCTCTTTTGCGATGAATTTAAAGGAGTAGAGAAACTATTTCTAACCTAACATCTATATTTTGACTATCTATTGTTAATACTTTCTTACATATCTGCAAAGCTTCTTTATTTTAATGGTAGTACTTATAAAGTATTTAGAGCTTTATTAATAGCAACCTAACGTCATCTTGGTTTTAAGTCAATTCTTTATCTATCTTTTACTCAATCTGGCTGATAGGTTGATCAAAAATTTCATATGTCTAGTTGGCAAAAAATACATGAGTATTCTTTTATAGATATTCACTTATTTACATTTTATCTAACTTTTTTTGATAGCTACTTTAATATTATTTAGTATATTTTAATACAAAAATAGAAGAAAGAAAGAAAATAAATAAATAAATAGGTAAGAATTGATCAAAAATAAATTAAAAGATTTCTGATTGATTATCTCTATTCTTGAAAATATACTTCAAAGAGATGAGAGATTGATTAGTTTCTAGGAAATATAGAAAATAACATAATTATCTTTTTTAATGATGATTGACTGATTGATATCTTTGTTTAAGGATTTATACACAAATTACTGACAGTTATAACTAAAAAGATATTTAAAAATAAAAATGGTAGTGATTAATTAATTTATTATTAATAAATTAAATTGAAAACACCAAACAAATTTGGAGTAATTAATATTTTAAGATTGAGAATTAATTTCATTATTGTATCCAGCCTGTCATTTTTTAAATATTGAATTGAGTTATCTAGAAAACCTATTGTAATCTATAAAATCATATCTAGATCCTCTTAAAGAAATGTTATTCAATAGCCTAAATTTAATTTCTTACATCTTTTCTAAATCTTAAAGCTTCAAGTGATTCTCTTAATTGTAGATGAAGCAATAGACATAACTACCATATTGATTATTTGGAAACTTTTTTAGTAATTTCATTACAATTTATTCTGCCTATGAAGCTTATTTTAGATTGATTAACAAATTATATGCTAATTCCTGTTAAGCATATTACTAACTAGGATTTATTTAAAGGCATTTTTTAAGCATGCTAACTGACTGCTCATAATCCTAATCCTTCTAATAGCAAATACTTAAATTATAGTAAGAATCTTCATTATTAGAATCTAATTCAATTGCCCTCTAACAATATTATTTGCACTTTTCATAATCTTTTTTGACATATCTGTAAAAATAACCAAAGTTATTATTTGCTTTAGGAGAGTTGGGATTAAGATTAATAGCTATCTACAAATATTTTTCTGATTATTCTTCTTTTTATATTGTACCATAAGAATAAGCGATTCGAAGTGCAGTTTCGAAATCTAATTTAGAATTCTCTATAATACTTTCAATCATTTATTCTACTTTTTTAGCATTCTGCTTATATTCTGATTGCATTTACGCATAGAAAACAGTTATCCATAGCTCATTTGGAAATTTTTAATGGGCATCTGCTAAACAAGCCTTTCCTAGTAATTATTCTCCTATGAATAGGTAATACACAGAAAGAGCATAGTAAGTCCTCCAGTAGTTAGAATCTATCTTAAAGCACTCATCAATAAGGATTTTCGATTTTTAAATATTTTTTCCATATTTCCTTATTAACATTAATAATATATCAATTCTGGCATCTATGTTTTATGGGTCTAATTGTAATATCTATTTATAAATTTAGAAAGCTTCTTTCTCTTTCCCATTATACTTACACTCTATCTAGCCTAGTATCAATAGCGATTTAATATCATTGGGATTTTCCTTTAACTCTCCTTCTATTTCTCGTTAAATATCTTAATAGGGCTTTTGAAAATAAATTGTTTATTTTTGAGCAAAGAATACAAAATACTTTGTATCATCTGTCTCTTCTTTCTTAATATTATTCATACAAATTTTAATAGAAAAGTAATTATCTTTATTATTATCAAAATTCTTTCAGCTATTAATTTGATTTGAATAATAGTAAATTGTTAAGTAGAATAAAGAAAAAACTTGATTAGATTTGTAAATTTCTGATTAAAAACGAACATTTCCTTTTGATATTGAAAATAATAATTGATTTATTATTAAGACTGGAAGACTCTTTATATAAGATATTTTTATTAGACAAGTTAATTATTTAATTTTAATTAATAATGCTAAAAATCATACAGTTAGTTTTTAATACCATGTTAATTTAGTTACAATGTTAAGTTAATCTTCTAAGAGATTTGATCTATTTTAGAAAATATTTTTGTAACAAATCTCTTTAATTTATTAACTCAATAAAATCATTTTAATAGGGAAGCTCATTGCATTATTTAATTTTTGGAAAAATAGTAAGGATATTTGAATTGATTAAAAAATCACTAGTATATTTAATTAACTTTGGCTTAATTGGATTTATACTGATTATAAGAAAATTCGTTCAAAAAAATAGCTAATAGTTTATGATGATAGATCTCTTCTCTTTCGAGATCTCTTTGTTATTAATTATAATAAATTCTGGAAACCTCATACAGATAGCAAATGTAACCATAGGAATTGTTAGGCCTCTTCTTGATATATTCCTTTATATAGAAATCCCTCATCTCTTTGCTATTGGTTTTATTAGATAATACTATTATTTCTATTAAGGATATTAAAGACAGCTAGTTATTTTTTAAAGAATAATTCTTTTTATGATATTATAAACTCAATTCATTTTCTTTTGAGTGGAAGTAAGATTAAGCCAAATGGTAATATGCATAATCTGAATTTGGATCTAGTTCTAATACTTTTTTAGCATATTTAATAGATTTTTGATAATTCTTCTCTGTTATTAAATAATAGTAGCTTAAGTAATTATAAACTCTTGGTGATTTAGGGTTTAAATATTTAGCCCTTTTTAAATGAACTTTGCATTCTTCTTTTTACGCCAATTACAATTTTATGAAAGCTAATCTAATGATAATTTCATAGTCCAATTTAAAATTCTTAATCACTTCATTTACAATTTAAATTGAATTTGGAATAGTATCTGAACTCTAAGCATAGTACTGTGCTAGGTAGGTGCTAAAATATGGATTTTCTGGATATTTTTAGGTCATATGTTTCAGTTGATTAATAATATCAGCTTTATTAGATTTGTTTTGTTCAAATAATAGCTAAACATAATAAGTTCGCCAATATGAAGGATCTAATTATTTGCATTCGCTAATTAGCTATTTAAAACACTCCTATTTATTTTTGCAGTTCATCATTTGCAATATGTGAATGATATCTAATCTGGCATCTATATTTGAAGGGTTAATTTGAAGAATCTTTTTGCCTATTGCCAAGGCATTTAATAGCTAGTTATTGTACTTGTACTCTAATTATAGCTTGACTTACAATAAGCACAAGTCTTAGTCGTTTTTTAATAATTGCTCATCAACTTCTTGTTATATTTCTTCTATTGAAGTCAAATAGGTTAATATCTCTTTCGCTTAAAAAAATATGTAAACTTTCTCCTCCTAATCCATTCGCTTATTTTGCGTATCTTTTTTATTAATCTTGTTAACTCTATCTAATCTTATAAAATCAATAAAATCCACAAAAAATTTAATAAATTCTAATAAGATTGGAAAGAGGATTTATTTATTCTTTTTCAATAATTTTAACTACTTTTTTATTTGTTGTCCTAGTATACTATACAATTCATATTAAAAAACATGAACAAACATGTTAGAATTAATTAATTAGAATATAAAAAATAATTCCCCCACCGGGACTTGAACCCGGGTCTGAAGGGTGAAAACCTTCTATCCTAACCTGCTAGACTATAGGGGATTACATTGTTTATGAAGAAATTACTATTATTGTTCTTTAAAATTCTTTTTCTCAAATTCTATTATAAATACAAGCCATTTATATTGAAGTCTGCTGATAAGATATAAACTAGGTATCCAATCCAAAGTAGCTTTTGTTCATAAATTCCATAGTGCACTCTTCTAAAAGCTCTAAGTCTTCATTATTGAGATTTTAATTCATTTGATCAAATAAGATAAAATTAAAAGAAGTATCATTAGGGAATACTCTTTTGAATTTTAGGATGTACTATTTTCCTAATTCCTACTAATTTAACTCTTAATAGTATGTAAAGGCTAATTCTAGGTAAGCTCTCTAATAATATTTATTAATACCTATGCACTTTTTAAAGTAAATATTACTTAGATTATATTCTTAATTATTAGAATAAGCCATAGCAATATTAAAGTATGGATCATCGTCGTTTGGAAAATATTTTATGGCTTATTCGCAATATTCAATGCATTTTTTATTATTTCCTTTTATTTTTCTTTCAAAATATCCATAATTATTTAATATTTTTCCTGACTTTGGATTTAAAAACAAAGCTTTCTTTAAAATGTTTTCCTATTTGCCATATTAATTCAAAAGGGAGAGAGCATAAGCCAGTCTTGCAAGACAATCAGAATCATTCTTTTCATCAATTGTCTTTAAAACCATTTCTTCTATCTTTGGATTTTCTTAATCTAACTTTGAAGAAAGTTATAGATAAAATGTTTTAATTAACTAGATATTAGGATGCATGTTAAATGCTTATTTTGTAATCTGATAAGCTTTTTCTTAGTTTTCTTAGTATTAATAGTATACGCCTTGTGCATACATTCCTCTCCAATAATCAGGATCTAGCTAAATGCATTCTTTAATCAAGCTGCTTAGCTTGGCTGTATTCTTTACTCTCTTATACATTAGTATTAAAAACAAGTCTATCCTTGAGTCTAAATTTAAAGGATCAATTAGAAGTACTTTTTAAATCAAAATTAGAGCGTCATTATAGTTTATATGATATTTGTACAAAATTTATGATTTTATTTATAAATATTTAATCTCTAAAGGATTTATTTATAATTAATAATCGGTCTCTTTCTCTATTTCAATAAGCTCTTTTTCTATAATTTATTCACTTTTATTAAAATAAAAAATATAAACATAAGGAGACTTCTATATTTCTACTTCCGCTTCTATTTCTACTTCCATTTTTATTTCTTATCTTTTCCCTAAATTAAAAAATAATTGGTCAGTATCTTTTTAATTAAACTTAATTATTATTCTTACAAAATAATTAAATGATACATAAGATATTATGTAAAAAATTCAAGTATTGAATACAAATAATTAAGGAGGGCAAATTAAAAAAATATAATTCCCCCACCGGGACTTGAACCCGGGTCTGAAGGGTGAAAACCTTCTATCCTAACCTGCTAGACTATAGGGGATTACATAATTTGAAATGAAGATGTGAAAAGTGTATGAAATAATTTTGAGTAAGTTAGTTATTTATTTATTTACATTAGATTACAAAATATGAAATGAGATGAAAGTGAAATCATACATTATATAAGTAATTTAAAGTTAGTTATGAACTCTCGTAAGTAATAAATTAATAAAATGCTCCATGTTTTTTTATTCTGTTAATATTGCTAAATTAAGATATTTCAGCTTATTCTAAATCTATTGGTTTATTCTCACACAGTAATCTAAAATTATGTAAGAAATATAAATTATTACCATACTCATCTTGAGGGAAAATTTTGGGAAATTTACCAAGATAATAATTAGCTTCATCTTCATCTTTAATAATCTCCATATATAGATATGATAATTCTTAATAAGCCCCTAACCTTTTTCTATCTAATTAAATGCATTTCTTGAAATACTTAGCAGAATTTTCATATTCTTTCAAATTATAATAAGAACTAGCCATATTGTAAAATGCATCAACATATTACTAATCTATTTCCACTGCTTTTTGGCATAACTTAATAGATTTTTCATATTTTTTATCAACTCTAAGTAAATATCCATAATTATTGCATCCTTTTGCAGAATTTGGGTTTAATTAGAGAGCTTTTTGTAAGATCTGGTCTGTTAAATCTGTTTGATTTAAATTGATATATGTATAGGCTAATCTTATCATTAGTTCATAATCTTTTGGATATTCTTTTAAAATGTAATCAACAATCTCCTTTGATTCTTCTAAATTTTTACCCTTCTTTCGATCAGAGTAGATTTACGCTACTAAAGATTCAAGCCAATGATTATAAGGAATAAGAGATTTAGCCTAAAGGATTGTTTCTAAACCTAAATCAACTTTTTCTAAATAAAAATATAAAACACATTAGATGTAATAATTCCTCCAATAACCCTATTCTATTTAAAAGCATTCATCCAATAAACATTAAAGTTTCTGTGCATTCTTTTCCTTATTCAAAAGGTAAATTTAAATAATATCAATCCTTCCATCAATATTACTGCTATCTAATTATAATACTTTTTAGATAATAATCAGGGCTTCATTAGATTTTAAGTGATATTTATAGAGAATCTGTGCTTTTATAAGTAATGCACTTATATTATTTGGGGACTAATTCAGTTAATTATCTATTTCCTCTTCGATTTTAGACAGAGGCTCTCTGAATTGCACTTCTTTTTTTTCTGCAAAAAAACTGTACACTGTGTTTTTAATATAAGATTCTATCATATGATATAGATTTCAAGTTAATCAAAAATTCTGATTTTATTTATTATTAGAATTAATTTGGTTTAGAAAAGAAAGTAAATAAAAAGATTTCTGACGAGTCCTCAAAATAATTCAATAAAATAACTAATTTTTAATATGTGTAGAAATAAAAAATAATTCCCCCACCGGGACTTGAACCCGGGTCTGAAGGGTGAAAACCTTCTATCCTAACCTGCTAGACTATAGGGGATTACAATTAAACCGAGTTAAATCAATTAGATAGTTTATCAATTTTCATTAATAAAGTGATAAATAATTCCAAATCCTAATCCAAAAAATTAAAAAAATGATTAATATTGTTGATTTATCTTTTATTTAATAAAAATGAATTAAGAATTGTTTATCTAATAAATATAGAATTAAGAATTGTTGATTTAATAAAATTGTATCAAGAATTATTGCTGAATTAAATATCAAATTTGAAAGAAAGATATTTATTCTTGAATTAAATTTTGACAGTTTTAAAAGTTATTTAATATTAAATTTTAATTTATGTTGGAAAAACTACAACTTTACATATAAACTTTTGAATCCTTATATAAATATTTACATTTATGAGAAGTTTCATAATAAAGAATCTTGCCAATTTAAGATAAGTTGCTAAAATGCACTTTTCAGGATAGGTTTGTTAATAAAGTCTCTCATACCTGCTTAAAATGCTTTCTCTTAGTCTTCTTGGCCAACATAGGCAGTGCAAGCTATTATTATAGGGACTTGTTCAAATTGAGCATTTTTATAAAATTCATTTATTTCAATAGCTACTTCATAGCCATTCTTAATTGGCATTTCTATATCCATAAAGATCATCTTTGGAGATTAGCAGCAAGTTGATTAGAATTATTCTTTAATAGAATTAATTGCCATTTAGCCATCAGATATTGCAAGACATTAGAATTAGAATTGCTAAAATGTTTTTGATAAAGCATATAAATTAAATTGATTATCGTCTACAATAATTATTTGGGGACAGTGACATTTCTATTTTTTTATTGTGTTATTAAGTATGATCTATTCAATCACAATTTAAGGATCGTTAAATTGAATGGAGGTTTAGTTACTTGTCTTATCCTCAGAAATAGACATTTGCATTTGTTGTTGTGTTCCTATTTTTGGAGGAATACTGATTTTATTGCTGGAAAAAATAAATTGAGAAGATAAAGCAGGAATCTCATTCAGCTTATAACAAGGAATATAAGATGTAAATCCCTCCTATTCTTAATTATTTTATTTATCATAAGATTCATTTCTGACAGAGCTATTAGTTTTTATTCTTTTCATATTATTGGAAAGGTTGCTAAATATTCTATTAAAACTACGATCAATACTTTAATTTGAATTTTACTTGGTATCTTCATTACTATTAATTTAAGGGCAGACATGCTCAATAACTTTCGAATGATTTATGTCAGTATTAAAATGATTACTATAGAATTCATTTCTTTGCGAGTTTGATTTGTGATCAATTTATTTAAGTTATTCTATAGATTTCAGTTATATAGAAGGAGTTTTCCTAAATGGATTCAAATTACTCTTATTAGGAGAATTATCTTATTCTTCTTAAAATTTATTATGAGTATTTATGCTGAAGTTAGGATTAAAATTGTATCTCTTAGTTTATTCATCGTCTTCAATTTCAATTACGACAGATGAGTCTATCTAATTCTACTTATTGGAAGAAAATATATTAGTAGAAAGATATTTTCTTCCTATTTTTTAGCTTCTCAACATCTCAGGACTTTAAGACTCTGTAACATTCAACTGCTAAAATAAATCAAAACTTTATTAGTTCATATCTTAAATACTCTACTCATCTTCTGGTATTACTTGTTGATTGCATAAATAGTGACTGAAGTTCTTTTTTTGATTTATTCTGATTTGATCTTAAGGTTGAGAATCAAATCTCTTCTTTAAGAGAGGGGTGACTTATAGTGTTCTACCTTGCTTAATTCTTGAACAATCTATATCTTTACTAGGTATTTTTACAAATAATTTAGCATGTTCATTTTGATTGCCAAGAGAAAAGATATCTCCTTCACTCATACTCATGTCTTATATTAGTATACTAAATGTAGATCCTAAACCATAATCTGATTCTACTACTATACCTCCTCTCTAAATATTATCCATAGAAACTAAACCTTTTGCAATAGAATTTGAGATAGTTAAACCGAGTCCACAGCCTTAAGTATTTAAGCTTTCTTCTTACTTGCTATAATTTATCTTTATAAACATAAAAGTGATATTAATAAATAATATAAGATTCTAATAGAAAATAAATAATATAAGATTACAAAAGAAAATATTGTATTAATTGATTTATTTATTTATTGATTTACCTTTGCACAGAATTAAAATATTTTGTTTATATTCTCTTATTTAATTCCAATTCCAGTATCTTTGACATAGAGTTTGTAGATTCCTTTTTCAATTATCTTTACTCCTAACTCAATATATCCTTAATTTGTGAATTTTAAAGAATTAGAGAGAAAATTTAGAATAATTTATCTGATTCGATTCGGATCAGAGCATAGAACTTCAGGAGTATTTTATTCATGGCTGATTTTTATCTCTATGTTTTTCATCTAAGCTTGCATATTTATTAATTTTTAACAATCTTTTAGCAAATTGAGAATATTGAATTCTTGAAAAGAATATTTAAACTTCCCACTATCCATTTATACGAAATCTAGAATATCATTAATTTGATTTAATAGAAGTTTATTAGAGAAGAGAGCAGGGTTTAAAAACTACTCTATATACTAGGGGTTATTCAATTAGATCTCATCCTTAAGCACTTCGAGCATAGATATAGAACAATTCAGAGGGGTTCTAAGCTCATGTGAAAGACTTGCAAATATTTTCATTTTATCTTTTTGTATATCTTATACTTTCTTCTCATACAACTCCTTCCACATGTCTTGCACTATTATGAGAACCAATGGATCTTTTTTATTATTTTCTTACATGATATCAACTGAGAGAAATTGTAAGACTATATCCTTCTCCTTATAATTTACCTAAAAAGAAAGAGTTTGTTAAATTTTTTCAATGAAATGGTAATAAATACATTACTTATAGCTTAGTACCATTTTCAGATTATTAAACGTAAGTTAATCCTTCCTTGCTTTCTCTTTTTATGTGTGATATAAATGAATTTCTTTTTTATATTTTCTTTGGGCTATTAGTTTTACTTCCATTGATTTATAAATTATCTTAAGTACCATCCTTAGTTTTTTCTAGATTAATTTTGGAATTATTAAAGTTATTTTATTATGAGCTTCTGGATAAGAATTCTTTCCTAAATATATTTTCTAATATACTCGAAACATTTGTTTTTTATAATTTTATTTAGTTATCTATCAAGTGATCTATTTTTAAAAAACAATAAAATTAATCCTTCTCTATTTTTTTATAAAGTACTGATCATATTTATCAACAGTATGTGAGTAGAATTAAAGTAGGAGGATTTTATAAATCCCTCCCTCTAATCTATCCAATCATACTATTGAAATATATAAAGCAGAAGAAAAGTATCTTAATTTGATTTAAAATATGGTTAATTTACTTATTTATTTTAATTTAAGAGAGAATGGTGATTTTTCATTTTTTTATTGTTTCATTTAGGAATTTTTAACTTTGAGATCGCTTTTTTAATTTGATTATTTAATTTGATTTATGTTAAAGTGTTATTTTTAAAACTCTTCATTATCTTAATCTACTTTTCTAGGTGATTATATTTACTGTTGGCTAGATGATAACTTGACTATTTTATTGGTATTTTGATTCTCTTATTGAATCTATGTATCGGGATGAATGTTTTCTTTAGTAATTTTAAATCTATTTTATTAAGGGTCTTTTTCTTAAATTTATTATTTCAATAATGAAAGGTAGTCTTCACTAGTTAAATAATTGGTGGGTTTTATTTTTTATTATAAATTCAATTAGCTTAAAAGCTGTGCGTTTTAAATATTTATGTTTTTTTGCTGGTGTATTTATTATCGAGATAAGTTTGTATCCTGAAGAATTCTATTTTATAAGCTCTCATTAGGCTTAAACATTTAAATAAAACTGCAAGACTATATCTTTTTTTGTATAGAGCTTTGATCTTCATCACAAAAATTAAATCCAAAACCTTAGTATGATATAATTTCACTTTGGTCAGAAAAAAGTTAAGCGCTTTAAGGATTGGAAGATTGAATTATTCCAGTTTTTGACTTCTTTTTTTAAATATAAAATATGATTAAATTAATTAATTAATAAGCTATTTTGATAAGTTTTTTACTTGAGTTTCCCATCTATTACTCTTTATATTTATGTTCTGTAAATTTTGTTAATAATTGGGGGCTATATGATCTTTATTCTTTTAAACGCAGTTTTAATTTTATTATGTTAATTACTATTAATTATCTACAAAATTAACTTGATTTTCTTAATTCTACTAAAAATCCTCTTTATGTTAATCTTCTTTATTTTTCACTTCTGGATTTTAAAGTTAAGGTTCATTTTTATTTTATCCCAAATTGTCTACTTATAATCCAAACTTTTCGATTAAATTGGATTAATCTTTTAGCTTTGATTGCTTAGGAGTTTAATCTTAATAGGATATGCTACATTATGCTTGTAGTTAAGGTTTCTTTATCTTTTCTTAGAGAACCTATACCTTTTCATTCCCTTATAAGGTATTTAATACAGTATCCTTTTTTCGATCTTTGAAAATTTCTGAGTAATTTGTTGACAGGTTATCGTGCTTTTGAGTATGATCATCTTTATTTTTTGATATTCCCGAAAAAGCATCAATACTTTTTTTACATTTTTAATGATTTTCTTCTATTTTCATAGTGCATTTATCGTTTTCTTAGGAAATTAACTATTCTTCTACTTATTATTACTTACCTAAGTTGAGCAAAATATTTTATATATCTGATTTCTTTTGTGAATTTAATATCTTTTTCAAAGTAGGATTGGCATAAAGTAATTTTTTATCAGAATTAATTACAGCAATCCCTTCAGGAATGACTGAGAGAATGCTTTAATAAAGACACATTATTATTTCAGCTTTAGATTTTTAGTTTTATTTACTAATCATTTTTTTCTTCTTAGAATTTTAAGCCGTATTTAATAATGAAATTTAAAAAAAAAAATAAAGCAAACTTAAGCCTAATACGGTAATGTCAAATTATATGGATAGTTAGAGTTTAATCATACTATAAACTTATTAAACCCCTATTATAACGAGAGGAATTTTATGATCTTTTAAGTTCATAAGCTAAGCATTTGAAAGTAGAGTTAAGAAGAATGATATGATTATTATGTATTCATCCTTTCCTTTAGATCGAATTAGGACTTCAAAGATACTAACATAAACCGTTATAACAACGACTGAAAATGTAAGTTCAAAGTATTTAGAACAAGACTAATTGTTGATAAAACAATACTTTATTTTTTCAGTATTATCTTCAACTTATAAATTAATTAATGATTTGGTTAATTTGGTTAGCAACATTTTATACTAAATTGCTTTAAAAACTATAAGTAAGCACACAAAGAAAAGTAAGAGAGAGGCTAAAATGTTATTGTTAATTTATACTATGCAGATGTATTCAAGGAGAAAACAAAAAAGGAATAAGACAAGTAAATTAATGAAGCTAATCTATTTTCTTCTCATTTCTATCTTTTTAATATTGTTCAGATTATCATCGCTATTGTTTTCTGCAATTTTGGAGAACTTATTCTTCATGTATACTTATTAAAATTTCTTTTCCTTAATTTTATTAAGTAAATTACAATTTAGAGGCACAAATAACTATATAATTTTTTTAATTTTTATTATCACAGCTTATTTAATGAGCTAAAAAATTCCTTTTTATAAGCTGGACAATTTCATCGATAATCTGCCCAATAATAATATTGCAAAACCTAAACTAATACAAGAATTAAATAAATTAATTAAAACTTTAATTGTCTTTTGAAAAATGGACTACAAGAATTAAAATTTATATAATACAAAGGTACAAGTATTAAGCATTTAACTTTTTTTATATTTAAAAATATTCTTGACATTTAATACGTTACCCAGCCAAATAAATAAAGTAATTCATTAAAAAATTTAAGAATTTCAATTATTATAATTAGATTCATTCATTAATAATAATTATTCATTTATTTATTTTTGCTTTTAGATTTAATTTTTTTTCCAATAAATAATCTTTTGATGTCATTTCCTAACAATTTACTTATTGAATCTTAAATATTCCTTAATTTTAAGAATTAAAATAACTTAAAAATATCAAAATTAGAAAAATATAATTTTACTCTAATGATTAATATTAATTTCTAAAATAGTCTAGTGCTAATAAACGGACTAAATTTAAAAATTGTTCGTTTTTTAATTAAAAGCAAGCTGAATTTTTTACGCTATAATAGCGTTCTTACAGAATTGTAAATCATATTTGCTAATATTGTTCATAGTATTTGTTAAAAAGCATTTTTGGATATTTATTGAATATTTAGTTACATCTAAAAATAAACTTCTCTCTTTTTTAATTTTTAAGATTACTAAAAAAGCAATAAAAAATAATTCCCCCACCGGGACTTGAACCCGGGTCTGAAGGGTGAAAACCTTCTATCCTAACCTGCTAGACTATAGGGGATTACAGATTGTAATATGATATAAGTTAAATTATTCTTTAAAACTGGATAAATAAATTATTTGTAAAGGTAATTTAATAGGGAAGAAAGAGAAATTTGAATTTGTTATAAACAAAATAATTTGAGAATAATTAAATTGACTAATATTATTATGAAAGTTTAATTTACAAAATAGAATTAAAATTTTTTATAAATTTATTTTTTTACTATAAAGATTTAAGAACCTCACATTAATACGTTACTCCAATTTATTATTAATTATTAAAAAGCTTTTTTAAGAATTGGTTTGTTAATAAAATCATTCATTCCTGCTTCAGTTGCTTTTTCGTGATCTTCTTGACCAACATAAGCTGTACAGGCAATAATTACAGGCAAATTATGATAGCCTACAGTTTGATAGAAATCTAGAATCTCCTATGTTACTTCATATCCATTCTTTTAAGGCATTTCTATGTCCATGAATATTAGTTTGGGAGCTATACAACATTTCTCTGCATACATATTCTTAATTTCCTCTAAAGCCTACATTCCATCCGAAACAAGACTACAATTAAATTAGAATTGCTAAGCTGTTTTTGCTAAAGCATATAAATTAAATTGATTATCATCTACTATCATTATTTAGCAGCAAGAGCAGTTTTATTTATTGAAAATATTCCTATTTATAATCTCTTCTACTATTTTATGAGTAGATAGGCACGACTCAAGTTAACTTAATTGTTTCATACTCTCATCAACAATAGAATATTCATGTTACTATTATGCTGAATTCTTTATGAAATTTGTTACGTATTTATCTATATTTTTATATGATGCCGAAATATGTCTGGAGGAAGCACCATTTTCATTAAATCTGCTATACCCTGCATAAGATATGAATCCTTCTTAGTCTTAAGAGTCTAATTATTGTGAAACTTGTGTATTATAAGAACTTATCGACTAAGGCTTCTTAGTAGATTACTATAATGAAACATCTTCTTCTTAAAATTTATAACTATTGTGAATTTAGAAATTTGGATGTATTTATATTCTTTTTTAACTCTCCTCATCTTCAGCTTCCACAACTATTGAAGAATCATATACTTTAAGACCAGATTAAATAGGATAAATTAATTTTCTATCCGTCCAAGGCCTTCCTTCATACTCGGTAGGACTCATGATTGATCTTAATATTTTTTATTTTGATTAATCAAAACTAGAAGTAGGGATGTCAATAAGAGAACTTTTATCACCTTCAGTATTTATTAGAGAAAAGTTCATAAGATGGCTATTGTACTTCTTAATAATTGACTTGGTTGGGCTATTGCACAATCCAAAAGAGTGAACTTTCTTTGCAGGCTATGAAAAGCTTTAAGGAGTTCTTGGTTATTTTGCTTTTATTTATTAATTTTCATCATCTCTAGCAGTTACTAATTGAGGTAAAGTTGTTTTAAATTTATCAATTTTAACATGTTATTATAATGTATTTTTTTCCTAAAAGTTCATATCCTGAATAATAATACTAAATGTTGATCCAAAACCATAATCAGATGAGACCTAAATCCCTCCTTCTCTTATTTCTTTATTCACCAATCCTTTTGCTATAGAATTCGATATAGTTAAACCAAGCCCACACCCTTAATTATTTAATCCCTCATCTTTTTTATTATAATTTACCTTTTAATAATAAGAGAAGAGTAAAATTTTAAGCTATTTTTAATATTTTATTTTAATTACTTTAGCACAAAAGGAGAAAATAGTCTCTAAATTTTCTTTTGAAATTCCTATTCCTGTATCTTACACATAAATTTTATATAATCCGTTTCCGAGTTCACCCTGATTTGTAATACCAATTTCAATGAATCCTTTCTTAGTAAATTTAAGTGAGTTAGATAGAAAATTCAATATAATCTATCTAATTCTGTTTGGATCTGAACATATGACATCTGGAACATTTGGATCGCAGTTAATTCTTATTTCTAAATTTTTCATTTATGCTTACATACTAATGAGTTTTTGACAATCTCTAAATAAACTCTCAACACTGAAATCTAAGTAAGAATATTTAAATTTTCCACTATCCATTTAAACGAAATCTAAGATATCATTAATTTAATTAAGGAGAAGTTTATTTGAAAAAAGAGCAGGATTGATATATTCCTCTACATAGTCATGGTAAGTAGTTGAAATTTCATCTTTTAACACTTCTAGCATCGATATAGAACAATTTAGAGGAGTTCTCAGCTCATGAGAAAGACTTGCAAATATTCTCATCTTGTCTTTTTAAATTTCTTATACCTTTCTTTAATACATTTCTTACCACATATCTTAAACCATTATTAAAACTAAAGGATCTTTCTTTGAGTTTTCCTATAATGCATCCACTGAAAGAAATTATATTACTAGATCTCTATCTTTAAATTTTACCTATTACATTATTTAAGAACAAATTAATTTCCAAAAATTATTAAATTTACTAAATTTGATGAAACCAATATAATCTTTTTTGTAAATTTATTAAGATTTTGTAATGATAGCAATTAATTACTTGAATTTTAGTTAAGGTATCTGTCTATTGAATGTAAGTGAACCCTACTTATTCACTCCTCTTATCAAAATGAGACATGAATGAAGATTTTTTATTTTTATTCCTTTAAAATATTTATCTCTTGTCTTCGGCGTTCTATTCGTCTTCTAAATTACTTTACTTTTCAGCTATTTCTGTTTTTTCATTTCTATCATTATTTGTTAAATTTTTGTCAGAAATTTGAATCTCTCTTTTACTTAAATCAATCTTCCTGTTTGAAAAATTTGTTTTAAATATGACATCTAAAATACTGGAAACATTTGTTTTCTTTAACTCAATTACATTTTCTTTTAAATTTTCATCTCCATTTTCTAATTAAATAAAATAATTTAAGATTTTTATAAATATTGAAATCAAATAATTCTACTACTTCTTTATTTCACCTTCAATGTAAATGGGATATTCTCTTATTTAGGGTTTCTTCCATTCATTTTAATGTATTCAATATTATTTTTTTATATCTTTTTTAAATTAAGGGGGCTTTTAAAGTCTATAGATTATTAAGGACTCTCTTTTTCAGATTCCTTCATGCTTTCTTAGGGAGTAACAGGTTTACTGGTTTTGTTATGAGATTTAGTTGATTCATATTTAACTTCTTTAAGTTTTAATTTCTATCCTTCAGGTATTTCAGGTGGCTTACTAACAACAGAATCATTCATGAATAAAATGTTATTAATTCCAATAGATTAATCCTGAGACTATGAACTAGGTTATTCTTATGATTGATGAACTTAATTATTACTAGGATCTTTTACTTCTGAATATTATAATTTCTAATTTAGCTAATATGTCCTCTTACGAAATACATTATTAATTTGAGAATTAGAAAAACCATTTTTTGCAAGTGATTACTGTAGTTATTATTTATGAAAGTAGGAAAGTGTTGATATTTATTCAGAAGTAACTTTATTATTTATAGAGCTTTCAGTTAATTTCTATTATTAATTTGCTAAATTATGAGTATTTTAATTTAACTTTGTCTGATACTCCTCATCCTTTTCATTAAATCCAAATCCTTTATATGATAAAATCTCACTATCAGTACAATTATTTTATTAACTTGTAGTTTCTTTGAAAGTACTTACTCCTTTTTACTACATTATTATAATAAAATTTAATATCAATTTCTAATTTCTATAATGTACTTCCCTCTCCAAATAATATAGCAAAACATAATTTTAAAATTTAATAATTTATTGCAAATTAACCCCAAGAATATGTTTAAAAAGCATGAGAATTATGATGAAAATAAGTTAAATAAAATAAATTACTTTAGATTCTAACTTAGGAGTTTATTAAGCTTTACTAGATTACTGAGAATATTGTGTTCTTGTTTGATCTTTGCTTGCGGTATAATTACTCCTGATACAATAGTTCTTTATTTGGCTTTCATTTTCTTTAATTTCTTCAAGTCTATCTTTACTATCAAAGTGATTTTATTTATGCCCAGGTATAAACATTTTCTTTTTAATTTCAGATGTATTTATCTATTGCATTTTTTAATTTAGAGAATAATCACAAGTATTCACTTATTAAGTTTGTGCTTAATTTTAAAGTGCCTCAATTTTATTGATTTGTTATGATTTGTCGATATTTACTTAGTGTTAGGATAGATTCTTTGCACTATCGCTAATTGATTTCTAAAATATTTTTTAAGATAATTAGGTATTTCCTTCTAACTTAATAAATCCTTAGGTTACGTTGACAGTTTAGCTGTTAGATAGGAATTTTTTGTTTATATCATTTTCTGAATTTTTAGATTTCTGTTTATCTTTTTGAGGTGTGTTATCTATCTTTCCTAAATTCATTAGGATTTTTTATATATCAGATTTCTTATTAGATTCTAAAATTTTTTTTAACGTAGAGTTAGCATAAAGCAGTCTTTTTTCTGAATTAATCACAGCCAATCCTTCTGGGATGATAGAGAGGATGCTTTAATACAAGTGTAAAGCAAGTTCATTTTTAGAAGATTAATATTATTTTTTTTATTAGGAGAAAACTATCATTTTTTATTTATTTGTTCTACATGTTGAGGAGTAGAGAAGATATAAAAAGTTGAGAAAGAGATTAAAAAGATCAAATTCAATGTATATTTAGAGCCGTAAGATGGTGTACAATTATTAAATAAATATATTAATCGAGCGCTTAATACATTTATTTTTCTTTATAGAGGACACACTAGTAAAATGCGAAAGAAAGTAAGAAATGATTATTATTTATGCTTTTTTTTCTACTAACGATAAAACTTGCTCAAATAATGTAATATATAGTAGAGTAACAGTGCCAAATTACAAGTAGTCTAAGTGCTTATATATGATTACTTCCAACATTTTTGCAAACTATAGTTTGCTATGAATATTTTATTAAGATTCTTTCTAAATTTCGCTAGAAGTTCGCGGATTATTCGCCTTTTACATCTATTTTACATGTCCCAAATACTTTATATAAACTAGAAGACCTATACATATTGACGATACTAAACTTATGGGGAGATTCTTTAAACCCTTTAAGTAAAAGAAAATATTGAGCATTAAGCTAATCATAATGAGTAGGATAAACTCCAACATTTAATATCTATGACTCTCTTTCTCACTTTGTATGCTTTCTATTTCATTTGATTAATCTTCTACCATTGAATTCCTATTTTTTTGCATATTGTAAACTTAATTTGTTTATTATTTTTTGACGACTCTCTCTTACTTCTAAAAAAGTTAATTTACTTATCTGCAATTTACTGAATCTACTTGTCAACTTCTTTATTAGAAACTAATTACCTCCTTAAACTCAAACATACTACAAAATGTAGAGTAAAATTAGGCTATGTATCTAAAATACAATTTAAGGTAGCCTAAGTAGATATTTTTAGTACCTAAATATTCGAATTTATCAGAAATTCATAAATAATTTGAAGCTTTTTAAATAAATTTTAGCTTATTTAAGTTTAAGATTTAGTTTTTACGGAATAAACTAAACTATCAAATAACTGCTTAAAAAATTCAGCAAAACTTAATTGCATGTAAATAGTGTTTTAGTTTTCTTTCTTATTTTTTTATTTAATGATGATTGAACTTAATTTATTAATAATTAACCTTTGATTAAAAAATGAAAAAATTTTAATAAAAAAAGTAATTCCCCCACCGGGACTTGAACCCGGGTCTGAAGGGTGAAAACCTTCTATCCTAACCTGCTAGACTATAGGGGATTACATAGAATGTGAGAAATAAAGAATAATTGTTTTATGTTTTTTAAGAAATCTTGAAAGATAAAAAATGCTTTTTTAAATGATTTAATAGAAAATTAGAGTATAGATTAACCCCTAAAAAAATGAATACTATGATTTTATATAAAAGTAAATAAAAGTAAGATAATTTGATTGATTGTTTCATTATCCAAGTAATTAATTCATTTAAAAGCTAATATTTCTGTATTCATTTTTTAAATAACCATCTTGTTGATTTTTAGAAGCATTTATTAACCTTATTTAAGAGATTTCGAAATCTTCATTACTAGATAATATCTTCGTTTACTAATTTAGTGTTTTACAAAAAACTAAATTAGAAAACGGGGTACTAGGATTTATCTTGATAGATTTGGAGTGGTAATATTTTACTAAATCGTAATTTTAAACTAAATACATATAAATGTAGCATAATTTGTCATAGATCTTTAGAGGGTCTTAACAAAATTATAACAATTTCTTAAGATTTTATACGCATTCTTCATAGTTTGACTTTAGTTAGTAGCAATGGGATAAGTTAAACAGAGAGTTTACATTAGTAGGATTTATTTATAATGCTTAGAGAGAGTATTCTATACTTTTATCAATGTCATTATCCTTAAATTTTGAGAGAATGGATAAGAAACTATACCCTGCAGAAGAATTTTTATTTAATTTTATTACTTACATCAATCTTTTCTCAGCTTCTTCATATTTCTTTTGATGTAAATATATTATTGACATTCCAGTCAACACTTCATAATTAAATTTCTTAAAGTTCAGTGCTTTCTATAGGAATTTTTCTGAGATACCCTCATTTTAGCTCTTATAAGCATACATTTAAGCAAGAAGTACTAAAATCCAAAGGTTATTGGGAAACATAAGTAGTCCAATTTATAGAATTTAGATCGATTAATATTGCAAGTCTAAAATATTATAATACATACCTTTAACAAAATATACTCTCCAATATGAAGGATCGAGCTTAAAGCATTCGTCTAACAACTAATCTATGCACTCATATTTTAAGTATTTTTTATTAAGCATTAAGCATATTAATTCTAATCTACAATCTATATTTTTAGGATCCTCCACTAATACTTATTTGAAGCATTTCAACGCACTCTCTTAATCGTTTTTAAATTTATAGTAGATCTAACCTAGTATCATCAATAATTTTAAATCTTTTGGATTTTTTTCTAGCTCTTAAACTACTTCCTTTTCTATATTTTCTATCCATGTATCATAACTAATCATTTATTTATCCGAAAAGAACACTATTTCACAGTTTTCATCCATTTTTTCTGCATTAGATTCTTCTGAATTCATTTATGATCAAATAAATTATTAGATCCTATCAAATTTTTAAAAGAAAAAAAGAAAAATAGTTTAATTTTTACAATTATGATTTGTTTCTTTTATTTAATTGCAATTAACAAGGATTATTGTACTAATATAACCAAAATATACATCTTTTTAAAAATTATTTAACGCAATCCAAAATATGGGGCAGTTTTTACAGGATAATTTAAGTTATTTTTAAAAATTTTGACTTACTATTAAATATTCTTTTACTATAGTACACCATATAAAAAATGTACCCCTTTATAAATTAATTACAATTGGTAGAAACAACAATAAAATTAACCTGTTTTAAAATTTGATTACAATAAATCAGAATCTATAATTTTTATTTTGAGATAAGATTGAAAGAATCAAATAAATAAAATTTAATAAAAAAGGATATACATACCTCTAATATGGCGGAAGATAAAAGGATTACATCAGATCTTGAGTCATCTTAATAACAGAAAATAAATGGCTAGAATCCAGAATCTGTAAATAAATTAGAGTATCTATCAAGTGATTGTGATGAAGAAAACATTGAGGTAGAAAAAAATGATAAGTATGTAGATGATATTAAAATGGATTTGAAATTCTTTTTCCTAATTATATTAAATCTATTCTTCTTTTTACTAATGTTTGCTTTGATAGCATTTATTATGACAATTACTCTTTTAGCTGATATTTTTAAAGGTCTAAAAGGAGGATTTCCATAAGGTTTCTTTTAATTTCTTGCTGATATATTTTAAAAGCTATGGTTTATATTAATCGCTTGTTCTACTATCGACACTGAAGTTTTTTCAATAATCTATTTGACTGGAGATACTATTCTGAGATATTTATTTTTCGATGCTATAACATTTTTGCTTTCAACCTTACTTGTTATCAGTTATATCAATATATGTTTTGCTATATATGATAAGGAAAAAGATTATATAGATAGATTCATAGGAAATAGATCATTAAATACTTTAGTCTATTAGAAAAAAAGATTATTTAGTGGAGAACCTTTAGCATTTGATGTTGATATATCATCTACACAAGCTGCATTTGATCGAACCTTAAAAAATCTATGTGTCTAGGAAGCTACTCAAAGATTTAAATATTTTAATTTAAAATAATTTCCTAAAATCAGCCAATACAAACCCTCTGTTATGCTGGTAGATAGCTACTTCGAGGAAATAGAACCAAATTTCTTGCAATACTTTTTGATAGTATGTATATTACTAATAAAGCTATCAGCAAGTTTCTACTATATATTCTCATCTCATACAGACCTAAGTTTCAATGACTATTTTCATGTTACAGTTACTGTTGGTCTCTATATCTACATATCATTTATACTCCACCTTGTATTAGGAAACAGTGATTAGAGAAGAAAAACAATTTAGCTAAATAGATTACTTGAAAAAGTAAATCTCTTTGAAATGGATGAGAATGGATATAAGGAAAAACTCGATATAACATGCTCAATTAGTATAGAATCTTGGGACAATGCTAGAAAGTTTGTTATCGAAAACAATTCTCTCTTATTGAAAGATCTCGAATTTGCCTATGTTTGTCTTTTCTTTTAATATGTGATTGTTACTCTTATCATCATTAGTGCTTATGGCGAATTGTACTGGATAATTCCTAAGGATTCTGCTTTCCTTTAACCACTAATGGTAATTATTAATACTTTTAACTTCGTTTTTTTGAACACCTTCTTACTATTAAGAATTTGGGAAGGCTAAAAATTCAATGATAGTTTTGAAGAACAAGAATTGATTTTTGAAAGATATGTAGATTTGTTAGATGATATACTAACAATGTACGATTTATTCTTTAACTCTTCCTAAAGCTATGAAGTAGACTTAACCGTTAATTATTAAAGATAAAAATTGGAGAAGTAGTTTAAAAGAACTTCAATTTATGGTTTGATTGTTAAAAAAATTAAATTTCTTAGTAATCATCATATCAACTCCAAAACACCCTATTAAGGTAGGATTTATCTATAAAGTGAGAAAGTAGAACTAAGAAAGGAAATAATTTCTAATGTAAAATCAAGTTTCTAAAAAGTTAAATCATCTATTCATACTGATTCTATTACTAATTGCTACAAATTTTTAAATGTTATTTAAATAAAATTTTCAGATACTCTCACAACCATTTTATTAGGTACTATTACAATTCTCCCCTAAGTCCTTCCAAAGTTGATTAGTTACTATTCTGAAAAAAATGAAAAATTATGATTAAGAAAAAAAATGTTTGGGTACTATAAATAAAAGTAAATGAAAAACTAACATAAAAAGTTAGATTATATTTTCCATTTTTTAAATTAGACTCTACATACATTCTTACATTCTTTATTTGTCTGTATTTTATTATAAAAAAAATAATTTTTTGTTATTGTTTAAATTAAAATTGATTTCACAGTTTAAAAAATATAACTAATTCTAATTAAATTGATTCTCTTTATTTCCAGTTTAATTCAATATTTCCTCTTCAAATACTAATTTATTCTAAATTATAAAAAAAGAAAATTATTAATAAAAATCATATTTTTAATAATTATTTTTTAAGAGGGGATATTGAAGCAACATTTTAAAGTCGGCCATTCTAAATGCTAATTTTAATAAATTTTTTTCCATTTAAATTGTTTTTGACACATCATGTATATTATGGTTTATTAAATAAATGATAAATCCAACTAAAATTGAATACAAAAAATAAATTAACCAACCATATAAGTATATTATTTAATAATGAATGAGATTTATAATTTATTAGTAAAACTGACAACATTTAACATTTGAATGATTTCTATTTTATAAGAATGATTTATTTATTTGTCTTTGAATAATTATATGATTTAAGTTCATTTTAATTTTTTAAATAAACGAAAGTATAGTATATTTGAACTGCTAATCAATCCTAAAGTAGAACTATTTATTTGATTAGCTGAATAAAGTAATAAAGTTAATTTAAAATAGAATTTAAGTATACATTCAGTCATGATATAATTAGTCTCTTTACTTAAATATATTTTAATAGCATTTTTAAATGTATTAATACCATTAACTTTAGGAAAAGTGGATTCTTTTAACTAATAATAGTTATTAAACCTAACAAATAATGAACTCTACTAATATTATTAATACTAAAAAATGGAATAGAAGAATTAATATGAAGAATATAGTTATAGAAATCTTCAGGTTTTGGAAAATAATATTTATTATATTCACCCTCTTATGCGAGGAAGTTATCCTACTCCAAAATATTAAGTATTTTACATTTTTATAAAATATTTATCCTTCAAATTAGACAGTTAAATAGTTATCATTATATTAATAATAAAAGGATAAAAAAATGTATGAATTTGAAGAACCACTAGCAATACTTGATATAGTAAATATTTATGAGAATTTGAATTAAAATAAAATAGTTTTTATTGCAATAATAGCCTTCTTAAAGCACAATATAAATAACTTTTGACTTGAGGCATATTTAATTCAAACTAAACAATAATAGAAATCTTACCTATGATAAAGATTGGAACGTATTTAATTAATTAATTTGTTGATTGATCGATTGATTGAAAGGTATAATAATTTACAATTATTACAATATTTATATTTCTATAAATAGATAGCTATATCGATTAGAGATCAATTCACTCTTGATTCTTGGAGATAACATTTTTAAAAGAATATTTAGCCTTTACCTGACATTTTTCTTAGGAATACCACTGATAAGCTGAGCTCATTTTAATTTAATATCTTTTCATTTACAGATTAATAGATGATCGTGTTAATATGTATTTTAGATAAACAATTATATATTCTAAGAGATTTATTTTTATAGACAGTCAGTGTTTCAATAAAGCAACCCTAAAGGGCAATTTTTGGTGAAAATAAAGCCTTTGCTTTTGTTCTCTAAAATTTAAAAGTAGATAATCTACCTATAAATGCACCATAATTAAATTCTGATGGAAGTTATCCTTCAATACTATTGTCTTATATCAATCTATAATCTAAGAGTAAGTTAATTGCCCAAGATATATAGGGGTTATTGTAAAAATATCAAGTAAATAATGATATTTATTGGAATTTTAACTCTTAAATATCTATTCCTTATATCCCTTATTTTAGCAATTGTTAAAATTATGGTTAATATCTATATCTTCATGACATTATTGAAGATAGTGATCTATGCTAGCTTAAAGCCTTAAATGAAACAATACCTATTCAACAAATAGGATTTTAGTAAAGACCTACTTCTGATACATGCACTAACGTATAAATTAAATGCGTTTTGGATGAAGCATTTTTCAACTCTAATAATTATCCAAAAATATATGAGGTAGCCTCTTAAACTAATTTATTCTATATTACTAGCAATCCTATAAACTTTAACGATATTATCAAATAAAATAAAAAATTTAATTCTCTAGAACTCATACCTGTTGTAAGTTAAAATGAAGTTCCTTCAGAAAAGCTACCAACTAGTTTTTCACTAAAACTATCTTATTACTAAGTAGATAAGTATGCTAAAAGGATTATTTAAGCTTAAATGTAATTTGGTTCTTTTATTGATAAGTCCAATGTTCATAATAATACAGCCTTCAAATATGACCTAAACATTACACTTTACTCTATGAGTCATGCAGAATTAGCTATAGCTTTTGCCTTAGAATGGCCTATTTACTTACTTCTTTCATGCATCATAGGAATATTCAGCATAGCAATGATTCTTATCTATTTTCTCTTTTATAAATTCAGCAATTTGTAATAATAATATTCCTTTTAAAAATTAATTCTAGAGTGATTTTCACTTAATACAAAATGCTACATTAATATAAGATTGAATAATCAATTGATAAATCAAATAATTATTTTATTTTTAATAGCTTCACTAGAAGGGTGATCCCAACTTAGTCAAAGTATCTTCTTCTTACAATTAATGGGTTTACAGAAGTATTTTCTGAATTAAACTACTTTCTTAAGCTTTATATCCCAATCATTTAAGGAGTTTTGCTATCTTTTGTACCTAGTTTTTTAATATTATTCTTCATTTCTGTTATATTCCTAGGAGGTTTTTGGAGTATTAAAATATTAGGATGCTCAATACTAACATCAGATGGTATTTGCGAGAATTCCATCTTTGAAATAATATTGGTATATTAAATTAATTATTACATTAAATACCATAACAAAAAAAATAATCAGTAAAAAATATGAAAATAATTAATATGTTATATAAATCATTATTTACTTATTTTAACACTTTTAAAATTAGAAAAAAAGTGTTGATGAAAAAATTAGAAGGGGAAGATTAGCTGTTAGTTTGTTAGTAATAGGCTTTTATGCATGCATAAGAATAACTCAAGTGTACATTCCAACATCTGAAAAAGAAAGAATATAATAGGAAATAGAAAAGGTATAAGAGAGAAATCTATAGAATCAAAACAATTTGATTGAGGCATTTTAAATAATTGACTCAAAAGAAAGTGTCTTAGTTACAGAATTTATAGATGGGAATATATGGAGAGAGAAAGTGTGGAAGAGAGGTCTATTCCTTTTTATGACTATGATAATTGTGGTATTGATGGCTATAATTATTTTACTTTCTTTCTCCATTTATTATGGACAAAATATCTGGCTGTTTACTTTCTTATAAAAACTAACACAAATAGTTATTGAAGAACTTACTAAATTATATATTGAAAATGAACTTTTACTGAGTGCACTAAGCTGTGTTATTTGTATTATTTTATAAGATTATTTAATTTTAAATATTTATCTATAAAACTTAGCTGTCACTAATTCTGTTTCTGGACTAGGAGCACCTGATTTCTTTACTTATCTTTTCACTGCTTTTGTTAGTCTTGGAATTTAGTGCTTTGAAAAGATATTTTAGGTTCTTATAGTTGATGAAGCTTCAGGATGGGTATTTGAGAATGTTAATGTATTTTGGAATTGGTTTTAGAAGTAATTTTATTATTTTAATAGATTAATTTAATGCTTAAAATATTAATAAACAAATTAAGATAAATAGAAAATGCATTCAATTCAGAGGATTTAGAGGATGAAGAAGAGGAGGAGGAAATAGAAGAGAAAAATAAAAATAACTAGCTGATGTAGTATGAATAAAAAAATGAAGCGGATACTTTATTTTAATCAAAAAACTCAACTATTTAGAAACTTACATAAGAATAATAGGGAAAAAATAATGATTTTAATAGTGAATAGGATGGTATTTAGTTTTTAAATGCTATAAACTTTTTAATTAATTTAAATAATAAAAGGAAACAGCGAAATCATGTTATCTGAATATTTAGAAGAAAGCTTCGCGACATAAGAGAACATCCGTAAATGATTTAAAAATATTAACAACTTGTTAACAATTTCTTAAAATAGCTGTTGATTGGGATATCTTTTATGACAATTAAGAAGAATAGACAAATATCAAAAAGAATGAACCAAAAGATAAAGCTAATAAGAATTTGAAGAAAGTAGAAGCCCCATAATCTCCTACAAAAAAAACTCAATTTTCTCCACTGTAGCTGAGCTATTCTTTAACTCCAATAAAAATATCAAATTTTAAAGAAAATGAGGTAGATCATATTAAAAACTTAAACACTAAAAAATAAAAAAAAATTTCAAAGCTTAAAACTGAGTAAATTGATTAATTTGAAATGCTCTTTACCTAAGTCTTCGATAAGAAATATATGAAAGACCATAAAAAGGTTGTGAAAAAAGAATAGCATTTTAATATAAAAACAAATGAAAAAGAAATAGAAATCAACAGACAAATAAAGATTTATGGAGATTATTGTAATTATTCTTTTTCTCTAATAATAACAGTAAAATTTAAATTATTGTTTAACCTTATTTTTATTAAACAATTAAATCTAATAAAATTGATAGCCATTTCAAGTAATAGGATTATGGATGCTTTATGATGCTAATTAGATATTTGTGTCTTGGGGCATTACTAAAGCAGGTCTTGTTTTCTATTACCTCTTTAACATCTCTAATATTCCTTTTCAAATATTTGTTGATATCCTGTTTTTGAAGACTGTTGAATAGTATCATCTTTTAAGTATAAAAGAATATGTATCCCTAGCAAAAGAAAGGTTTTTAAACAGAAAGTGTAATTGGAAGGCTGAAGATGAAAGTGATGTCATTAAATATTTAGAACCAGATTTGAAACCTATTGATATATGGTGTTATTCTTCTCAATATTTCTTTTGTCTTGGAATTCATAATGCAGGTAACTTTTATTTTATGTCAATAATTATAAAATTTTATTAATTAAACACTTAAAAGAAGTACTTTCATGTATTTATAAAATTTAATTATGTAGGAGCTATTTTGATTATAGAAGCTATTATTACTCTTATTGCTAATAATTACAACTTTTTATAAGACTCAACAAGCTTTTTTACTGTTTTAATATCTCTCTTTATTTGTGGGTTATCCGAATTACTTTGTAATCTGTTGTATAATAAAACTTCTCTTTGGAAAATAAAGAGAGAGGAGGAAGTATAGTAAATAGAAAAATCTCCATCTACATTTATGAAATAACAATCACTAAAAAGAGCATCAAACATGGCAGAAATCACTTTATCGAATGAAAATGAAAAATTAAAAGAAACTACCTTTATTGAAAATACTTAAATGATGAATTCGACCTAATAGTTTAGAATATCAACTAATTCAAATGATATCACTTTATTAAATGATACTAAAAACCTAATCCATTTCAACACGATTTAAAATAAAATTAAAAACTATAATACATAAACTATTAGAGGCAAAAGCGATTTCTTCAGCGCTAAGCTTGTATCATTGAGACTTAAAAATAAAATTCCAAGAAAATCACCTTTAGTTTTATAACAGCCTATAAAACTATTTAACTAAAATTTATTAAGTCCTCACAAATACCCCTTTAAAAGTGGAAATTAATTCCAAGAAAGGATATCTGAAATTTCTTCTATGAATTTAACCCCATATAGATCCCCCTATATAAGTAGTAATTTTTAAAATAGGAACTCAGAATTCACATAGATGAATGTCGTGAATGGAAAAACAGATATGACTAATTAGTATATTGAAGAAATAGTGAATATAATTAAATAGAATAGATATCTGTAAATTTATATAGAAGATATGATGAAGCAAACGTATGATTTAGATATTTCCATCCACCAATTTCTTGTAGAATACCTAAATCCATTTAAAAGATTAAAGTAGATTTAATTTTTCTTCATAATATTTATTTAACAAATGAATTAATTATTATAGTCTCCCTCTACTCGAAATAGCTGACTAAGTTGTGAAGAAAATGAAATTTCCAAATGACTATAGGCATAAATTTGATACATGGATGAGTTTTAAACAATCTTTTCAGAAAGCTCAAATAATAAAGGAAGAAAAATAAAAATAAAAAGAAAGATAGTTAAAATATTCTTAAGCAGAATATAAAGATGAAAAATTTCTCAAGAGGTTTTTGTAAGTCAATAAAATCTGGTTAAAAGAGAATATAAAAAAATTATTTGACGATTTAATTAAAGGATCTTCTATTAAGTAATTGCCTATGTACTAATTTATCTTTCTATTTTGCTTAAATATTAAATAGTTAAATAAAATAATTATTTTAAATAAAATAGATACAGGAAATAGATTTTAATCTAATTTGCTGCTATTTATGGAGAAATTAAAGAAAATAATTCTTAACAAACCATAGATGTTAAGATAGTAGATAATCATGAGATAAATAAATAATAAATTTAGCAATAAATAGGAAGTCCCATTCACGCAATTTTAAAATACTGGAAATTTAGAAGCCAAGTTCTTTCTATTGCTTAGAAATGTGTTGCAGGATTTCTTTTAAAAGTGCAAGAATCAAGCTGTTATTACTGCAAATAAACTTGGGGAGTGATGTTATAAACAAAAGAATCGATAGAAGATACCTTTTAAAGCTATTATAAAGAAGAATGTAAAAGGTTATAAGGATACTTTAATGTTCAACTTCTATTTGAATAAAACCAATTATTCCTAGATACAAAATCATACCAGAGAGATGGTATGCTCGCTGATATTTAGGAAGATTTTTCAGAATTCGAAGAGGAACATTCTATACTATCTGAAAATAATAAAGAAAGAGAAAATAGCATAGAATAGAATATGAGTATAGAATAAGTGAAAAAAATAAATTTTAATACTGATTCATTTAGTGATGAAGATGATTCCCCAGACTCTGTTAGTGAAAGTGATTCAGAAAATTCTAAAATAATCGACTAAAATAAATAAAAACCAAAGAAATCGACATTTGCTTTTTCTTTTAAAAAAGCATCATCAGTATTAATAAATCCACCATCTCAAGTTAAAAAATGTTCTACATTCACTAGACAAAAATTTATAGAAAAGTGGTAAGAATACTTCTTTGAAAATTCTAATTTTATCAATATTTGTTTATAATGTAATGATTTAGCTAGTGAATAATTTATTAGAAATATAATTACATCAAAAGAAACAATCAGAAAATAGAATGAAATTAATAAAAATAATTTAAAAAGAAGTCAATCTGTATATCCCATTTCTTGAATATTTATATTTTCAAATCTAAAATGTATATACTTTCAATCTTCAAAGATTAATTTTACAAACAAATAATGCTAAAAATTGTTTTAAAAACCTTTAATAAAGTAGTTAATTAAAAAAAATATCAGCTTATTAAATAAAAGGAAATGTGACTAAATATTATTTATAAAAATAATAAAAATATGAATAATTAAATTAATTTTAAAAAAAACATCTATCTATCTATCTTTATTCTCTTCATTTCTTTATAAATATGAAATTTTATTGTATCTTTTGATTATATCTTTTAGATTCTCCTGTTTGATTCTACAAACAAGATTTTAATTATGATTAGGTAGGAACATCTGATAATGATAAGGAAGGTATCTTATATCTGATCAAACATTTTCTACTCAGAATCCTACAGATTTTAATTATGTCTGCCCTTAATCAAATGGTTAAACTTTATTTAATAAAATATTATTTTTCGAATTAATTATTAAAGTATTTAAAATATAAATATATTTAGATGCTAATCTCTAAATATTATATTAAATCTAGTAAAAATAAATAAAATTTTTTACAAAAGGTTAACTCATGAAAAATAAATAAATAGCAAGTTTTGTAAGCGAAATTACTTATTTAATTTTTCATTTTTAACTTTCTTTTATTTTATTCTAAGATTATATTTTTATTTACTATAACAAATTACTTCATTTGAGAAACAATGTTCTATATTTAATTTAAGAATATTTATTTGTCTTAGAATCAAATAATATCAAATTTTACATTTTACACAAAATATAAGAAAAAACTGAAATATATTAAAATACCCTTACTTCTACTAATAAATCAATTAGGCAAACTATCAAATAAACAATGTTAATATATGATAAATACCTTGGTTTCTTTAATAAAAGAACCTTAAAAAAAATTATACATAAAAAATTACATTATTTAAAAGATTAAAATTATATAAAATAAGGACAAAAATAATTATAACAAATTGAAATTTATTTATTTCCTATTTTTAATATATGTTGAGGATAATTCATGCAGTTTTTTATTTTATTATCCAGTAATATTCATTTTTATATATTTCATATCTCTTTTATTAAAAGATCAAAAGCGAAATTAATAATATTAATATAATCATATTTAGGCTGAAAATAAGATAAATAAAGTAGATTTCTTAATGTCCTAGCTTAGGTGCTCTTTTATAATTTCATAAATTAAATACATTTTAATAATATTTTTGGAAGTTATTTGATTAATATTAATTACTCAAAAGAAAGAGATCCATCTAAGGGATTGAAAACAGGTGGATAGGCTTTAATGAGAGGAATTCCAAAAGTAATAGGAAAAGTATTATATACTGTAATTAGGTTACAGAATTTGCCAGATAAATTAGAAGCATACATAGTTGCATCTATTTCAAATTTATTTTCTTATGTAAATAGCTCAATAATTGGAAAAGTATCTTTTTTCAAACACGAACAATAATCACAATCAGCCAATTAGTAACTATTCTCCCCTGAACTAAATTTATCAGGATATTACTTTTATATATAATCTGCAAGGCCTATTATTAATCAAGAGAAAATTATTTTTCATTTTTAAAAAATCTCTAAAATAAAATAGATAAAATCATGTTAAGTAGATAATTAATTAAAATTATATTTTATTCTTAAATTCAAAATAGTATTTACTTTTTGGAATTGCTGCTGCCTTTGTTTATTGTACTACAATTGATTTTATAAAATGGAAGCTTGATATATCTTTATTATCAAAATATAATCCAGAATATTAAATTTCCTTTATATTATATCATTTAATTAAAAGTAAAAAAAGTATTTAAACAATAATTACCCAATCATTTTAATTTCTAGTTGGCTATTCTGGCAGACCTTGTAAATTGCTATAAAGTACGTTGAAATTTAAAGTAACAGTTTATTTTTAATCATCAATCAGTAGGGCAAATTTAGGACTCTTTACAAAAGAATTTATAATATTAAATTGAAAATATGAAATGATATTTACTTAGAATACTCCTTATTTATATCCTTCTATAAAGATACTGTTAGGATTCGATCTAGTGACATCAAGAATACCATTTTTATACTATAGAAAATTAAAAAAGATAATTAAAAATGAAAATTTATTGTATACTTTACATTTTTAATGGTAGTAAAGTATTCTGAAGTAGATAAGAATTTCATTTTAATAGGTGGCTCATTAGAAATTAAATAAAAGAGGTCTGTAACAAATGGAATCTATATTAGAGTTTAAATATAATTAAATCATAAATAGTATAATGCAAATAAACTGATAATCTATTTACTGATTGATATTCCTCACTTAATCGCTGATAGGTAGAACTAGCTGATTCTTTATAAAAAGGATATGCAGGATCTTATTGTTTTGCATAATAGCAATGATTTTCTTATGTACAATCAGAATTTTCAATAAAATTATTAGATTCTTCATAAGATTAATAAGATAAATACTAATTTCAAAATAATAAAATTCAGAATATGTTAGGTAAAGTGAATTAAAAATACAGGCATGTTAATTATCAAAGAAACAGGCATTTTTTAAGCAGGTGTTCCAAGAAATGAGTCCATAATAGCACAGAAATATTATTTATTATCTGTAAAGTCGTAGTACGAAGGTTGTAAGCAGTCAGTCATACTAAATGTAAGAGACGATGTTTGAAAATTATTTATACTACCTAAATTGTATTAATATATTTTTCAGCTGCAATTTTATTAAAATAATTTTCTTACCTTTTACTGAGTAAAATAGAAGATTTAAAGCTATTATTAGTAGTAAATTTAAATTCATTATCTTTTAACTCATTTTTTTTTTTATTTTAAGAATATTATTAACTTTTTAAAAATATATACTTACCCATATCTTTTTTATTGAATTTTATTTGATCATCTACCTAATAAAAAATAGCCTTCCTTATCTATTGCCAGGTTAATTATTTACCTAATATAGCTTTTTTATAAGATTTATCAGTTAATTTTTGAAATTTATTAGAAAATTTCTATGTTAGATAATAACAATTATAACTATTTACTATCATTCTTTAATTTAATTTGTTTACATATTTTTTTATTGTAAACAAACAACATTGATTTTTATGGAAATTAAACAAATAAATTATATTGAATAAAATATGTTAACACTATCAAATTCAGATTATAAAATAAGTTAGACAATCCATTTTTAATTCTATTAATTGTCTTTTTTAAATACAAATATTATTGTGAATAAATATGCTAATCATTTAAATGTATTTTTAAAGGCGATAAATCATAATTATATAGTAAAACGAAAAATTAGAATTTTAAATAAAGTAGAAATTTATATTAATAAAAGGAAATTTTGGTTGATTAATACAAAATAAATTCTAAAAATCTAATAAAATAAAAGATATTTTATTTACCAAATATAGTATTATAAATAAACAAATAATGATATAAGTTTCAACACAGTTTTTATTTTAAGAAATAAAATTATTCATTTTTACATATTTCATACTTCTTTTCTAAATAGATAAAAAAAGCAGAGATAACCAATAATTAAATAAGATTTAAGCCAAAAAGTGTATAGATATTAGTGATACTCTAATGAAATAATTAAGGAGCACTATTTATAAAAATTAAATATCCATTTAATAATTTTGAATAAGGTAATAAAAATTACTCAAATGAAACAGATCCATCCAAAGGATTGAAAACAGTAGTGTATTTCTGAATTATATTAATTCCAAACTATAGAGGATTATCAGAGTATGAAATTTACAAAGTGCATTCCTTTTTATAATATTTACTAGTATACATTGTAGCGTCAATTACAAATTTATTCTCTTATGTATATATTTCGATTAAAGGAAAAGTATCTTTACGCAAGCAGGAACAAAAATCACAGTTAGCAAGTTAAAATTCGTAACCATTTCCATTAATAAATTTTTAGGGGTATTTTTTCTTCATAAATTGTGCTAAAGCTTTATTATACAATATTAAAAAATTAAAATTTAATAAACCAACGTTTGTTTTAGTTTTTGTAGTAAACAAATATTTTAAGGCTAAATTATATGAATATAAATTAACTTAAATATTAAAAGAATTTATGATTATTTTTATCTTTAAAATATAATATTTGATAGTAAATTTTATACCAAATGGAATAGTTGTTGAATCATATTATCTAACTTAAAATGATTGTCGTAATTGAAAATTAGATACATCTTCTCCATCAAAGTACATTCCAGTGTATTTTATTTCCTATTAGTCAATTATAATAAATTAATAGTAAAGATTAAAATAAAATAAAATCTACCCATGAATTTGAATCTCTTGTGGATTATTCTTGAAGATTTTCTAGTTCTTATGGAAGTTGATTAAACAATAATTCCACCGTGAGATCTCTGTTTTATTTCAGAGCAAATTTAGAACTCTTTAAATTTAAATTTAAAGAGTATTTATAACTGATTATTAAGTAATATTCTAATAAATTACCTTTAAAACATTTTATTGAAACCCTAGCAAAAATATATTGTTAGTATTTGATCTTTATAAATCAATAATTCCATTATAAAACTTCATTTTAAATAATAATCTGATATATTTCAAAATTATTAAAAATAATCTTACATTGCCATATATATAACTTTATTAAGAAGTTGATAAGAAAGTCAATTTGATTGGTTAATCATTCTCAAATAAATAAAACAGATCCTAACTTAATTCTCCTACCAAGAATGGTACATCGTAACCTTCCTTTAATTAATTAAAATTGTTTTTTGAAAATTAATTTATATGTTATGTTATAAATAGGGGGTATTAAAATAAATATTTCAATAATGTTTTTTAATCTTAGTGTTCCATAATTTTATTATTAATAGTGCTTCAATAATTTAATATCTTGTTTAAATAATTTTTTAAAATGGCATTTATTGGAATTAAAATAGTTTTTATAAAACTATTTATTATGCATTGAAAGAATTATTAAAATTAGGTACAATATTGATAGTATCATGTAAAGACTGATAGGTGGAACTCTCTGATTCTTTATAAAAAGGATATTTATCTTGAAACTCTGATTATTAGCAATTTTATATGCAATTAGAATTCAAAATAATATTTCCTCCTGAGAATTAATTTTAGAAATTCTAATAATAATTAAATAATTGTTAATAAATCAGAAAAAGTAAGATAAATAAATACCCTAGTTTCTATTGAAAAAGAGACTGGCATTTTTTACTAAGGAGTACCTAAATAAGAACCCATAGTTGAACAGAATTGTGCATATTGGCAATCTTCTATAGAAAATTTAATAGACTTCCCTTTCATTTATTATTATTAACCTAATGTTAATTTATTTAAAATAAATATAAATATAAGCCTATTAATTTAAAGGAAATGTTACCATTTATAATCTATAAATATGATAATAATACAAATAATTAAATTAATTTAAAAATGAGCATCTATCTATCTTTTTTTTTTTCGGTTTTTAATAATTAAGAAATTTGTTTATATCTTTTCATTATATCTTTTAAGATTCACCTTTTGATTCTAAAAACAAGATTTTAATTATGATTAGGTAGGAGCATCTGATAATGATAAGGAAGCTATCTTATATCGGATCAATTATTTTTTATCCAGAATTCTACAAATTATAAATAAATCGGTCCCAAACTAAAAGGTTACACTTTATTTAATATATATTATCATTCGAATTAATTAATAAAGTATTTAAATTATAAATATATTTAGATACTAATCTCTAAATATTACATTAAATCTAATAATAATAAATAAAATCTTTAACCAAAAGATTAACTAACTGATGAGAAATAAATAAAAACAAATATGGAAAAAAAAATTTATAATTTCATTTTCATACTTTCTTTTATTTTATTCTAATATTATATTTTTATTTATTATTAATAAATTATATAATTAGTGAAAACAATGTTCAATATTTAATTAAAAACATTTATTTACCTAAGAATCAAAATAATAACTAAGTTTACATTTTATGCAAAATAAATGAAAAAACTTTAATGTATTAAAATGCCCATACTTCTACAATTAAGTCATTTAACAAAAACATCAAATAAATATATAATTTAATATTTGATAAAATATCATTTACCTTAATTTCTTTAATAAAAGAACCTTAAAAAAACAATCCTTAAAAACAACATAATTGAACACCTGTTTATATTGGGAAAATTTTTGACGATGGAGGGTGCCTAATTTGGCAGGTTTTACAGAATATATTTTAGTATTAAGCTTTATGATTACCAATTCTTTTAATAAATGAATGTATATTTGAAATTTTGTTTGACACTCCCTTAATAAGATTTATTAAATAAATAAGAAATTTTTGTCCAATTTACCAAACAATATGCCTAGGAGATTAAATAGATTTATTCCTAATATCCCTATTATATTCCTTACTCTATTTCTTTAAATTTTAATATTTGTTTTTTAGTTTTAAGATTAATTCTCTACAAGAATTATAAATTGTAGGAGTTATTTATTGTTCGATAAATTTATAATTAATTTCTTTATTATGAAAATACTATTAGCATTATGTGATTATGCTATTTAGGCAAAGTAAATTAGATATTGATGTATAGTATTTAATAAGGAATGAGATTTATAATTAAGAAGTAAAACTGACAACATTTAACATTTGAATGATTTCTATTTTATAAGAATGTATTATGTGTCTTTAAATAATTATATAATTTTAATTCATTTTAATTTTTTTAAATTAACAAAAGTATTATATATTTGAACAGGTAATCAATACTAAAGTAGAACTATTAATTTGATTAGCTGAATAAAAGAATAAAGTTAATTTAAAATAGAATTCAAGTATATATTCATTTAGGATTTAATTTTCTCTTTATTTAAATATATTTTTATAGCATTTTTAAATGTTTTAATACCATTAACTTTAGGGAATCAATTATTCCTAGATACAAAATCGTACTTGAGAGATGGTATACTCTCTTATATTTAGGAAGATTTTTCTTAATTTGAAGAGGAATATTCTACTATCTGAAAATAATAAAGAAAAGAAAATATAGAATAGAATATGAGTATAGAATAACTGAAAAAAATAAATTTTAATACTGATTCATTTAGTGATGAAGAAGATTCCCATACTCTCTTAGTGAAAGCGATTCTCAAAATTCTAAATAGTCGACTAAAATAAATAAAAACCAAATAAATTTACATTTGCTTTTTCTTTTAAAAAAGCATATTCAGTATTAATAAACAACTATCTCTAGTTAAAAAATGTTCAACATTCACTAGGCAAAAACTTAAAGAAAAATGGTTAGAATACTTCTTTGAAAATTCTAATTTAATCAATATTTGTGTATAATGCAATGATTTAATTAGCGAATAATTTATTAAAAATATAATTTCATCATGAGAAAAAATCAGAAAATTGAATGAAACTAATAAAAATAATTTAAAAAGAAGTCAATCTGTATATCCCGTATATTTTCAAATCTAAAATGAATACTTTCAATCTTCAAAGATAAATTTTATATACAAGTAATGCTAAATCTATCTTTATTTTCTTCAATATTTAATAAATCTGAAATTTGTTTGCATCTTTACATTATTTTTATAGATTCCCCTGTTTGACTCTAAATACAAGGTTTTAATTATGATTAGGTAGGAACAACTGATAATGATAAGGAAGCTATCTTATATCTATCTGATAAAAGATTTTCTACTCATAATCCTACAAATTTTAATTAAATCAGCCCCAAATCAAATGGTTACATTTATTTAATAAAATATTCGAATTATTTAATAAAGTAGTTAAAATATAAATATATTTATATACTAATCTCAAATAATAATTTAAATCTAGTAAAAATAAATAATTTTTAACAAAAAATAGCAAATTTTGCATATGAAATTACTAATTTCATTTTTTATTTTAATACTTTCTTTATTTTATTCAAATATTATTTTTATTTATTATTAACAAATTATTTAATTAGTGAAAACAATAATGTAGTAAATTAAATTAAAAAATATATATTTGTCTTATAATCAAATAATATCTAATTTTCCATTCTACACTTAATAAATGAAAAAACTGTAATGTATTAAAATACCCATACTTCTACAAATAAATCAGTTAGGCAAGCTACCAAGTAAATAATTTTAATATATGATAAAATATCATTTACCTTGGTTTCTTGAATAAAAGAACCTTAAAAATAAATAATACATATTAAATTACATTATTTTATAAGATTATAATTTTATAAAATAATGTGCTAAATTATTTTCTTAAATTAGAATAATTAAAGTATTTAAACAATCTATTTATCAAAATAAGGACTAAAATAATAATTTTTATCTGATTTTATTTATTTCATATTTTTAATATCTGCTGAGGATAATTCATGCAGTTTTTTATTTTATTATCTAGTAATATTCATTTTTATATATATCATATCTCTTTTCTTAAAAGATGAGAAATGAAATTAATATAATTAATTGAATCATATCTAGGCTGAGAATAAAATAGATAAAGTAGATTTCTTAATGTAATAGCTTAGGTGCGCTATTTATAATTTCATAAATTAAATACATTTTAAAAATAAAGAGAGAAGTTATTTAGTTAATATTAATTACTCAAAAGAAAGAGATCCAGCTAAGGGATTGAAAACAGGTGGATAGGCTTTAATGAGAGGAATTCCAAAAATAATTGGATCACTATTAAATCCTGTAATTAGGTTACAGAATTTGCCAGATATATTAGAAGCATACATTGTTGCATCTATTTCAAATTTATTTTCTTATGTAAATAACTCAATTATTGGAAAAGTATCTTTTTTCAAACATGAACAATAGTCACAATCAGCCAATTAGTAACTATTCTCCCCTTAAGTAAATTTATCAGGATATTACTTTTATATATAATATGCGATATCTATTTTAATCAAAAGAAAATTCTTTTTAATTTTTTAAAAATCTTTAAAATAAAATAGATAAAATCATGTTAAATAGATAATTAATTAAAAATATTTTTATTATTCTTAAATTCAAAATAGTATTTACTTTCTGGAATTGCTGCTGCCTTTGATTATTGTACTAAAATTGATTTTATCATATGGAAGCTTGATATATCTTGATTATCAAAATATAATCCATAATATTAAATTTCCTTTATATTATATCATTTAATTAAAAGTAAAAAAAGTATATAAACTATAATTACCCAATCATTTTAATTTCTAGTTGGCTATTCTAGCAGACTTCGTAAATTGCTATCTAGAAAGTTGTAATTTAAAGTAACTTATTATTTTTAATCATCAAACAGTAGTGCAAATTTAGGACTCTTTATAAAAGAATTTATAATAATAAATTGAAAATATGAAATGAATTTTACTTAGAACACTCCTTATTTATATCCTTCTATAAAGATACTGTTAGGATTTGATCTACTGACATCAAGAATACCATTTTTATACTATAAAAAATTAAAAAAGATAAAAATGAAAATTTATTGTATATTTTACATTTTTTGCTATATATATATATTTAGAAGTAGGTATGAATTTTATTCTAATAGGTGGCTCATTAGAAAGTAAATAAAAGAGATCTGTAGCAAATGAAGCCTAAAAATTAAACTAAATATAATTATAATAAATAGTATTATGGAAATAAATTGATAATCTATTTACTGAATGATATTCCTCACCTAATTATTGATAGGTCGAACTAGCTGATTCTTTATAAAAAGGATATGCAGGATCTTATTGTTAAGCATAAAGGCATTTATTTTCTTATGTACAGTCAGAATTTACAATAAAATTAATAGCAGAATAAAATTAACTAATACTACTCTAGTTTTAAAATAATAAACTTAACAATTTGTTATGTAAAATAAATTAATAATACTTGCATATCAAATATCAAAGAAACAGGCATTTTTTATGGAGGTGTTCCAAGAAATGAGTCCATAATAATACATTAATATTATTAATTTGTAGAATGTAAGTATTAAGGTTGTAAGCAGTCAGCCATACTAAATGTAAGAGTGGATGCTTGAAAATTATAGTATTAACATATTTTTCAGCTACATTTTTATTAAAATAATTTTCTTACCTTTTACTGAGTAAAATAGAAGATTTAAAGTTATTATTTGTAGTAAATAGAAATTTATCATCTTTTAACTCATCTCTTTTATTGATTTTAAGAATATTATTAATTTTTTAAAAATATATACTTACCCACATCTTTTTTATTGAATTTTATTTCTTCATCTACCTGATTATAAATATCCTTCCTTATCTATATAGCAAGGTTAATTATTTACCTAATATAGTTTTTATATAAGATTTATTAGTCAATTTTTAGAATTTATTAGAAAATTTCTATATTAGATAGTAACAATTATTACTATTTACTATCCATTCTTTAATTTAATGTGATTACATACTTATATATTATAGACAACTGTGCTTTTTATGAAATGTAAACAAATACATTATATTGAATAAAAGATTTAAATACCATCAAATTCAGAATATAAAATAAGTTAGGCAATCCATTTTTAATTTATGCGATAAAATATCATTAACCTTGGTTTCTTAAACAAAATAACCTTAAAAAATAAAATTTTTAAATTAATAAATTATAAACCTCAATTAATTCAATTTGATTTCTACTTACAATTTTCCTATTTACATTTTTCATTACAACCTAATTTGCATCTAATCTCTTAAATATAAAATAAAATTTTATTTTTTTTGTTATTATCTACAATTTTCTTTAATATTAATGTTTAAAATAACTATATTTTTATCCTGATAATTAAAAATCTCTTTAAGGAAATGAAGATTTTAGAATTAGAAAATACAGATATAGAAGATTTATATTATCATAAAATATTTATTGTTTATAATTATAGAAATCAAATTAAATAGAAAAAATAAAATTAAAGTATTTATTCGTAACTTAGTATTATTACTTTATTTTGTAAGGTAAATTATTATCATAATTGAGAGTTTTGAGTGAAGAGAGGAGAACTATTAGATACCACCAATATGAAATAATGAAAATAGTAAACAAATAAGCTTTATCAAATAGGGGAAATTTTATATCATGACATGTGCTTGATAAAAAAAAGTTTTTCAAAAATTTTTTTTATTTTAAAAGAGATTTTTCAAAACTTTAAATATCTTCAATATTTTACTCACAGTACTAGAGTACTTAAATTAAGAGGGTAGTCACATATACAGGTTTAACTGTATAAAAGTATATGCATCCCTAGCAATAGAAGGGTTTTTAAATAGATAGTGTAATTGGGAAGAGGGATTTTAAAGTGATGTTATTAAATATTTAGAACCTAATTTGAAACCTATTGATATAAGTATTATTCATCTCAATTTTTCTTTAGTCTTGGAATTCACAATGTTAAATAACTTTTATTTTGTACCTATCTAATGAAATTTTACAAAGTAAGTTTACACTTATAAGATGTACTCTCTTTTATTTATAAAATTTAATTATGTAAAAATTAGGAGCTATTTTGATTGTAGAAGCTATTATTGCTCTTATTGCTTATAATTACTACTTTTTAATAGATTCAACAAGCTTTTTTACAGTTTAAAATAAATCAGTTTATTTGTGAATTATCTGAAATATGTTATACTATAAAAATTGCCTTTAGTAAAGAAAAATCTTCATTTAAATTTATGAAAAAACAATATCTAAAATGAGATTCAAATATGGGAGAAATCTATTTAAAAGATGAATTTGACATAATAGTTTAGAATATCTAAGAATTTATTGGTATCATATAATTAAATGATATTAAAAATCTAATCCATTCAATACAGTTTAAAATAAAATAAAAATAATATTTCATAAACTATTAAAGGAAAAAGTGATTTCTTTAGTGCTAAGCTTGTATCATTCAGACTTAAAATAAAATTCCTAGAAAATCACTTTTGGTTTTATAACAGTAAATAAAATTATTTAACTTAAATTTATTAAGCCCTCACAAATACCCCTTTAAATGTGGAAATTAATTTCAAGAAAGGATTATAGAAATTTCTTGATGAATTTAGCTCCCTAAAAATCCCCCTTTTTAAATGGTAATTAATTTTAAGATAGAAAGCCAGAAATCACTTAGATGAGCTTGTGAATCGAAAAACGGAAATTTCTAAAGAGCAACTAAATAAATAATTAAATTTATGTAGGAGATATAATGAAGCAAACTTATAATTTATATATTTCAATCCACCAATCCCTAATAGATTCCCTAAATCCATATATGAAATTTTAAATGACTAAAGGTATAAACTTGATTGATGCATGAGTGAGTTTTAATCAATATTTTCAAAAATTTTTAATAATAAAAGAAGAATAAAAATAATAAGAATGATAGTTAAAATATTGTTATGCTATTTATATAGATGAAAAGTTTCTGAAGAAATTTTTGTAAGCAGATAAAATCTGGTTAAAGAGAATATAAAATTATTTAATGATTAACTAAAGGTACTTCTATTTAGTAACTGTCAGAATACTATTTATTTTTCTATTTTACTTTAATATTAATAATGAAATAAATAACTATTTTAAATTAAATAGAAGATACATAAAGTAGATTTTAATCTTGTTTACAGATATTTATGAAGAAATTAACGAATATAATTCTTAACAAACCATAGAGGTTAAGATAGTAGATAATCATGAGATAAATAAATAATAAATTTAGCAACAAATAGGAAATCTTATTCATATAATTTTAAAATACTAGATTTAGAAGTTATGTTCTTTCAATAGCATAGAAATTTGTAGCATGATTTCTTTGAAAAGTGCAAGTATCAAGCAGTTATTACTGCAGATAAACTTAGGTAGTAATGCTATAAGCAAACAATTGATAGAAAATACCTTTTAAAACTATATTAAAGAAGAATGAAAAAGATTATAAGGATACTTTAATGCTCAGCTTCTATTTGAATAAAATCAATTATTCCTAGATATAAAATCATGTTAGAGTGATGGTATAATAGCTGATATTTAAGAAGATTTTTCAGAATTTGAAGAGGTTTATTCTAAACTTTTAGAAAATAATATAGAAAGAGAAAATGAAAAAAATATATTTAATACTGATTCATATTGTGATGAATAAAATACTCCAGATTCTTTGAGTGTTCTGAAAATTTTAAAATAAGACTAACATAGATAAAAACCTAAGAAATCTGCATTTGCATTTTCTTAATAAAACATCATCAGTATTAAGAACTCAACAGTCTTAAGTTAAAAAATGTTAAACATTCACAAGACAAAAATTAATAAAAAAGTGGTAAAATTACCTTTTTGAAAATTCTAATTTTATCTATATTTGTTTATAATGCAATGATTATTTATTTTAAAAAATCTAACATGTGAAATGATATTTACTAAGAGTACTTCATATTTATATCTTTCTAAAAAGATACTGTTAGGATTTGATATAGAGATGCCCAGAATACAATTTTTTTAACACCTCATTTAATTGATGATAGGTCTAATTATTGATAGTTTATAAAGAGGAATTGAAGGATCTTATTTTTTTGCATAAAAGAATTTATTTTCTTATGTAACATAAGAATTTTAAATAAAATGTTTAGAATCTTAATAAGTAAAATATGGAAATTACAAATTTCTAAATATTTTAGGTAAAATGAATTAAAATTACAGACTTGTTAATTATCAAAGAAATAACAATTTTTTAAGCAGGTGTTCCAGGAAATGAGTTTATAATAGCACAGTAATATTATATTACATTATTTGTAAAGAATGAATGTTGTAAGCTGTTTGTTATACTAAATGTAAGTGTGGATGTTTAAAATCATCTAATTAGTTAGTATTATTATATTTTTTCAACTACTTTTTATACAATATAAAATAATTATCATACCTCTTACCAAATATAATAGAAGATTTAAAGTTATTATTTATAATAAATAGTTATTCAAAATATTTGAATTCATTTCTACTTACCCACAACTTTTTAATTGAATTTTATTTCATCATCTACCTAATTATAAATATCCTTCCTTATCTATTAACAGGTTAAATATAAACCAAATCTATAGTTTTAAAATAAAACTTATTTATCAATTTTTAGAGATTAATAGAAAATTTCTATGTTAGATAATAATAATTTAATACTATTAAATATTCTTTAATTTTGATTGTTTTTATCTTTTTATATTGATTATTCTTTTGATGAAATTTTTAGAAATGAATAAGATTTAATAAAATATTTAAAAACTAGCAAATTTAGATTATAAAATAAGATAAGAATCCATTTTTTATTCTTTTGTTACATTTATATTTTTAATTCTTTTAATTTTCTTTTCTCGATGCAAATATGTATTAATGTGAATAAAATTGTTAATTATTTAAGCGTATTTTAAAAGGTGATAGATAATAATTATAAATAAATACTAAAAATTAGAATTTTATATTAAAGTAGAAATTTAAATTAAAATATCTTAATTATAAAGTGGATTTAATTCCCAAAAATAATATGATAAAAACAATTAATGAAATAAATTTCAACACATTTTTTATTTTAAGAAATAAAACTATTCATTTTTACATATTTCATACTTCTTTTCTAAATAGATAAAAAAAGTAGAGATAACCAATAATTATAAAAGATTTATACCAAAAAGTGTATAGATATTAGTGATACTCTAATGAAATAATTAAGGAGCACTATTTATAAAAATTAAATATCCATTTAATAATTAGAATAAGTTATAAAAATTACTCAAATGAAAGAGATCCATCCAAAGGATTGAAAACAGTAGAGTATTTCTGAATCAAATTCATTCCAAACTAAAGAGGAGAATTAGTATATGAAATTTGCAAAGAGCATCCATTTTAATATTAATCAATAGCATACATTGTAGCATCAATTACAAATTTATTCTCTTATGTATATATTTCGATCAAAGGAAAAGTATCTTTACGCAAGCAAGCACACAAATCACAGTTAGCAAGATAGAATTCATAATCATTTCCACTAGTAAATTTATTAGGGTATTTTTTTTTCATAAACTGAGCTAAAGCTTTATTATACAAAATTAAAAAATTAAAATTTAAGAAACCAAAGTTTGCTTTAGTTTTTGTAATAAACAAATATTTTAAGGATAAGTTTTTTCAAAATAAATTTACTTAAAAACTAAATGTATTTAAGTTATGTTTATTTTTATATTTAAAATATAATAATAAATTTTATACCTGCTGGAATACTAGTAGTAAGATCTTACGTAACTTAAAATGATTGGATGAATTAAAGATAAGATATATCCTCTCCATTAAAGTAAATTCCTGTATATTTTATTTCCTATCAGCAAATTATAATTAATTAATTGTATAGATTACAATAAAATAAAAGCTACCCATGAATTTGAATCTCTTGTAGATTATTCTGGAAGATTTTGTAATTCTTATGGAAGTTGATTAAACAATAATTCCACCGTGAGATCTATGTTTTTTTTCAGGGCAAATTTAGCACTCTTTATTTTTAAAATTAAAGAGTAATTATAGCAGATTATTAAGTTATATTCTAATAAATTACCTTTAAAACATTTTATTGAAACCCTAGCAAAAATATATTGTTTGGATTAGATCTTGATAAATTAAGAATTCCATTTTAATACTTTATTTTAAAAATAAATTTGATATATTTCAAAATTAATAATAATAATAATCTATCTTACATTTTCATAAATAAAGTTTTATTAAGAAGTTGATAAGAAAGTCAATTTGATTGGTTAATCATCCTCTAGTAAATAAAATAGATCCTAACTTTCTTCTCCTAACAAGGCTGGTCTTTCATAACCTTCCTTTAATTAATTAAAATTGTTTATTAAAAAATTATAATATATTTCATGTTATAAATAGGGGGATCAATCAGAATAAAATCTTTCTATATTGTTCTCCAATCTTTGTTTTCATTAGTTTTATTATAAATTGTATTTCAATAATTTAATATCTTGTTTAAATAATTTTTTGAATGTCATCTAATGAAATTAAAGTAGTTTTAATTAAACTATGTATATAATTATTGAGTGAATTATCAAAATTAGGTACAATCATAACAGTATTGTGTAATGACTAATAGGTAGAACTCTCTGATTCTTTATAAAAAGGATATTCATCTTTTTCATTCATAGAATAGTAGCAATTTAATGATTTGCAATTAGAATTCATAATAACATTTCCTACAAACGATGATTAATAGTAACTCTATTTAAATTTAAATAATTATTAATAATCAGAAAAATATAATAAAAAATACCTTAGGTTGTATTGTAATAGAGACTGGCATTTTTTACTAAGGAGTACCTAAATATGATCCCATAATTGGACAAAAACCTGTATAAACACAATCTTTTAAAGAGAATGTAATAGATTTCCCATCCATTTATTACTAACCTTTAGTTATTTTATTTAAAATAGGAATAAATATTAGCTTGTTATATTAATGGAAAGCTACCATATAATATCTATAAGTATGATAATAATACAAATAATTAAATTGATTTAAATATGAGCATCTGTCTATCTTTATTTTCTTCGGTTATTAATAATTATGAAATTTTTTTTGTATCTTTTCATTATATTTTTTAAGATTCACTTGTTGGATTCTAAAAACATGATTTCAATTATGATTAGGTAGGAACATCTGATAATGATAAGGAAGCTATCTTATATAAGATTAGGAAATTTTTATCCAGAATCATTCAAATTTTAATTAAATTTACCCCTAATCAAAAGGTTACACCTTATTTAGTTTATATGGTATTTTTCTAATTAATTAATAAAGAATTTAAAATATACATTTAGAAGTTAATCTACAAATATTATATTAAATCTAGTTAAAATAATACAATTTTTTAACAAAAGATTTACTGGTGAAATAATTAGCAAATTTTGCATTAAATTGCTAATTTCATTTTCTTTCTTATTTTTTCATTTATTTTATCCTAAAATGAAAATTGTATTTTTTATTAATAAATTATTTAATTAGTGAAAGGAATGTTCTATATTTATTTAAAAGTATCTATTTGCCTAAGAATCAAATATTATCTAATATTACATTCTACACAAAATATATAAAAAACTTTAATGTTGGACTTCTACAAATAAATTAAACAAGCAAAATATCAAATAAATAATATTAATATGTGATAAAATATTATTTACCTTATTTCTGTAATAAAAGGGAATTAAAAAAAGACCCCTTAATAAATTATATTATTGTATTTTTGTTTTTAAAAAATAAAGAACTGAATTGAAAATTAATAAATTAATTAAATAATAATGCATTATATATCTATGTAAATATTATTCTGAATAAATATGTAAATCTTATAAACGTATTTTTAAAGATTTTAGACATAATAATAAATTAATACTAAAAATTAGAGTTTTAAATAAAATTTAAATTTAATTATCTAATATAAATAATAAAGAAGATTTTAATTAGTAAATACATAATAAATTCTCTGAATCCTTGAAAATAAAAGATAATCTAATTACCAAAAATAATTTTATAAAAAACAATTTATGAGATAAGCTTCAACACATTTTTAAATTTTAGAAATTAAACTCTTCATCTTTAAATATCTAATACTTCTTATTGAAATAGATAAAAAAAGCAGAGATAACCAATAATTATAAAAGATCTATACCAAATATTATATAGATATTAGTGATACTCTAATGAAATAATTAAGGAGCACTATTTATAAAAAATAAATATCAATTTAATAATTAGAATAAGGTAATAAATATTACTCAAATGAAAGAGATCCATCCAAAGGATTGAAAACAGTTGAGTATTTCTAAAAAAAATTCATTCCAAACCTTAGAGGTTCTTCATAAGAGAATGTAATTTAGAAATAGCATTAATTTTAATAAATATCAGCATACATTGTAGCATCAATTTCAAATTTATTCTCTTAGGTATATATTTCAATTAAAGGAAAAGTATCTTGATTCAAGCAGCTACAAGAATAACAGTTAACAAGATAAAATCCACTATCATATCTATTGTTAAATTTTTCAGGGTATTTTTTTTTCATAAGTATTGCTAAAGCTTTTTTATACAAAATTAAAAAATTAAATTTTAAGAAACAAAGTGTGTTTTTGTTTTTACAAAACGCAAATATTTTAAAGCTAAGTTATTTCAATATAAAATGCTTAAAAATTAAAAGAATTAAAGTTATGGTTATTTTCATCATTAAAATATAATAAAAATTTAATACTTTCTGGTATCATTGTTTTATAATTTTATGTAACTGTAAATGATTTTTCAAGTTTAAAATTAGAAATATCCTCTCCACCAAAGTAGAAACCAGTGTATTCTATTTCCTATCAGTAAATTATTATTAATTAATAGTATAGATTATAATCAAATAAAATCTACCCATATATTTGAAACTCTTGTAGATTGTTCTGGAAGATTTTGCAATTCTTATGGAAGTTAATTAAATAATAATTCCATTTTCAGGTCTTTGTTTTATCTAAGAGCAAATTTAGGACTCTTATATTGAAAATTAAAGATTAATGATAGCTGATTATAAAGTTATATACTAATAATTTACCATTAAAACATTTTATTGGAACCCTAACAAAAATATATTGTTTGGATTTGATCTTTCTAAATTAAGAACTCCGTTGTAAAACTTTATTTTAAAAAATAAATCTGATATATTTAAAAATTAATAAAAATAACCTTACATTGTAATTTCCTACTTAGTACTTTGAAGTTGATAAGAAATTCAATTTGATTGGTTAATCATCCTTTAACAAATAAAATAGATCCTAACTTGATTCTCCTATCAAATCTGGTGTTTCAAAACCTTCCTTTGATTAATTAAAATTATTAACAAAAAATATATTATATTTAATGTTATAAATAGAGGGATCTATTAAATTAAAATTTTTCAATAATGCTTTCCAATCTTTTTTGTTACATAATTTTATTTTAAATAGTGCTTCAATAATTTAATATATTGTTTATTATTAAAATTAGGTACAATAATGACAGTATTTTGAAATTATTTATAGGTTGAGCTCTATGATTCTTTATAAAAAGGATATTCCTCATTTTCGTAAAAATAATAGTAGCAATTTGGTCTTTGGCAATCGGAATTTATAATAAAATTTTCTTCTTCTATTAGAAATAAACTCTATTTATAATTAAATAAATGTTAATAAATCTGAAAAGATATAATAAATAAATACCCCAGATTGTAGTATGATAGAGACTGGCATTTTTTACTAAGGAGTACCTATATAAAATTCCATAATAGCACAGAAACTTGACTAGTCACAATCTTTTAAAGAGAATGCAATAGATCTCCCTTACATTTATTATTAACCTTTAGTAATTATATTTCAAACAGGTTTAAATATTAGCTTATTAAATCAATGAAATTCTACCATATAATATCTATAGATATGATAATAATACTAATAATTAAATTGATTTAAATATGAGCATCTATCTATCTTTATTTTCTTCAATTTTTTTTTAAATATGAAATTTATTTGTATCTCCATTTATATTTTTTATAATCCCCTGTTTGATTCTAAAAACTAGATTTTGATTATGATTAGGCACTAAAATCTGATAATAATAAGGGAGCTATCTTATAACTGATTAGATAATTTCTATCCAGAATTCTACAAGAGTTAATAAATCTGCTTTTCACCAGAGGATTACACGTAATTTACTAAATTTAAATATTTCCTAGCTAATTATTAATATTTAAAAAGAGATATTCTTAATACTTTATCTAAATATGTGATATTTTTTGTTACTTTTTATTTTTAACAAAAAATAAGGTTACATTTTTAATAATATTTTTAATAATTTATTTATATGTAATATTTTTAATGAATTATTTAAATATAATATTTTTATTTTAAGTAACTAATTTTTTAAGATGAGTAATCAACCTTTGAATATCTTTTTTGTTTCATCAAAATTTTAATAACCACTATTTTGTGATAATTAAAATAAAGAAGCCTTTGGCTATGTTTTTCAACATAATTTTAATATATTTTAAAGAAGAATGTATATAAAACCCACACAACTTTTTTGACATATAATATAATGAGAATATAAAATAAAAAATTAACTAGAAGATTTGGGTATATCATAAATTTGATTTGACTAATTTGTAAAAAAATTTCTTGTCTCTAATTACTTAAAACTCTTCATAATTCTCAATTTTATTTACCTTTAATTTTCCTTTTTGTTATATATAATAGAAGTTAAAGTAAGAAATTAATAGGTTTAGTGTAAATTAAATTTGATAGATAAAACTGATGATAATTTAATTTTCAATTTAATGTTCAAAAGTATATAGTCATATGATTTTGAAAGATATATATCCTTTGAAGAGATAAATAAATTAATAAGATCAATTTTGTAAAGAAGCTAAGTAAAAAAAAATGTAATATTTTTGGCTTAGAAAAGTTGTAAAAAAAAAAACATAACAATTATTTAAATTATAAAAACTTATTTATATATTCTATTATCTTATATCCTAACTATAATATATTATTATTTTTTATTCTATTATTCTTAATGAAGCTATATGAATTCATTATCTTCTTTAATTAGTATCTTTATCTCCTTCATAAGTCACTTCTCTTTCTTCAGTCTCTTAATTTTTTTAAGGATTTTAAAAAAGTTTATCTTAACTTAAGCTTTCTTAGACCATCATTTCTTTTTTTAAATCTCTCTAACCTTCAGAATATTATTCATTTACTTCTACTTTTTCTTAATGAACAACAACGCTTTTAAGTTTTGATAAAATCTAAGCTTTAGTTAAGCTGTTTCTTTCCTCTTCTAGATATGTTACAAAGGTTGACTATCCTTAACTTAGACTAAGCATTAGCAATAAGATACATATAATAAATAAAGATAATTTCATTTTTTTAATTTGATATTATTATTATTATTTTTAAATTTTTATTTACTATTAATATAAATTAGTATTATAATAAATAGCCTTCAATATTTAAAGTGTACATTTATTATTAACTTATATTAATTATCCTTAAATATATTAGATAAATTCATTATGAAATTACTATTAATAGTAACAATTTTATTGTAATCCTATTCTCTATTCATTTCTTGAAATTTAAATGACTATTTTATATTTTTTTCTATGATAAATTCTCTTGATTGTTAAAATAAAGATTTATATGAGGTTATATTAAAATTAATATTGGGAGTTAATTGTATAAGATATTATCTATTATTTTAAATTAGCTTTGATATTTCTAAATATTTTTTCATTTATTTTTATTATTATTTTTCTTAATATATTATTTGATACAATTTATTTATATTATTATATTTATATATTAATAGTACTATAAATTTATAATCTAATAATTTTTTATAAAAAAGATCTTACTTTATGATATTATATTATTCAAAATAAATAAATAACCCATTTAAGATTGAGATACTAATTTATCAGTAAATATAGCACAACTATATTATTATTATTATTATTATTTTTAAAATATTAAATAATTTAAAATTGAATAAGTTTACAATAGATTTTATAATAATATTAATCTTCTTACAACACAATTTAGATAGCTTTAGATTTAAGGCATATTTATTAAAAAAATTAATAGATAATATAATTTTAAATTAGAAAAAGATTGCAACTTAATGAATTAATTTGTTTGATTGATTGATTTAAAGGTAAGCTAATTTATAATTAATACTATACGTGAACATATTTCTATAAATAGACTGTATATATGCTTGCTAGTGATCTTGATTACTAAAGACAAAGCTTTTTGAGAGAATGTATCACCTATTCCTAACTAACATTTGTTTAGGATATGATTTTTATTTCCCTATAAAACTCCCATTATTATAGTATGATGGAAGTAATCCATCTCTATTCTTATTTTATATAAATATATGATCAAAAAGTAAGCTGGTTACTCTTAATATATTAGGATTATTGAAAAAATATCAAGTAAATAAATATATATAATTGAAATTTAACTATTAAATAGATATTCTTAACTTCATGAATTGTTAAAATTAAGATTAATATTATAATCTTAAATAAATTATTTAAAATATTTGTCTATTCTAACTAAAATCCTTAAATTAAGCAAAGCAAATAATTTAACAAAGACTTACTTATTATAAATTTATGAGTTTTAGATAAAACATTTTTAATTCTAATAATTACAAATTTAATTTTTTTTAATTCATATGATTAATAATTTAAAATAAAATTCTTTCATAAAATCTACTAAGAATTTTTTATAAGTAAATAAATTAAAAATTAGAGTTTTAAATAAAATTTAAATATAATTGTCTTAATAATAAAGAGGATTTTAATTTATTAATACAAAATAAATTCTATGAATAATTGAAAATAATAATAATCTAATTTCCAAAAATAATATTATAAAAAATAATTAATGATATAAGTTTCAACATTTTTTTTAATGTAAGAAATTATACTCTTCATTTTTAAATATTTCATACTTCTTATTGAAATAGATAAAAAAAGTAGAGATAACCAATAATTATAAAAGATCTATAACAAATATTGTATAGATACTAGTGATACTCTAATGAGATAATTAAGGAGCACTATTTATAATAAATAAAAATCCATTTAATAATTCGAATAAGGTAATAAATATTACTAAAATGAAAGAGATCCATTCAAAGAATTGAAAATGGTTGAGTATTTTTAAATAAAATTCATTCCAAACCAAAGAGGAGAACTAGAAGATACTGTAATTTCCAAATAGCATCTATTATAATAAGAAGTAGTATACATTGTAGCATCAATTTCAAATTTATACTCTTATGTATATATTTCAATTAAAGGAAAAGTATCTTTACTCAAGCAACTGCAAGAATTACAGTTAGTAAGTTAATATTTATAATGATTTCCACTAAATTTTTAAGGGTATTTTTTCTTCAATAGTATTGCTAAACCTTTATTATTCAAAGTTAAAAAATTAAATTTGAACAAAATAAAGTGTGCTTTGGTTTTTGTAATAAACAAATATTTAAAGGCTAACTTATATCAATTTAAATTTACTTAAAAATTAAAAGAATTTAAGTTATTATTATTTTTATCATTAAAATTAAAAAAAACTTTTATACTTTCTGGAATCCTTGTTACATAATTTTATGTAACTTAGAATGATTGTCGGAATTGAAGATAAGATATGTCCTCTCCTTCAAAGTATAAACCACTGAATTTTATATCCTTTCATTAAATTATAATTAATTAATTTTATAGATTACAATAAAATAAAATCTACCCATAAATTTGAATCTCTTGTAGGTTATTCTGGAAGATTTTCTAATTCTTATGGAAGTTGATTAAATAATAATTCCATTGTCAGATCTTTGTTTTATCTTAGTGCAAATTTAGCACTCTTATATTGAAAATTAAAGAGTAATTATAGCAGATTACTAAGTTATATTCTTATAAATTACCATTAAAACATTTTAGTGAAACCCTAACAGAAATATATTGTTCGGATTTGATCTTTCTAAATTAAGAATTCCATTTTAAAACTTTATTTTAAAAAATACATCTAATATATTTAAAAATTAATAAATATAATCTGACTTTGCTACTTGTTTATTAGTATTAAGAAGTTGATAAGAAAGTCAATTTGATTGGTTAATCATCCTCTAATAAATAAAATAGATCCTAACTTTATTCTCCTATCAAATCTGGTGTTTCATAACCTTCCTTTAATTAATATAAATAGTTTAACAAAAATAATAATATATTTTAATTTAAATAGGGGGATTCATTAAAATCTTTTAATAATGCTTTCCAATCGATTTTGTTATATAATATTTATAATAAATAGTGATTGAATAATATATATCTTGTTTATTATCATAATTAGGTACAATTAAGAAAGTATTGCGAAGTGACTTATAGGTTGAACTCTATGATTCTTTATAAAAAGGATATTCTTCATTTTAGTAAGAACAATAGTTATTATTTGAATTTTTGCAATCAGAATTCATAATAATATTTTCTTCATATAATAGAAATGAATTCTAATTATAATTAAATAAATGTTAAAAAATCAGAAAAAATTTATAAATTAAAAAATATATACCCTAGATTGTATTATAAAAGAGACTGGCATTTTTTACTTAGGAGTACCTATATGAGATCCCATAATTGTACAGAAACCACCTGACTAGTCACAATCATCCAAAGAGAATTTAATAGATGACCCTTTCATTTATAATTAACCTTTAGTTATTTTATTTAAAACAGACATAATAATTATTAGATTATTAAATTAATGAAAATTCTACCATATAATATCTATAAATATGATAATAATACAAATAATTAAATAGATTTAAATATGAGCATCTATCTATCTTTATTTACTTCAATTTTTTAAAATAGTTCAATTTATTTATAACTTTTCATTATTTTTAGATTCCCTTGTTTGATTCTAAAAACCTGATTTTTATTAAGATTAGGTACAAAAATCTGATAATGATAAGGAAGCTATCTTATAACTGATTAGAGAATTTCTATCCAGAATCCTACAAGTGTTACATTTACTCAAGCGATTTCACGTTATTTGTTAAATTTATATATTTTCTTGTAATTAATAATATTTAATATATGCAATTAGAAGAAAATCTTCAAATATTGTATTATCTCTAGTATAAATAAATAAAATTTTTATAACAAAAGATTTACAGAAAATAAATAAATAGCAAATTTAGAATGAAACTACTAATTAATTTCATTATGATTTTTATTATTTCTTTTATTTTTTTTGCACAAAATACATGAAAAAACTTTAATTTATTAAAATGCACATACTCCTACAAATAAGTCAACTGAGCTAGACATCAAATAAATAATATTAATATGGTAATAAATGGTTTCTTTAGAACCTTAAAAAAATAATTCTTAAAGTTTAGAATATTTTTTTTAACATAATTTTAATTTACTTTACAGAAGAATATATATAAAACTACTTATAACTTTTTTGCACTTGTATAAATTATAATAAAATTATAAAAACTTATTTATATATTCTATCATATTCTATCCTCATTTTTATATATTTATTATTTTTTATTTTATAATTCTTAATGAAGCTATATGAATTCATTTACTTCTTTAATTAGTATCTTTATCTCCTTCTTAAGTCATTTCTCTTTCTTCAGTTTCTTTATTGTTTTAAGGATTTTAAGAAAGTTTATCTTAACTAAAGCTTTCTTAGAAGATCTTTTCTTCTTTTAAATATCTTTATTCTTCAGAATATTATTAATTTACTTCTACTTTTTCTTAACGTGCAACAACAAACACTTTTAGCTTTTTATAAAATCTCAGCTGTAGTTAAACTATTTATTTCCTCTTCTAGATATGCTATAAAGTTTGACTATCCTTAGCTTAGATTAAGTATTAGTAAATTGATGTATATAATATATAAAGATAATTTCATTTTTTAATTTGATATATTATTATTATTATTATCATTATATTTTATTTACTATTAATATAAATTAGTATTATAATAAATAGCCTTCAATATTTAAAGTATACATTTTATTATTAACTTATATTAATTATCCTTAAATATATTAGATAAATTTATTAAGGCATTATTATTAATTGTAAAAATTTTATTTTAATCTCAAGCTCTATTTAATTCTTGGAATTTTAATGACTATTTTTTATTTTTTCTATGATAAATTCTCTTGATTGTTAAAATAAAAGATTTATATAAGGTTATATTAAAATTATTATTGGGAAATAATTGTATAAGTAGCTTTGATATTTCTAAATATTTTTACATTTATTATTATTATTATTTTTCTTTATATATTATTAAAACAAATTATAAATATTATAAAATGTATTTATTAATTGTACTATAAATTTATAATCTATTTATTTTTTATACAAATGATCTTAGTTTATTATATTATATTATATTATATTATATTATATTATATTATATTATATTATATTATATTATATTATATTATATTATTTAAATTAATTAAATAAACCATTTAAGATTGAGATATTAATTTAAGAATAAATCTCGTAGCATTTAAATCATTTTTATTTTTAAAATATTAAATAATTTAAAATTGAATAAATATTCTATAGATTTTATTATTATATTAACTTTACTACAGCACAATTTAGATAGCTTTAAATTTGAGGTATATTCATTAAAAAAAATTAAATGATTATAGATATTTTAAATTTGAAAAAAAAGTGGAACTTATTGAATTAATTTGTTTGATTGATTGATTGATTTAATGGAAAATTTATTAATAATTAATACTATACTTGTATATATTTCTATAAATAGACTGTATATATGCCTGTTCGTGATCTAGATTCTTAGAGGTAAAGCTTTTTGAGAGTATGTAACACCTATACCTTACTAACATTTGTTTAGGATAGGATGAGTTCATTTTAATTCCCCTATAAAACTCCCATGATTATATTTTGATGGAAATTATCTATCTATATTCTTATCTTATAAAAATAAATATATGACCAAAGGTATAGCTGGTTATTTAATATATTAGGATTATTGTAAAAATATCTAGCAAATAATTATATTTAATGGAAATTTAACTATTAAATAGCTATTCTTAATTTCAGGAATTGTTAAAATTAAGATCAATATCAATATCTTAAATAAATTATTTAAAATTCGAATCTATTTTAGCTAAAATCCTTAAATTAGGCAAAACAAATAATTTAACAAAGACCTGCTTATTTTAAATTTATGATTTTTGGATAAAATATTTTTTAATTCTAATAATTATCATAAAATTTACAAATTCAGACTGATTTATTCTTTTTTACCAAATATCCCATTAGTATTTTTTATCTAAAAAAATTGTCTTCTACCTCAATAAGTATTTTAAATGATTATTTTATGATTAAATTTCATTTGGTTCTTTATAGGTAAATCTAATGTTAGTAATAAGATAGCTTTCAAATATGAAGATTAACCTAGAAGCTTTAAATAAAAGATAAATTGGAAGGTAGAATTTAATTAAAGGGTGATTCATAAAAAGAATCTATATTTTTCTTCATATAAATGTAGCAACATTTTAATTAAATTTAATTTTTATTATTAAAACAATATCTCTCTTGTTTGAGATGCATTGTCTCAGAATACACAGTCTTATGTATTCATTTATTTGCTATTATTCTATTATTTATACAAATAGTTAACTTTACAGAAAATAAAAGAAATAATAAAACTTGTAAAGAGAATTTCCTTTTGCTTGCTTAACTTTTTATCTTGCTAAGGGGGTAGAGTTTATAACAAACTTTAAAATTCTATTTCTACCATTTTTATAAATTAGAAAATAACTCTGTTAGATAAAAAAATTTAATACTATTATCCTCTATTTATTCGTTTTCATATTTATTTATTGTACAGCAATGCTTTTTATGGAATTTTTACAAATAAATTATATTTAATAAAAGATTTAAATACTATACAATTCTGATTATAAACTATGATAGGCAATTCATTAATAATTCTAACATTAAATTTGTATTTTTGATATTAATTATCCTTTTTATTATCTTTTTTCAATCCAAATATTATTGTGAATAAATACATTAATCATTTAATTGTAATTTTAAGGTTTTAGAAATAACTATAAATTAATACTAAAAATTAAAGTTTTAAATAAAGTAGAAATATAAATTGAATTATCTTAATAATAAAGAAGATTTTGGTAGATAGATACAAAATAAATTCTCCAAACTTATGAAAATAAAAGATAAACTAATCCAAAAATAATATTATAAATAAACTAATAATTATTTAAGTTTCAACAAATTTTTTATTTTATATAATAAAACTCTTCATTTTTATATATTTCATACTTCTTTTCTAAGTAGATTAAAAAAGTAGAGATAATCAATAATTATAAAAGATTTATACCAAAAACTGTATAGATATTATTGATACTCAAATGAAATAATTAAGGAGCGCTATTTATAAAAATTAAATATCCTTTAAATAATTAGAATAAGTTAATAAAAATTACTCAAATGAAAGTGATCCATCCAAAGGATTGAAAACAGTTGTGTATTTCTAAATAAATTTCATTCCAAACTTAAGAGGAGATTTAGTAGAGTATTAAGTTTGCAAAGAACATTAAATTCCATTAGAATTAGCATACATTGTAGCATCAATTACAAATTTATTATCTTATGTATATATTTCAATTAAAGGGAAAGTATCTTTACTCAAGCAACTACAAAAATCACAGTTAGCAAGATTATATTCATATTAATCACTAGTAAATTTTTAAGGGTATTTTTTCTTCATAATCTAAGCTAAAACTTTGTTATACAAAATTAAAAATTAAATTTTAAGAATCCAAAGTGTAAAGTATGCTTTAATTTTTGTAATCAGTAAATATTTTAAGGAAAAGTTATATTAATATAAATTTCCTTGGAAATTAAAAGAATTTTAGTTATGTTTAATGTTTATATTTTTAAATTATAATAAAAGTTTTTATACGTTCAGGAATACTATTTGAAAGAAATTATGTAACTTAAAATGATTATCGGAATTGAAGATAAGATATATCCTCTCCATTGAAGTAAAAACTAGTGTATTTTATTTCCTATCAATAAATTATAATTAATTAATTGTATATATTCCAATAAAATAAAATATACCCATGAATTTGAATTTCTAGTAGATAATTCTGGAAGATTTTCTAATTCTTATGGAAGTTGATTAAATAATAATTCCATTGTCAGATCTTTATTAGATTTTAGAGCAAATTTAGAACTCTTTACATTTAAATTTAAAGAGTATTAAAAACAGATTATTAAGTTATATCCTAATAAATTACCATTAAAACATTTTATTGAAACCCTAGCAAAAATATATTGTTTGGATTTGATCTAGATAAATTAAGAATTCCATTTTTATACTTAATTTTAAAAAGTAAATATAATATATTTCAAAATTAATAATAATAATAATCTATCTTACATTTTCATAAATATAATTTTATATCGAAGTTGATAAGAATGTCAATTTGATTGGCTAATCATCCTCTAATAAATAAAATAGATCCTAACTTAATTCTCCTACTAAATTTGGTACTCTGTAACCTTCCTTTAATTAATTAAATTGTTTATCAAAAAATTATAATTTATTTTATTAAATAAATAGGGGAATCTATTAAATTAAAATCTTTTAATAATGCTTTTCAATTTTTTTGTTCCATAATTTTATTATAAATAGTGCTTCAAAAATTTAAATCTTGTTTATTATCAAAAACTGGTACAATTATGACAGTATTGTGTAATGACTTATAGGTTGAACTCTATGATTCTTCATAAAAAGGATATTTTTTATTTTCATTAGGATAATATTAGCAATTTTAAGAATATTTGCAACCAGAATTCATAATAATATTTCCTTCTGGGTATATTCCAAATAAAAACTAATTATTATTAAATAAATGTTAATAAATTAGAAAAATATAATAAATAAATACCCTATTTTGTATTGTAATAGAGACTGGCATTTTTTACTAAGGAGTACCTATATTAGATCCCATAATTGCACAGAATCCAGACTCTTCACAATCTTTTAAAGAAAATTTAATAGAGTTCCCTTTCATTTATTATTAACCTTTAGTTATTTAATTAAAAAAGCATAAATATTAGCTTACGAAACTAATGGAAATACTACCATATAATATCTATAGATATGATAATAATATAAATAATTGAATTGATTTAAATTTGAGCATCTTTCTATCTTTATTTTCTTCAATTTTTTAAAATAATTAATTTATTTATATCTTTTCACTATAACTTTTTTAGATTCTTCTATCTAAAAGCAAATTTTTCTTACCAAGCAGGAAAATCTGATAATTATAAAGAATTCTTATAACTGATAAGAAAATTTTTATAGGTTATTAAATCTACACCTAAACAAAATATTACACGTTATTTTATAAATTTAAATATCTTCTAATTAATTAATAATATTTAATATGTATTTAGAAGCTATTTTCCAAATATTATATTAAATCTAGTATAAATAAATTAAATTTTTATGATAAAAGATTGAAAGATGAAAAATAAATAAATAGCAAATTTTAGATGAAAATACTAACTAATTTCATTTGATTTTTCTTCTGTCTTTTATTTTATAAAAGTACATTTTTTAAGCAAAATACATGAAAAAACTTTAATGTATCAAATTGTCCATACTTCTGCAAATAAGCCAATTAATCAAAATATTAAATAAATAATATTAATTAATATGTGATAAAAATCATTTACTTTGTTTCTTTAGAACCATAAAAAAATAACTCTTAAAAATTTCAGTATTTTTTTAAAGAATGTATAAATTTCAAAATTGAAACATATTTAAAAATATCTAATATGGTCAGGCCCTAGTATACAGTATAACCTTAAACAACTTTTTCTCATAAATAATAAAATGAGAATAAAAATTAAAAATCAACGAGTCTACTAGGGACTTAGGTCACTCCTAATTTTTTTTTACTTGAGTTGTAAAAAAAATTTCTTGATTCGAGTGATTTTAGACTCTTCAATATACTCAATTTTATTTACTATTAATATTACTTTTTCATATATTATATAGAAGTTAAAGTAAGAAATTAAAAGAATAGTCGAATAATAATTTACCAATTTAGTGTATTAAAAAGTAAAAAATTTATTCAAAGTCATTAGATCTTAATAGATATATCCTTTGATGAGATAAATAAATTAATATCAATAGATTTTGTGAAGAAACTAAGTAATTATATAAATATAATATTTTTGGCTTAAGTAAAATTGTAAAAAAAAAACAATCATAACAATTATTTAAATTATAAAAACTTATTTAAATTTATATTTTTATTCTTATTATATAAAATTATATATTTTTCATCTTATTATTCCTAATGTTGCTATAAGAATCATTGTCTTCATTAATTAGGTTCTTTATCTTCTAAAGGAGCATCTATTTATTCAGCTTCCTTATTGTTATTAGAATTTTAAGAAAGTTCATCTTAACTACAATTTTTTTAGTCTAATATATCTTAAGATTTTTATTGATTTTACTCATTTCCTTCTACATTTTCATTAGGAACAAAAACACTTTTCACTTTTTATAATATCTCAGATGTATCAAAATCTTTTCTTTTCTCTTTTAGATATTCTCCTAAGGTTGACTATCCTTAGCTTAGACTAAGAAAAATAAGCAAAATTATGGATATAATGTATAAAGGAAATTTCATTTTTTTAATTTTAGAAATTATTATTATTATTATTATTAAATTTTATTTAATTATTATAAATATTAGTATTATAATAAATTACCTTCAATATTTAAAGTAATAATTTTATTATTAACCTATATTAATTATCCTTAAATATATTAGATAATTCATGAGCGCATACTTTAATTAATATAACTATTAATAGTAAAAAAATAGATCCTAATTTTCTTTTATTGTAATCCCTCTCGTTCTATTTATTTCTTGTAATTTTAATGACTATTTTTTATTTATTTCTATAATAAATTCTCTTCATAATTATAATAAAATATTTAGATGAGGTTAAATTAAAATTAATATTGAGAATTTATCAAATAAGATATTTTCTAATATTTTAAAATATCTTTGATATTTTTAAATATTTTTACATTTATTTTTCTTATTTCTTAATATATTAATGTTATTAACACAAATTATTATAATTAATATATGAATTAATTGTACTATAAATTTATAATCTATTTATTTTTTATAAAAATGATCTTAGCTTATTATATTATTCAAACTAAATATATAGCCCATTTAAATTTACTATTTAAAGATTGAAATTACTAATTCAGGAGTAAATCTGGCTTCATTTTAAACATTTTTTATTTTTTTTTTAAATATTATGATAAATTTTTTTATGATTTAAGGTGATTTTTATTATTACTTAACCTATAATTATGAAAATTTGAATACCTACCAATCCTATTTTAGAACAATTTATTTAATTAATTGAATTAAAGGGATAGAGTAAATTTCAAATAGAACTTAAATATTCAAGGGAAAAGAATAGATTAAATATATTCAAATATTATTACATTAATACTATATATAGAGATATTGAATATCAATTTAAAATTCAATAAAAATAACAAATTTTATAAAAATATTATCCTTTTTACAACATAGTTTAAATAAAATTAAATTAGATAAATATTTAAATAAATTTATAAATGAGTATAGAAATTTAGCTATGAAAAAGATTATAACTTTATAAATTAATTTGTTTGATTGATTGAAATGTAAACTAATTTATAACTAGTTCTAAACATATATTTATATGTATCTATAAATAGACTTTATATATATGCCTATTTGTGATCTTAATTCTTAGAGGTAAAATTTTTTAAGAATGTGTAAAACCTATATCTAACTAACATTAGCTAAGATAGGATGAGAGTTTTCTATCTATATTATTTTCTTCTATAAATATATGATCAAAAAGTAAGCTGACCACTCTTAACATAAAGGATTATTGTAAAACTAACAAGTAAATAATTTTATTTAATGGAAATTTAACTATTGAATAGCTATTCTTAATTTCAGGAGTTGTTAAAATTAAGATTAATATTAATCTATTCTATCTAAAATCTTTAAATTAAACAATACAAATAATTTGACAAATACCTTAACTTAATGAATTTTATATGAAACGTTTTTTATCTCATAATTATAAAAATTGACAAATTAAGTTTTAAAACAGATGTATTCTTATTTACCAGATATCCCATAATCTTATTTCATTTTATTATTTAAGAAGAAAAAATTTAATTTTCTTTAATACATAGCTCTTTCTGAAAACCTACCAGGTATTTATCTCTAAAATTATCTTAAAGGTAGATAAAAAATGGATTACTTACTGTAAGCTCTCATATATTAATAACCCCTTAAATTAATACCTATTTTAGAGGTATCAAGAAAAGAAGGATAAAAATTCTAATTTTTAAAAAGTGGTTTATTTAAGGCACATAAAAAGAGGTAATTCTTGACTAAAAAGATATTACTTTACAAATATTAAGAAAAATAATATTTTTATTAATGAAATTAAATTAATATAATTCTTTCTTAAGATAAAAAACTTATGTTCTTTATTAAAATTTTATATTTCATAATATTTTAATAATTCTAAATAATTTTTATGAGTATCTAATTTATTATTATAAAATCCCTATACTCTCATCATATTTTTATCTTTTATAGATAACTTGTTTCAGTTAAATCAATCAACATTTCTTTCCTAATAATTTATGAAATAATTATATTATTAACTTACCTGATACAGTTTATAATCTATTAAGTGAATGATTAATTATAAAGTATTTGTCTTCAATTTATACTAAAGTACCATTTCCCTCTTATTTCCTTAACTTTAAGTTCTCATAGGATAATTTTTTTAAAAAAACATAGAAATTTAATAAAAAGTAAATGTCTAATTAAATTAGATATTAAATTTTGCTTTAGGAAAGTGGTTATTAAATTATAGATATTAATTAAATTATAAACGTTTACCAAATTATTAAATTAAGAACTAAACTAATTATATGAAATAACAAAATTTAGAGTTTTTAAATAACTCAACTTATACTCCTAAAATTAGATAAATAATCAAAATATCAAATAAATAATATCATTTAGAGGCAGAATACAATACCAATAAAATTATTTACGAGAATATCATCTCCTTATTAATTAGGTTTGTTGAAATAGATATTTATAATTTTTAAAAAATTTTTGACTGAATTACTAATTGAAAGAGTAATTAGTATACATTTTAAAAAAGCAAAGATAAGATTAATAAGATTTGGTATCACTACTCTTTCAATTCAATATATGAGATCCTTTCACTGTTTAAAATACTTGATTTTCTTTCCATAATAAATAGGAAAATCAATAATTTTATAAGAATTAGGAAATAACCTCCAAATATAAATTATAGTCCA